>JAWNNW010000130.1:1135000-1697500 GCA_035044465.1 Scaptomyza tumidula
TTTTTGCCATCTTCATTTTGTTGACGAGCGCGAAGACGCGTTTACATGTGAATGACAAGGTATATATGTATGTATGTACATGTATGTATGTATGTACATGTATGTATGTATGTACATGTATGTATGTATGTACATGTATGTATGTATGTACATGTATGTATGTATGTACATGTATGTATGTATGTACATGTATGTATGTATGTACATGTATGTATGTATGTATGTATGTATGTACATGTATGTATGTATGTACATGTATGTATGTATGTACATGTATGTATGTATGTACATGTATGTATGTATGTACATGTATGTACATGTATGTATGTATGTAAAGGTATGTATGTATGTACAGGTATGTATGTATGTACATATATGTTCATGTATGTATGTATGTACATGTATGTGCATGTATGTTCATGTATGTACATGTATGTATGTACATGTATGTATATATGTATGTACATGTATGTACATTCCTAATGTGACAAAATGCATGAAAATGGCAGAAAAACTATCACACGCTTACACTTGAAGAGAGACAGTATTAAAAGAAGAAGAAAGCTAAAGTTTGATAAATTAATATGTTGCTGTGTTTTTTGTTCTCTCTCTCTCTCTCTTTCTAACCTACTACTCTAACGCTCTCTCAATTCTCACCCGCTTGTTTGCTCGCTTGCTCTCTCTCTTCATCTTTCTCTCACTCAATCTTAATACTTTATGGTTTTTGTATGGTTTTTACCGTTATTCTTCGTTTTGTTCGTTTTTCGTTCTGTTCCGTTGCGTTTCGTTCCGTTTTGTTTTGGTTTGTTTTTGTTGTTTTGGTCCATCAGCAGCAGCATCAGCAGCTGCGAGCAGCTCAACAAACAGCACAAGGATCCTTGCAATAAGTGGCAACGCCAGCAAAACCAACAACAACAACAACCCTGACAGCATCGCCAGCAGCAGCAGCATGAGTAGCGGCATTGCCAACATAAACGCAGCAAGCGCATATTTGAGCAGCGGCGCGGGCAACTATTTGAACAGCCTCAGCACTAACGATCTGATGAGTCTCGCCGCCTATGTCGCCTCCAAGGGTGCGCCTACCAACAACAGTAACAGTAACAACAATCCTGGTGGCGGAGGCGCTTCAACTTCGGGCGTCTCTGCTTCAGCCAATTTTAGCATGGCCGCGTCTTTATTGGCGCAGAGTAAGTCCTGTAATGTTGGTAACAACCAAGAATAAACGTTAACAAAAAACTTCACTAGTATGTGTGTAGGTGTGTGTGTGTGTGACATGCGATCCAAATATTACTCTTACCATAAGTGGGCAAAAGGAAAAGGAAAATTTCGGTATTCATTTTATAGATTTTTAGTTGGTTTTTTTCTTTTTTTTCTCTCAAAATTGCATATTGGAAAGGTTTAAAGGTTCATTTTGTTTAATCTGAAAGTCGATTTGAACTCCTTGATTATATTAAAAAAACCATTCTTAGGGATTTTTATATTGTTGTACTCTTGTATCTCTCGATTCTTGTCCAATCTGAGGGCGATTTAGATAACATTTTTATTGTAGCTCCATGAATTAATTAATCACAATTTCTTTATCTTTGTACTAATCACCGGCAACATATTCTATCTATGTCTTTCTCTCTCTCTCTCTCTCTTTCTCTCTGTCTTCATCTTGTTCTGTTTCACAACCATTAACAAAATCCAAAAAAACAACAAACAACAAAACAAACAATCATCCAAACAAAACCGAACACCCAAAACATCCCAAACTTATCTTGCAGTGAGCTATGCGGGAGCGAATACTACAGCTATGCGACAACCCTATAAATTGGCGCAACCCGGTCCCATTGCAGCCAGTAATACTCCAAAGAGCAGCAGCAGCAGCACAATGGCAACAGCGGCAACAGTTGCTGCTGCTGGCGGTGCTGGTGGTGGTGGTGGAATAAAGGTGAACACCATGATGCTGGAGAAGCTGCAGAAGTTGATATCATCGAATCCGGAATACTTGACGAGTGGCATACCGAATCATGTGATGACACAGCTGTTCATGCAACCATTGCAACAGCAACAACAGCAGCTGAATGCAACAGCTCAGGCAATCGCGGCAACTGCCTCGGCATCTAACTATGCGCAGCAAGAGGAGGATGAGATCGACTACGAGGAGATGGGCGTCGCCGAGACCTATGCAGATTATTGGCCAGCAAAACGTAAGCGTCTTTTTGAGATTATAATATATATATTTTTAACACTCTCTCTCTCTGTGCAGTCAAGCTGGGCAAGAAGCATCCGGATGCCGTTGTGGAGACAGCATCGTTGAGCTCTGTGGAACCGTGTGATGTGTACTACAAGATGTCCATACCATCGGAGACGATCAACAGCGGACAATTGAGCGCATTGCAATTGGAATCAATAACATATGCATCGCAGGCCCATGATCATCTATTGCCCGATGGCAGTCGTGCTGGTTTCCTAATCGGTGATGGTGCTGGTGTTGGCAAGGGTCGCACCATTGCCGGCATCATCTATGAGAATTATCTAAAGGGGCGCAAGAAGGCTCTATGGATATCCGTGTCCAATGATCTCAAATACGATGCCGAGCGTGATCTCAGCGATATTGGTGCCACACGCATCGATGTCCATGCTCTCAACAAGGTGCGAAACAAATTCTCCTATGAACAACAAACATTGCATGATCGTTCATTCGATTCACATTTTGAATATGTTCATGCAATGTTCTAATTAATTTACGTTAACAAATTTGAATTGAATTAATTCATTTAACCTTTCATTAACATTTCAGTTTAAATACGCCAAGATCAGCTCCGATACGAATGGCAATTGCAAGCGTGGCGTCATCTTTAGCACATATTCGGCATTGATTGGTGAATCGAACAATAAGACGGGCAAATATCGTTCACGCTTTCGCCAGCTATTGCAATGGTGTGGCGAGGATTTCGAAGGTCTAATCATCTTCGATGAGTGCCACAAGGCCAAGAATCTATGTCCCGTCGGCTCCAGTAAGCCAACTAAAACCGGACAAACTGTCCTGGAATTGCAGCAAAAGTTGCCCAAAGCGCGTGTTGTTTATGCCTCGGCAACTGGCGCCTCGGAGCCAAAGAATATGGCGTATATGGTGCGTCTGGGACTATGGGGTCAGGGCACGGCCTTTGGCAATTTCGCTGATTTTATAACAGCAGTTGAGAGACGGTAAGCAAAACCTTTTTGGCAAAACGATCAAGCAAAAGTTCTATAATTGCTTTCATTTACTCGTTTTAGCGGTGTCGGCGCAATGGAAATTGTGGCAATGGACATGAAACTGCGTGGCATGTATATTGCACGCCAGCTAAGCTTTAAGGGCGTTAGTTTTAAGATTGAGGAAGTACCACTATCGAAGGAATTTCGCCGGATCTATGATCAATCGGTCGAGCTCTGGGTAGAAGCAATGCAAAAGATCACCGAGGCGGCCGAGCTCATCGATGCCGAGAGTCGCATGAAGAAGACAATGTGGGGACAATTTTGGTCATCGCATCAACGCTTCTTCAAATACCTATGTATTGCGGCCAAAGTCAATCATGCTGTCACCGTTGCCCGCGAGTCAATCAAATATGGCAAATGCGTTGTCATCGGTCTTCAGTCAACGGGCGAGGCGCGCACTCTCGATCAGTTGGAGCGTGATGATGGTGAACTAACCGATTTTGTCTCTACAGCAAAGTAAGTTTTTCTCTTTGAGGATTCAGGTTTCAACTCTCCTATTAACAATTTGGTTTTATTTTACAGAGGCGTCTTCCAATCGTTTGTGGAGCGACATTTTCCTGCGCCCGATCGCAATCGCATTAATCGTATCTTGGGCTTATACGATGATGCGGCGCAGCCAGCGGTCAAGCAGGAATCAATACTCAACAACAATAGCAATCACAACAATAACAATAGCAACAGCAATACCAACAAGAATAAGACAATGCGTACGAAGCGAAAGGGTAGCGTTAGTAAAACCAAAACGAAGAAGTCCAAGCGCAGTGGATCGTGGCAATTTAGTGATAGCGATAACAACACAAGCAATAATAGCGATGATAATGCTGACAGCGACAATGCTGCCTTCGATGATCATAATGGTAATGATAATGCCAGCAGCAATGATGACGATGATGACGACGATTATGAGCATGATGATGATGACAATGATAATGATATTGATGACGAAGATAATGCTGAGGACGATGATGATGATAAGCACGGGGATGGCGATAGCGTTGCAAGTGATTGTAGCTCGGATTTCAATCCGTTTTTGGCCAGCGGTAGCGATAGCGACATTGATCCCTGGGTTAATGCCCGCACCAAAAAGTCATCGAGCAGTGGCCAAGGCAAAAAGTCACAAAAGAAAAGCCAAAAGAAAAAGAAACGCTCGAACGCCATCAAAAAGGAAACAAAGATCAAGAAGGAACCAACAACAACCACAACAGCAGAAGCAACATCAACAACAACAACAGCAGCATCAATGTCTGCCAATATTGTTGCAGCTTTGAATGCAGCAAAGAGTCGCAAACCGCCACAGTTATCCACACAGGATCGCATCCAGGATCTATTGCAAAAGAAACAGGAGCTCAAGGGCACGGTGACGCCAGTTGGTGTCAATGGTTGCAAAATGAACTATGGTCCACCCCCGAAGGATGCGATCGAGCGTGCCTGCACCATGAAAGAGGAACTGTTGCGACGTATCGAACGTCTTGGCTCGAAATTGCCGCCTAATACGCTCGATCAGCTGATCGATGAGCTTGGCGGTCCGGATAATGTTGCTGAGATGACGGGACGACGTGGTCGTGTCGTTCAGAATGAAGACGGTTCCATACAGTATGAATCGCGCACGGAAGCCGATGTGCCGCTCGAAACGCTGAATATAACGGAAAAGCAACGCTTTATGGATGGACAAAAGGATGTGGCAATCATTTCGGAGGCTGCATCCAGCGGCATCTCACTGCAGAGCGATCGTCGTGTTTTCAATCAGCGTCGACGTGTTCATATCACATTGGAGCTGCCGTGGTCAGCGGATCGTGCCATTCAGCAATTTGGACGCACGCATCGTTCCAATCAGGTGAATGCACCCGAATACATATTCCTCATTTCGGATCTGGCGGGTGAGCGACGTTTCGCTTCGACAGTCGCCAAGCGTCTGGAGTCTTTGGGCGCCCTCACACATGGCGATCGGCGTGCCACGGAGACGCGTGATCTCTCCCAGTTCAATATCGATAACAAGTATGGACGACAGGCACTGGAGACGGTGATGCGCACCATAATGGGCTATGAGGCGCCGCTGGTGCCGCCGCCAACAGATTATAGTGGCGAATTCTTTAAGGACATTGCCGGCGCACTTGTTGGCGTTGGCATCATTGTCAATACGGAGAGTCATCCGGGTGTGCTTAGCCTCGATAAGGACTACAATAACATATCCAAGTTTCTCAATCGCATCCTCGGCTGTCCCGTCGATCTGCAGAATCGCCTCTTCAAGTACTTTACGGACACCATGACGGCCATCATTAATCAGGCCAAGCGTGGCGGTCGTTTTGATCTGGGAATTGTTGGTAAGTTCGCAAGAAGTTCTCGATGGACGATCGATAATACAATGCTTTTGTTTCGCAGATTTGGGTGCTGCTGGTGAGAATGTAACGCGTGTGCGTTTGATGAGATTTATGCGCAAACATGCCACAGGTGTTGCGCCCACAGAGTTGCACACGGTGCGTGTCGAACGTGGCATGATCTGGCAGGAGGCCATGGATAAGTAAGTATACTCTAAACAAATCTGTTTGTTCAATACTTTAATTAACGGCTTCTTTCTGCGGCATAGATATGCGAATCTGTTTAGTGAGCATGACGGTTTCTATACATCGCATCAGTTGCGCAATTCGAAGCGCACATCGATCCTTGTCATTGTCATTGATCAGCAGCAGCAGCAATCGTCTTCGCGCGGCTCAGCAACGGATGCGGATAGCAGCAGCAGCACCAGCAAAGATGGCAAACATAAGAAAAAGACGCGCAACAAAAAGGAGATCATGTGCCAGATATATCGACCCAATACTGGTCTCCAGGTGCGACACGAATCGCTTGCCGAACTGGAGAAAAAGTATCGCAAGGTTAAACTAGCCGAGGCTGAACCCCATTGGACCGAACAGTATGATGCATCGGTGCAAACGTGCTCCCATGCCTACTGGAATGGTAATTGTCGCAACGTCAGCCTTGGCAATGATTGCGAGGTAAGAACATTTCGAATTACCTTCTTACGCCCCCAATGGTTAAATACATATAATTCGTTTATAGGTTGGCTTACGTCAACGCTTGTATCATGTGCTGGCTGGATCTGTATTGTCGGTTTGGGGACGCGTTGAGCATATATTGAATACGCGTTCCAACAGCAAGATGCAGGTGATACGCATGAAGACGACAGAGGGCGAGAAAATTGTCGGCACACTCATACCAAAGTCATGTTTTGAGCTATTGATGAGCGATTTACGCAGCGATTCCGAAAAGCAGGAGGAGTTCAACTATTAAAGCAATAAAGCTATTTCCATACCATCTACACTATCTATATACACCCACCAACCAAACAACAACAACAATTTAATGGCGCGCGATTCCAAACTGACTAACTGCCCAACAATAACAACAAACGACGGAGAATAACGAGAATAACTTAACTCTTCCATTTACCAACATGACAACAAGATTGAAGATTCCTTGCTAGTTGCTGCTTGCTGCTTCTATTATTTTTTAAGAATTTAAGTTTATTGTTTCTCGTTATTCATTTTCCATTCATCATTTTCCCCCCTCTTTAAAACAATGCTGTGGAATTAGTTGTAATTTATCACCTTGTACAAGAGTCATTATGTATTAACAACAAAACAAAACGAAAGAAAACGCAACGGGGAAATGCAAAAATAAATTATCTAATATTATTTTAGCTTCTTCTCTCATTGATCATCCAAAAGAAAAAACAAAAACCACATGAAAAAAAAAGATATAGTGAAAACAAATGAAAACGCTTATTATATGGACTTTTCTTCTTAATAAACTAAATATTAATTAATTTAAGTACACCCCCACAAACACTAAAAAAAATAGTTTATAGAATGCCAATACACAAGCAAATGTTAACTATTTATTGATACATATTTAGTATGTACGTTAAATCCTTTCCCCCATAATTATACAATATATATATATATATTATTTGGGACTTTGATTTTAACAAATACTTTTTTTTTTTGCTTATTTTTAATATTTTAATATTAAGCTGCAGCGCAGCACGCAGCTTTTTGCAAGTTGAAGTATAAAACAAAAGCAAATAAAATATACATAAAATATATATAAATAAACAATATTAACAAAAAAAGGCAACACTTAAGGAGTTAATACTATATATATATATATATACACTAAAAATAAAACGCAAGCAAGTTAAGGCATTTTTTTTTTGTGTGTTTTTGTTTAAGTTGAAAAGTCAAACTGCAGTTTGTAATTAACTATCTGTAATAACTAATTTAAGTTTAGCCATTAAAAGGTGTTAATATACATTATACAATAAATTATCATATATAAATATACGATTTATATATATATCTATATATAATAAACAACTGAGGTAAATCCGTGCATGCAAAAAAAAAATATTCATAATAAAAAGTTGCGGAAAAGTGGCATAAACACAAGACTTAAAAGAAAATTCAAAAAAAATTCTGTTTTCTTACTTATGTTTAGGTACTGGATCTAGAAATATCAGTGGAAATAATATAACCGATCTTACCTATTTGTATAAACCATTTGGGAATGAAAGAAAAGTCTTTGTGAGATGTTTGTTTTTTGGTTTTAGTAAAGTTGCGAAAGCGATTTTTAATTCTGTATTTTGTCAATTTGCATTCAAATTACAAATGCACTCTTAAAGAGTATTGAAATAAGTACATAGTTATAGTACATATAATAGAACTATAGCTGGGTACATACAAATATCTTCGCTTTTGTCATTTGACCATTTTCCCTGTTTTTCTCATTTTCATTTTGTTTTTTTGTTTTTTTTGGTTACAAGTTAATACAAGAAAGTACAGATTGAGAAATAGAGAAAGTAATACGAGTACATATATATATATATATATGTATAACACAGGAAGCGAAAAATAAACATATACATTTATATATATATATATGGTATGTATATAGTACTCGCAAATATATTTATGTACGTATAGATTTGTAGCGCTGTAGCTTATATACTTTATATATATATATAGTTTTGTTCATATATAAAAATGATTTTAGCTTTGTTTTTTTTTGTTTCCGACATTTACAACATAGAGTATATATATATATCCAAGAGGCAACTATAATACATTTAAGTACATTTATATATCAGTATACATATATATATTGATTTCCTTAGCACTTTATATACGCATTATAACTTAGATAGTACATTCATTTTTATGTATTGGTATTTAATATATACTTAATGTCTATATATGCGTGGTGGCACTAACAAGTTGGGCAAGGAAAGCAAGAGTGACATCATTGCTCTATCTCTCTCTCTCTTCTTCACGAACTTTATGAACGCAAAAGAGACAGAGAACTGATTTTACTTCACGACTTTTACTACCCAACTTTGTTAGTTACACCATTATATATATATGTATATATATATATATAGATATGAATATAGGTATATGAATTTGTATAGACGGAGGGGGGTGCGGCGGCGTTTAAATAAAAACTTTAAAGCTATTAAATGTTGAACAAGTTTTGGAACAGAGCGACTAAAAAGCGATGATTTTCAGTGCAAAAAGTGTTTCGAGAATTTTGATTAGATTTTTTGTTGTTGTTTTGTTTGTTGTTGTTGCGTTTAAGATTCGTTTAAAGTTTCTGTTAGGTACGCACACTGGTACAAAATCTATGCTAAGTTTAAAGGCAGCGCGGGACTACTGATCACATACTAAATATATAATACAGTGAACACTCGATAAGTTGGTAACAACAACCCATCTAGCGTTCGCTGTAATGTATGTATGTAATGATGTACATATGCATTAAGTACTCTAGGCTTTATATAGGTGTATGTATGCATGTATGTGTACGTGTGTGTGTGTATGTGTATGTGTGTGTGTGTGTGTTTGACTAATTCTTAATGGTGGTAATCGTGGATTAATGGGCGGCACTGATTTTGTTTTAGTTAACATTCGCTATATAGTATATATATATATATATGTATTGTTTGTATGTTTACATTTATAATATGTATTTTATATATATATATGTGTAGATGGTATATATACTCCATATATATATGTATGCATATGTTGGACAAATTTATAACTATAATACAGTTTACACTTAGTCCCTTTTTGAATAGGGATATATTTTTATATATGTATAAATATTCATGTATATACGTCTATAACATTGAGCTGAAAATCTGATAACTATTCATTATAGGAAATACACATATAATTTGATATAATACTATATCTTATATAGTTATCGAAAATCACAACAAAAATAATATAAAATATACAAGTTATACAGAAGTTTTGAAGCGGCTCTTGGACTTTGATTATATAGTGTATATATCTTATAGTGTATATATGTTTTGTTTTTTTACTGATTTCCGATTTCCGATTCGTTTATGGCGCTGCTCTTACGCTTAAAGGCCATCAAAAATATTGAATTTCTTGGTTTAGTTTTAAGTTTTGCTTAATAGGCACAACATATAATAGCGATCGAGATATATATATATCTATATATATATATGTATATATATCTGTAAGCCAGCTTAGTACACATTATTCACTATTTTAAATTTTTCTTTTTTTTTTGTATACTACTTTTAATTTAATATTAAGTATTGTAAAAAGATCTTAAGAAAAGATGAATACTGAGAAAAATACCAAAGAAAAAATCAAAGTTTACAGAGTTTTTGCCGAGTGCCGAAAGAGAGATATAGAAAAATACATATATATAGATAGAGAGATAGAGATAGAGAGAGAGAGAGAGACTTAATATATGACTATAAGGGAATTGGTTTTGGGTGCTGTGGGGCTGCTTTTGCTTGGTTCTACGGAAAGGGTGTACGTTTTTTTTTCTCATTTTAAAGGGTGTTTTTTGCTACGTTTTAGTTACAATGTACAAGACTACGTTGTTTGACGCTGCTTCTGCTGCTGCTGCTGCTTCTTCTTTCTATCTTTTTATCACTATTCTGAACTACAGTTCTACCATTTTGTTATCATCATTTCGTGCAGCTTTCGAGTTGTACTTTCGTTTCACTTATTTTCATCGTTTTGTTTGTTTTTTGCTTTTTGCTTTTGTTGAGCTTTTACTTTGAAATGATTTTTTGCCTGCCCAGGGTGGGAGGGAGGGGCCTGAAGTGTGTGTCTGTGTGTGTGTGAGAGAGACATAGACAGAGACATAGAGTGTGCAGTGTAAAACGTAGCCTTGATTAACCGTTATGCAAAGCCAACACAGCTAATTGCAAAAAAAGAATCAAAGTTAAATAAAGCTTTGGGTTGGGTTCGATTGGATTTAATTGTGGTTAGATTAAACTGTTTTGAGGTTAGGTTGAACTAATGATAAGGATCCGTACCATAGAAGGATCGTCAATTCGAATGTGGAACGAAACGAAGTGTTAATATAGGTTTTGGTTTTCATAGGTTTAGGTTGAAATAAGTTAAATTTGAGGTTAGGTTAAATTTCTTAAGGGTTTTTCGAGTGTTTTTTGATATCAGATATCGAACAGAAAACATATTAAAAACAACGAGAACTAAATAGAGAGGAAGAGAGCAAGGTGTTGTTGTTGTTGTTATTGGCGAGAGGGGGTTGGGAGCCTATTATAGCTTCGCCTACAGATCAAAATAAAACTCAACAAGCATTGCCTAAAACTGGTTAACCCGTAATTCATTGCCCTGCAGCTGAACGAGCCGGAACGCCTCCCGTATTGTGGGTGTCATCAAGAGTTTAAGGTTCTCCTCCGCCTCGTTGGGCAGGGAGCGTAGCAGCTCCATGGATGCGACGACCAATTGAGCGAGTGCAGCACGTTTATAGTTGGAATCCTTGAGGATGCTCGTCGCACGCTGTTGCTCAATCTCCGGTGAGATGGTTTCCGCCTCCGTTTTGGCCGCCTGGCGATTTGTATCAAACGGATTACTACGGCATTTCGGTTGAAATTCACTGATCAACGTTGTCATTGTTACATTGTCATCGTCTTGCTGCTGCTGCTGCTGTTGCTTGCTGGGTGTTGAGGCTGGTTCGGAGCTGGAACTGGAGCTGGATGGATCCGTTGATGTGGCTAGTGATGTGGCCTCCTGATTGCCATTGAGCGCCAGGCACATGGACTTTGTGCTGGACATGGTCAACATTGGCAGCTTCTGACCATTGCGCAGTTTGCCGCCATTATTCTCGATATCGTGCAATGCCGAATTGCTGAGATAGAGTTCACAGACAAGATTCCATGCATCCTGCAGACAGAAGAGATAGCGTACAAAGTTCTCCTTCTTTTTGACGGTTGTGGTGTTGAGGCGTGAGCACGATTCGAGTATGAAATTCAAATCTTCAGCACCCAGATTATAGACGACAATGTCATTGAGATGCGAATCGACAAGCGCTATATAGTAGATCATCCAGGATGAGGTCATTTGTTTATACAAATTGGCAGCATAATCAATATTCGAGACTTTCTGCATGAGAAACTTTAAGCCGGGACGCGAATCGAACTCCAACGCGGACATTAGATACTGTTTGACACAACGCAACAGAATCTCCTTGGAGCGAAAGTCCAAATCATAATCATGACTAGGCGTTGCCGCCGATGTCGCTGCATAATTGTCAAAGATGCAGGTGGAGACCGCCTGTGGCACACACTTGAGACGCGAAAGTAACAACTTGGCAACCAATTGAAGCAACATTTGATTTGCGAGTAGACCGACAACAAGATTCTTGAATGGTATGCGTATGACAAAGTTATCCAGATTGGAGTTGAAGCCATTGTTCAATGGATAGAGCAGAAAGGAATAGCTGCGATCATCTGTTAGCTGAGCCGTTGAGCTGCTGCTGCTTTTGCAGCTTGGTGGAGCAGCAGCTGATGCCGCAGCAGCAGCAGCCGAAGCGGAAACGGAAGACGATCCAGTACCGGTGCCAGTTGGCGTTGAAGCTGAAGGTGTGTTGCTTTGTTGGTTCGGTTCACGTTGATTATCGGAGAGAAAGACCTGCTGGGCGAGAGCATAGATGCGTGCCAGTTCGTCCAAGGTGGAGTCGCGTCTTGCAGCCACTTTGACATTGGCGCAATCACCATAGAAGCTATTTGATTTCTCGTGAAAGGCAAACGAGAGCTGACGCAGTGGCGCAATCGTAACGGTGCACGCACGATGAATCGCGGAGCAGGCGATCATCCATTGTGATTCGTTGAAGAGCATGCCTGTTGAGAGTATGACATGCTTGAGGCAGGATACCGATATCCTGGCAATTGACTCCTGCGATTGGGCAGCACACTCGATCAGTACAAGTAGCAGCTGCTTTAGCGCCAACGTTGCCGAGCTCGAGATCTTTGTGGGTGACTCAATTAGATTATGATTAACATTCAAATTCACATTCACGGCGGAGGCAGCGGCGGGATTATTAGATTGATTGCCTCCAGGCTTATTATGCTCATCGCTGGCCGAACTCGAGCTGCTGTCGTAGGTGCTATTGTGTTGCTGTTGCTGATGCTGATGGTGTTGTTCTATTGGTTCGGTGACAAATTTGAGTTTTGAATACAATAGATTATCGGCGGGATGAACGATTTGGGCGAGACGTGTCTTGGTACGTCGCTGTTCCGGCACCGATTTCTCAATGAACTCAACGACCAGATCTGTGGTCATGCAGCAGCAATGTTTGAAATTCTTTTCAATGAGCTGCCAACTGGCGCCAGTTTTATTAATGTAACGCAACCAATCCTGGATCATTGGTATTAGCAGATGATTGATGCAATAGAAACCGAAATCGATGCCCGGACTGGCCAAAAGATTCTTAAAGAGTTTGAATATGGTTTGCAAGATGGGCGCCTGATGCGAATAGGGGCAAACGATCAACGAATTGGTAAGACCATCGAGGAGCAGAAACCAAACTTTGAGCACACCCGACGGCTTGTCCATCTCATCGATCTTCACAATCGTATCCTTGTCAATGTGCAGCGAACGATATGATATCATATACTGTTCGTTCTTAGTCTGTAGATAGTCATTGCCAAAATACGTAAAGTTCTCCATCGAGCTGGGTATGTTGGCGTCAATGATATGCGTGTAGGAGATCCCCTTGATCTTGTATGTCGAATGGAAATTGGGACACTTTGGCATGCTGTACATGAAGCCCAATATGCTCGAGCAGCGTTCGAGGAAACGTAAGGTTTCGTGCAGAAAATCTGTCGGTCGGAATGCATTGTTATCGTTATCGTTATCGCCGCAAGCATTATTATTTGTATGTGATCCACCGCCGCCACCCGAAATCTCCAAATACGATAGCAGACACAATATACAATCGAGTCCAGCATTGGCAAACACCAGCGTATTATCCGAATCGAGAAATACCCGAAAGATATCGATAATGTTGCTCATATTGAGCATGCGGCTGCGAGCGTTTCGCAACGTACCAAACAGTGGTCGCCAGCCCGAACGGATTTCGGTGCGATGCGCCTCAACGATCTCATACAGACACGCTACAATCTGATCCTGTACATCGACATCGCATGTGTCCATGCTCAGCAAGTTCTCGAAGGGTTTTAGCAGCGCCTCGTTGAAATGGAAATACGGTAGCTCCGATTGTTCGACAAGCAGTGCCGTTATTATATCATGTATATACTCGATGGCACGCTTCGAGATCATTCGATCCCGATGGCAAGCAGCCTGCAAATACAAACAAAACCCATTAACAACCCCATTATGTATGATTCGATCTGACTTACATCCATGAGATGCGGTCCTGTTATAGCCCAGACTTTGAGCACATGCAAGAGGGGACGCGAGCTGCGAAATACTTTGAGTGTTACATCACCGATACGATGCAGCAACAGTGACATGGGCAACGAATCCAGCTTCTTCCAGCCCTTGCTTGGCCACCAAATACGTGTTCCTCCGCCGCCTCCGCCACCACCAACATTAGTGTTGCTATTGCCGCTAGTATTGCCAGTTCCGGAGGTGTTAGTGTTGCCCTTGCGTGCCGCCTGGTTCTTGTAGAGTTGATCGCGTGAGGCACGACACAAATGCTTAAGGAACTGGCACAACGATGGCAAACTCAAACGTTCGGCAGCATCGCTGAACAGATTCTCAGCCTGATGCGACAAAGCGCACAACACTTTCGATGTATCGCTCTGGCTGAGCAGCACCGTCTCATTGGTGCCGGAATAGACCTTCAGTATGGATGTGATGTTCGTATTGGGGCTTTGCATCGGTGCCTGCAAGAAGCTATACACATCGACGCTGTGGAAAAAAAGCAAAAGCATTCAGTTGCAAAAAGGGAAGATGAATGAAATATTGCAACGCTCACCACGTTTCATCATCATCGATGGGTATGGAGGATAGATTGAGCTTATCCTGTGCATGGCTACCACCGTTGTTGAGCTTCTCGCCCGTCTCCAGATCGCGACGACTGCTGCCGGGTGAGGCGGCTATCGATGGATTCTGCATGCTAAAGATCTCATGCTCCAGCTGACTAACATGACGACACACAGCAAAGATGCTCGGCCAGCAGTCGGCGCTGTAGCTGCCCAAGTTGAGGCCACCGGTGAGAACGACATCCATAGACATGGCTTGACTGGCCGAGATGCGCGGCCCACTCGTACGACATACGTTCGAGGCCAACAAATTGAGTATCTTGCCAGCCAAATGTTGTAGATTCAAGCTGTTGCTCAATGTGGCGGCCTATAGGTCAAAAGGATATACAGGATTATAAGCAGGTAAACTTTGAGAGATTGTCGGATGTGTGTTTTGGCTTACCGAATGCAGCCCATCGAGACACATGGCGTAGAGTGCCTCGCCGTTGGACTTGTTTGTTTTGGCCTTGACGCGTAGCGTGCGCTTGGAAAGAGCGACAAGTTTGTTCGATGCAGTACTCTGAAGATCACCCAAACCGGAGCTAAGCACAATGACCATTGAGTCCCAGCAGCAGGTCAACAGACGACGGCACAGTTTCTTTGCAGCCTCCCGACGTTTCGTTTCGTGCTGTTCATCGCCGTCGCCGCTATGCTTCACTGTGGCCGTCTGCAGGCGCTGCCACTCGGATAGCATTTGGGTGCAGGCCAAGCCGCCGGCATCGCACAGCATGTCGACTAAAGCGCAACGTGGTCCATTGCCCTCAAGCTGCTGACGCGACATCGACTCAAGGATATTCGAGATGATGACCGATTGATAGAGTTCGCAGAGCCACGGCGACGATAGATAGACAAGTACACCCGTATTTTGTACGGAGGTGACAAACTGTTGCTCCGACATCGGCACGAGGATGCTATCCTTGGACGATTGCTGCTGCTGCTGATGCTGCTGTTGATCGAAGTAGCCGGCGCGCATTAGCTGCAGGCTGAGCAGCAATGATGAATAGATCGCCAAATAGATGCCATCCGCATTGATGGCGGTCAGATTGTAATCAAAGTCCGAGAAGTTCATGCTGTTCTCCTGGCACACAGCCGATGCGAACTCCTGCATCGCTTCGTCCAATTCAATGCAGCTGCGCAAACGTAAAAGTTTCGGCACCAGATCCTGTCGCAGTGCCCTTGCAAAATCCCTGGCATGCTGCCGATCATTGTCACTGTCCGTGCGTATGGGCATGACGGGTGCTTCGAGATGGGAGTAGGGCCAGCGATTCTCTACACGTGATGTCTCATCACTGGAATTGCTGCTGGGCTCATCGTCCTCGGGTCCCTCAGTATCGCCGGAACCATTCGATGCCTGCTCATCATGCTCATGCGGCGGCTCACACTCGCTCTCCGAACCCGATGAAGTCTCGAACACACTCTGCCGGAACTCGACAATCGCATCGCGATATGGCGCTGGCAGTCGGGCCATGCTCTGATATGTCAAGGGACCCGAGTAGTCGGCATCCTTTAACAGATCATGTCGTCCATTTACCACATGCACAATCTGATCGCTGATCATTGATTCGGTTAGTTCGCCGCTGCACAGCACCTGAAGACTGTCCAAAAGGGCCACCATGCATTCGACGCTTGCCTGCAGACTTGCCTCAGTTGCGCTACCCGCACTTGCCCCATAAGCACACTCCTCCATTGCATCGATCAGCCTGAATGGGAGAGAGGGAATAAATAGTTTGTTAAAGTTGGTTAAGGGATTGTCGGAGGTAAATACGTACAGTCGGAAGAGAGCCATCTCATCGCTGCAACCCTGAGCGGTATTCTTGTCCACATAGAGTATGACGGCCAGATCGATGAGGCGTTCGGGACTCTTGAAGATTTCGCGCACACAGCGAAGCGGTTCGGTGCGATTGAGTGGAGCGGGCAGTAGAACCATGCGATGAAAGAGCGCCTCCAGCATCGGACGCAGTGAACCATGAGCGCCCGCAATACGCAGCAACTGGATTGCTGTCAAGTAGACGCAACGTGCCTGTGGCCCATCCAAGCCGGGACCCGTAAAAAAGCCGCGCGCCTCGTTCTCAATCAAGTGTAGAGCGTCCCTGTACCAAAAAGTTCAATCATTGAAATTGAAGAAAGATTCTTAGAGAGAGATTGAACTTACTTGTATGTAAATTTCTTGTCCAAATTAATGCGTCCCGGTGAGCCGAGGGCGGCGGCGAGTGTTGGACAGAACTTTTGCCAAAGGAACGAGGTGAAATGTGGATTGGCATGAACGTTCCTCGGCAAAGCTGAGCTCAGCGTCAATATGCATTCGGTTAGATAAAGCGAGCTGGGATTCTCGCATTTGCGATTCGGTGACGCATTGTTAATGTTCGGCTCGACGAGGCGACTGCAGAGCCACTGCATCACTGGTATTACCTCATTGTAGACAGCCGATGCCTGGGTCTGTGTCATCAGGCCGGCGGGCGCTGTCTTCTTCACCTCCTCGGCCTCCTCGATGAGAAAGGCGCAGAATGTGCGCAAGCATTGTGATGCAGCTGCCAGCGATGCCGCTTTGGTTGCCCTCGAACCCATTTCCCAGCATTCGCCGCAACGCGATAGTATCTCGATGAGCAGCCGGCCATTAAGTGTGCAAGCCGGGGAGCAGGCCATGGCCAGGAAGAGGCGTAGCACATTCACAACGGTATCCTCGCTGCTCGTCGTTGGCAGTATGCCATTTGTGGCACGTAGCAGCTGTGATGGCAGCCAAACCGAATCATCTTCCGGCTCCAGGCCAATATAGAAGCGTTCATCCTTGATGACGCGCTGTTGAAATGATATGGTAATGGTCAATTTAGTCAGTTCCGGTTCCATATCGTTTCAGCAATTATTTTTTTTATACCCTGATCCCATTAAATATGGGGAAAAAGGGTAAAATGGTTTTGTGCAGAAGTATGTAACAGGCAGAAGGAAGCATCTCCGACCCCATAAAGTATATATATTCTTGATCAGCATCAACAGTCGAGTTGATATCGTCGATCTCAGAGACTATAAGAGCTAGAGACTCTAGATTTGGAACTTAAGCTCGCCTAATCCCTAGGCAGTACAAGTTTGTTTTCGATTTTCGATAACTCTTCCCGTTTCCGATATACACATGGGATCGATAACAACAAAATCTTGAATATGGAAAACTTTGAGACGACATTTAAAACATTAAAGAAAATAATGACAATCAGTGAATTTAATTGAAATCGGTTAAGAAAGATATGGAGATATGGGACATTGAAGTTGTGTATGCAGTATGTACGCATAGAATATAGGGAACAGGGTATCGTCTAGTCGGGATTTCTCGACTAGAGCCTTCTTACTTGTTATGCGCACGCAATTTAAAAACCATTTCAATTGTATTAAAACAAAAACACTTAAAATATCCTATCGATTTCGTCCCGAAGCGAACAAAATCGTAGAATATATATATATATATGCCTCCAGCTATATAATAGTTTTAGCCTTGGCCTCACTTTTTCAATCATTTTCTTTAGCCTTTGTTGGTGTTGCGTGTAAGAGAAAGCGAGAAAGCAAGAGCAGCACTTGCAGGTTGGCAGGGAAGGAAGGGGAGGGAGTGAGAAGTTGATGGTTTCCTCCCTTCCCTCCCTGCTAACCCTTTGGGCAATTAGCTAACCCATTTTGCACAATTCCGTGACTGTCTGTCGTCCGTCTAAGCATTTCCGGTACGGATATTCAATCCGCACAATTGCTTAGATAGAACCGGTACGATAATTGAACCGTTTATCTAGCAGATTGCTGCATGCTCTTTCTTACATTTTGAACGCAAGATTAATGATTAATTTTCTACTTGATAACTTGGCATCTCTGATATATTTTGCACTTACGTGAAGGCCATTGAGACCCATTGTGATGAATTTTGGCCGCTTGGTGTCCAAGGCCATTTGCAGGGCCGTAAAACAAACGGAGCGTAGTTCGTGTGACGGATCCCTGTGCATGCCATGCTGTCGATAAAGTTTATCTGCAAATACAATACAAATGTGTTGCCGAGTGATTATCAAGGAATGGGAATGGAATTGACCGGAAGACAAAACGTTGCCTACTTTTCTGCTGCTGCTGTTGCGGTCAATGGTAAAAAAAAAACCGGAAGTGGGGCTAAGAGGGGGAGGGGGTGTGTACGAAAATAACAACAGCAACTGTAAAATGAACGGAGGAAAGCCAAAAAGGAAATTGCGTTCTTGCATGTTTTTCAATGCGCATATTATTGCCTTTGCCTTTTGC
The DNA here is from genome assembly GCA_035044465.1 of Scaptomyza tumidula. NCBI lineage: Eukaryota > Metazoa > Arthropoda > Insecta > Diptera > Drosophilidae > Scaptomyza > Scaptomyza tumidula. The sequence continues at coordinate 1,153,830 of JAWNNW010000130.1, forward strand.
CTTTTTGCCATTTTATTGTTGTGGTTGTGGTTTTGCTTGTTGTTGTTGTTATAGTCACACACGAACATTCATATATATATATATGTGTATATACAATCATTTACCGTAAGCAATTTGCGCCGTTTGTCGCAGCGCATTGTGTTTCGTGCCCGTTGACTCCTTAATAATTAGCAGAAAAAGGTCTTCCATATTGCACACACACACACACTCACGCACACATGTGCGACTTCTTACTTTGACGTGTGAATATGCTTCTCTTTCACTCTCACTCTCGGCCTGCCGCTGCTGCTGTTTCGTTTGGCGCTGTTGCTTTGGTTACCTCTTTGCTGTTGTTGTTGTTGTTGTTGCTGTTTTTGTTGTTGTTACTCAGGCAGGCGCGAATGTTTCGTTTCGCCTTTGCATGTCATCAACATGAACACAATTAGCGCCAGCGCCTGCTTAAAAAAAAAAAACACTTCATTAGATTGGAGTAAAATCAATAAAAGTGTAACCATAACGAAATGCACTCTAAAGGCATATTGTATCCATATTGTTAATATTGCCAAAAGGCCTGTGCAAGAGCGTGTGTGTGTGTGTGTTATTTTTTTTTTGCATACATACATATGTATTGCTGTTGCTCTTGGCGACCACTTGCAAGTCTCATGAGTCACACGCCCACTTAAGCGATAACAAAGCACATACACACACATACACACACACACAGAAAGAAGAAATTGAACTTTGCTCTTGCATTTTGCACCTTCATAAAACTCAAACAGTGTGTATCCGTTTTCCTTGAAAACTTTTCGTGCATTAAATGGCGCATACACAAACACACACACACACACACACACATAGACATGGACGTGCACTGCTGCAACGTCCAGACTTTTAACTTCGACGTCCTTTTTTTCATACCATATGCTTAACAAACACACACCCACACACAAACACAAATCAGAACCGCCGCCATAGTTTCGACAAGCATTTAAGGTTTTTTGCTTGCATACTTGCATTATTGTGCTTTTTTTTCTTTTACCATTGCGGTTTGTAGCGTTTATTGTTCAACTGTTTCTACCACTTGTGGTTTTTCAACTCAATTTTCTTCTTTTTTTTAATGGTTTTTGCTTGTTCCTTACAAATAACGCTGCAGTTTTTCGATGGTTGCGTGCTGTGCGTCAAATGCTGACAGCAACTGAAACTGAAAACAATTTCTTTATAAGTTGCTGCTGCTGCTGCTGACGTACAATACATGCACACGTTCATACGTCACACGCACTTGCAGATGAACCGTTACTTGCGAGTATAGCGCATGCGATTTAGACATTACAAAAGCGCGCGCTCTTTCATGCGCTTATATAAAATTAAGGTTACATTACAGAACCATGCTCCTCAAAAACCATTGTGCATACGTCATAGCGTTTGTCTTAGCAAATGTTCTGGCAGTTTGCAGTGCGTTAATGCGAAATAGTTAACAATGTGATACCGTTGTAAGTTAAAGCATATGCCCAACATATAAATATCAAAATATTTGTTCAATATATTAGCATGGTAGTAGAACAATCTTAGTTTGTGACGTCTGCTACTATGCTCCATTGCAAATATGTTGCACAACACCACTTACCGTTATGCTATCAACAGCTGATTTGTTGTGATGCCCAATAATGGAAAATCAATAATAAACTTCCAGAATTCAAAAAATCAAACTAAATCCAAAGTTCTTAACACATTTTCAAGTGTCAAACTTCTATACGAAATAAGATGTTAACTTGTGCCTGGTGCTGCGATTAGTTTGCCAATGTTGCAGCCCTGACCAACAGAATAACTGGCCGCTGGTCATCGCCACAGGTGGTTCACCGCTTCACTTTTTCGTGCACCCCATTTTGTTAGCCTTTCATCCCTAATGTAAATGCAGTTATCTATTTTGTATTTCGAATCGTTATCTTCTTTTCTTAGTTTAAACTTGCGCAATTTAGTAAGATTAAGTATAAAAAAAATACAAATGCTATAATTATATAAGAGAAAATCCTTCTTAATTTACGATGACGAAATGACAAAGATATAGTAGTATGTTTGTATGCAGTACGTTTGTTTGGCGAGACTTGCTGCAAGTTGCTCCAATTACTGCCAGATTTGTTAATTGAACTATTTAACGGGTTTCGATTTCCACAGGCCATCGTTAAGGAAATGATACGTCTCAATGCCAATGCCTTTATTGACTTTTAAACTGCAAACACGTACAAAAAGGACAACAAAAAAGTTAAATTATTATGAAGAAATCTGTTACCATAATTTATGTATTGCACTTACATGTCGTCTGTGGATAGCGTGAGCAGTCCTATGGCCAGCGCATGCTCCTTTCCTTCGGCCATAATAGCAACAACTGTTCCCTTTTCAACCGGCGTCATACAGGCACCCGGTGATGTTAGACCCGGGCACATGACATTGGCGCCACTTAGAACGAACCGTATGGCACCTTTATCCACCTGCTGCATGGTCACAAAGTATGGAAACTTGTGCAGCAGACGTAATGTGGGCATCCATGGTCCGTCCCGGTGACGAAAAAATACCTGCTCGCCGGCACCATTTAAAAGCAGCTCAAGGTGATCGTGACTAAAGTTAATAACACTTGTATTATTCATGGAACTAATCGGCTGCTTTGTGCTTACCATTTGGCAATGCGGTATGAGTCCTTTTTGGGTAGAATCAAATCAATGTGCGTTTCTAGTTTCGGATATGCCTCCAATAGTTTGGCACGTATGCCTTTTTGTACGGATGATTTAAGCTGTTGTATCGACGAGATACTGTCCTTATCTTCGAATCTACATCATGGTTTTTATTCTGTTAGTTTGGCCAGCTTATTTGCAGCTGCTATTTATACGTACTTTTTAAACATTTTGGTTGGAATTGGTTTCTAGTATATGGTGGCCGACAAATCGGCACGGGCAGTAAAGAAATTCCGGCGTTGCCACACGGCTAAGCGATGTGCACCTCAAAATAATCGATATCATTGCGATAGTACCTTTTTAGTACAAAAATACATACTCGATACTTGACTGACAATAACGATGTGGCAATACCCCAGCAATAAGTTGCCAGTCTGTCAACAAAAATTGCACTCAAATTTTGTAAACGGAAAACAATAAACGTATCAAGAATTAATTTGTGTTTGTAATAATGTCGCTTTTCCCGGCATACGGCACAGGTGATAAACGGAATGTGGTTGACGACACGGAGCAACAGTTGAGCGGCCAAGGTAAGTTTTATGTTGAATATGAATGAATTATTTTGTAATTTTGGTTATTTTGAAACATTAAGGTACCACTACCGAACCGGCTAATGTAAAATGGCAAAGCAATTGCAGCTTTAAAGTGCACACTGACCCATTCGATGAAGAGTCATCGTCATCATCTACTGAAACCAAATCAAAGCCTAAACCAGAACCAATTAAATCAAAAAGTAAAAAATGCAGCACGTCCAAACAGGCATTGGAGTTTTCCGGCTCAGAAGAATTTTATGTGGACAAGTCTTCGAATAAGGAACACATGAAATTGGAGACGCTGCCGCGCTTAACGCGTCCACTCTACAAATATCAACTACGCCGCTTGGCAGATCCACAGCATCCATGGCCACTGAAACGGGTCAAAAAAGGCGAACCTCATCGAACCTCAAAGAAAATGTTTATACCGCCTGAAACTGAACCGCAACTGAGCGAAACCGCAAAGGAAACAAACATGGAACGCATTCGTGAGCTCAATATTGCGGTTGCCATCAAGCCACAAATGTTGGACAATTGGTTAGAGCTGCATCAGCTGCTCGCACAGAATGCTTCGCAGACCAATCGTCAAGCTGCTGCCGAGCATCAGTTGCACACGCTCGAAACTGCACTCGAATATCATCCCGGCAGTGACGAGCTGCTGCAACATTATGTTGCCATAGCAAGTGCCACATATCCAGATACTCAAGTGAGTAGCGAAGACACCAAATCTACATACATACTTATAATCCTCATCCCTTTCGTCTAGGTGACAACCAAGATTGAAGAGCTGCTCCGGCGTTCACCATACGAGTACACACTGTGGACAGCGCTTATAATGAGCACCCAGGGCACAATGGCCCGTTGCAATGTGCCGGATGTGCTTAAGATATACAAGGAATGTATGCATCGTATGCATGTCGGTCCAAAGGATCAGCGCCAGCAGACAGATGATCTCATGCTTAAACTCTATCACAACTGTGGTTTATTTCTACGGCAATCGTCGAATCTGGAGCAAATGTTTGCATTGCTACGTTTGGCATTGGAATTAAATTTTCCGCTTATGGACTTCGTTTGCTTTGAGGCGCGCGCTGAGGATGAGAAACAGTTGTTGGAGTACGAGGAGCTGGTGCTGCGTTCGGGCATGCCAATGACAGAGATTTGGACACGCATCGAACGACTGCGTCAGGAATTTCAATTTCTACCCTATACCCGCCAAATGGATCAACAGGAGCAACAAAATATCGATCCTCAACGTTGTATATTCAGCTCAGATGTTTGTCACTATATCTATCCGCTGAAGCAGCGCAAGAATACGTTGCACTTGCTACTCCTAACCATACAGCTGACCAAGTTGCCCTTGGTACGCAGCAGTTGCCTGGCCGATCGTCTTGCCGCACGCATCTCTCAAATTGGCGACTCGGATGCAATTGAGATGCTGCTAGCCAGTTTGGGTGATCGTTATAGTTATGCACTGCCCATGGAGCAGCAGGATGATGTCTATTGGTCGGCTGTCATGGAGCTGTGCCGCCAGCTATGTGTGAGTCCCACCTTCATGCCGCACATAATTGGCTTTGAGGTGTATCAACGTTGCTTAGAGGATCTATTGCTGCAGTGCAGCAATGCATTCAATGGTCCCAATGGACCCACCAATGAACCCAAGCGTCGCATATTCATACTGCTCTGGTTTCGCTTTCGCCGCCTCTGTCTGCGTCTGCTGCAGCTAAGTGGCAAGCCAACGGATCGCTTTGTGTCCAGCACAAGGAAATCACACCGTGAGCTCCTAATGCTCGACACGAATCGTAACATCACTCGCTTCTTCACCGAAATGGCCATGTTCGACTATGAGGCAATCGAGAATAAGAAGAGTGCCTTTGGTGTGCTCAATAGATTGATCGATGGATTACAGCTAACGAATGCAGATCATTTGCATGCTTTGCTTATCTACACGGAGATGCTGTTGGGTCAACAGCGAGGTGAGGAGGCGCTGCAGTTGCTCTACAACAACCTGCCAAACAGTCGTCAACTGTTGGATGAGGCAGCACTTAGCGCTGCAGACAATGCTAACGAAACCATGTTGCTGGAGGATTACTTTGTGCCCGATAGGCTGATCCTGCTGCTACGTTTACATTGCTTGCAACTGCATCTGGAGCAGCAGACATCGGCAGCCCAGCTGCTGTTGGTGGAAATGCTTGAACGGCCAATCTTTGCGCTTGGTCAGAGCTACCACTTGTCTAGCTATCGACGTGAGCAGCTGCGTGAACTGCAGTTGCTGCTGTTGCAGTTGACAGTGAAGCCATCGCCGCCGTTGACGCAAATGCTACGCTTTATGGAGCTATCTCTGGCGGAGTTTCCGCGCAATTTGGCATTGCTACAACGTTGCTCGACGCTTGCCTCATTGCCCTGGTATAAGCTAAGAACGCGTCTCATTCACACCAAGGCTGGCATACTGGCATTGTTGCATCTTGTCCTTGCCGCACGTTGCCGTTTCCAGCAGCATCGCTCAAACCAGCAACTGGATGAGGATCTCCATCTATCACACACGCATTCACAAACGCATTTGGCGCAACTGTTGCGCAATCGTTTGCTTAATCTCTTCGAGACCTTGCTGCCAACGAATCCTCATCGCTCTCCCATCGAATCGGAACAGTATGCGATCCTGCGTCGCAACTCTTTGTATTGGCGACTTTATTTGCGCTGCCTGTCGACGACGGAAACAAGTTTTGAGCGCAGCAAGAGCTGTTTGTTAATGGCCCTGGATGAGTGTCCATGGGATAAAAGCCTCTATATGGATGGTGCGACGTATGTGCCGCCGGAGCTGGCCAATCTTCAGGATGTCATGATGGAGAAACAGTTGCGTATTTATGCTCTTCCCGAGGAACTCAATGTTCTGCGTGAAGCCTAACTGATCAGTTTATATTAGGAGGTAAAGACAGGTTAGTATATCAATTAAAACCAATATGCAAATGTTATCGTGGTCAGAGCTGTTAACATTAACAGCACTGTTAAAACAAGCAGTGTAATGGCGGACAACTTGAGTGGTAGCATTGTTATCGATCGCACTGTTAAAATGAAGCAAATGTTATCGATTGAGAAATGTGGTGGCATTACCATTACATTAACAGCACTGTTAAACGAACAGTGAAATGGCGCCAAACAATAACTTGAGTGCCAATTAAAACTTTAAGCCAACTTAAATGTGATCATTCATCAAAAGAAGAATTCAATGGACAAACAATTTATTGTTAAAATATGAAAACGATATCAAGACATTCCAAAAACAACCAACTGTGCCAATGAAAAAGCATAGCATACTTTTAAGGATATCTTAAACGTTTGAGTTACAACAATAAAGCTACACGATTGTGTTTAAACATTTCTAACTGCTACACACACATTAATATTTGGTCTCTTTCTGATACTTTCTAATGATGCTAAAGTTCAATATTTCGTACATTGACAACACTGATTTGATTGTCAACGCTTTGCACTTGTGGACATAACGAAAGGGTCGCGAAATGTCGAGTGACTTGCGTGCTGTTTATGAGGTCCCATTACAAAGCATCCACTTTTGGAATATATTCAAATGTACAAAGCTCCTTGGGTATAAGAGAGCAAGGGAGAGAGAGAAAGCTAGAAAGAGTAAAGTTCAACAAATATTGCGTATACGCCGCGAAGGCAAAGCACGTCAAAGCTTACGCTCAAACAAAAGCAAAAATAAAAACAAAAAAACCAAAAAAACATCTTTGACCATGAAACTAGAAGCAGCAAAAGCTTCATTAAAGCTTTTGAGCCAAAAATGGGCTCAGCTGTATGACATTTAACGCCCCTGGCGTCCTGGCTTGGCCCGGCCTGGACGGCCTGCCGTTAAAGTCGCTGTTGCTGTTGCTTTTGGACGCTAGTCGGTCGGCAGCAGTCCAAGTCCAAAGACGTCAACGCCGCCGCCGTTCATGCACGGTTAACGCCGCAGTTTTTGAGCAATTTTCAATCTAGCAGAAGCGCGAAACTAACCAAAAAGCAGAAGCAAAACACAAACTTTGCGTAGGTACAGCAGATGCAGTGTAAAAAAAAAAACAATATGTAAATTTTTAGATGTAAATATTTTGTGGCATGGCGCCTGTTGTTGTTCTTGTTGTTGCTGTTCTTGTTGTTGTTGTTGTGTATGTGTGCTAGCAGCAGCAGCAGCAGCAGCTTCGTTCAGTTCAAAAGCTCAACGTCAACCAGTGTGCTCATTCTCTATCTCTCTCTCTTTCTCTCTCTCTCTCTCTATCACCTATTGACGTTGCCGCGTAGTTTTTGTTACTGTAACAATAAAAATAAAGAAACACACAAACCATCAAAGTTGAACATAGATCGGGCCGCCGCCGGCGTCGCTACACATTTGAAAGTTGCGTCAAGTGAGTGAGTGTGAGAGTGTGTGTGTGTGTGTATTCATGTTTGTTTGTTGTTTTTTATTACGTTTGTTGTTCGTGTTATCCTTTGCGGCGGCAAAGGCTTCACGCAAATACCTTAAGGTTCCCCAGTGTGCAGTTTTTCTTTAGCGCCCGCCCACTCTAACAACGCCGTTCTCTCACCACAAAGTGCTTTTCGTTTGCTCGCTTGCTCACTCGCTCTCGCTCTAGGTCTCCATGGCCGCTCGGTTCCTCTCGCTGTTCGCTGTGCCGAAGCTCGCTCGCGACAACGTAACCGAGCGCTACTGCTGCTTTGGCTGATTAGTTTAGTTTGTGATTTCAATATAATTAATTTCTGTTTCTGTAGCAGTTTGTTCGGACGTCGAACGCACGCTCGCTCGCTCGTTCGCTCGTTCGCCCGCTTGTTCGATTGCTGGCTTCGCTTTCAGCTTCAGCTTCAATTGTTGTGTATTTCAGTTTCTGTTTTCTGCGTTCGGTTAAACGTCGCCGCCGTCTTCGTTAACTATTATATATACATATATAAATATACATATATTTTTTTTTGTTTTTTCTTCTTCTTCTTGCCCGTTTGCTATTTCGTTCGGTTTCGGGGCCGCGCGCGCCGCTTAAATGTGGGCATCGAACTCAAAATCGAGATCACAATTGGTATGTGCAATCGGGCTTATGTATATCGTTAATCGAAAATGTGCAACAATTGCATCTGTGTTCCTGTGTCTATGTGTGTGTGTTTAGCAATCAGCTGAAGATAACAACGCCATCATTAGAAACGGATTTTGAGAGCGGCTCTGCAACAAAAATAACAACATATAAATGCATATATATATGTGTTACATACATACATACACACCATAATGTACAAATGTCGCTTGTACGTGCCCATGTGCGCCTTTTCTATGCCTGTGTGTATGTATGTGTGTGTGTTTTATGTGGCACACACACACACACACAAACAAATCAAAAAAAAAAGAAGAAATTAACATAATGTATTTCCAGTTTAACTTTTTTGTTGTTGTGGTTTTTTTTTTTTTTTTTTTTTTTGGCTGATTTGCTTTCGTATTTCTCGATTTTGCTTTTTGGATTTTTCACAACAATTTATTTTGTATGTTTGGCTGAAATAAAATATTTATTTATTTTTTATCTGCCGCCAAATCAATCAAAATATCAAAGAAAAAACAAAAACAAACAGCAATAACAACAACAACAACAACGAACAAAACGCACTCATTAAAAGTCTAATAAAGTTTTTTCGGTTTTTATTATTATTGTTGTTGTTGCTGCTGTTGTGTCGTTTTCAAGGTTTTATTTTTCGGTTTTATTTTTCTACGTTGCTGTGCGTACGTGTGTGTGAGTGTGTGTGTGTGTGTGCGTGTGCGGTTCGTATATTTTTATTTTTTATTTCATTTTCGTTCGATTTTATTTTGGTGTTTGCTAGTTTTGTTGTTGTTTTTCTTCGCATTTCGTCTGCTTGTTTTTCTTCCTCTTCAATTTGAACGCATGTCAAAAGTGTCGTCGACGCCGGCGCCAACGGCTAACAGCAACTTCGACTTCGACTGCGACAGCGGCGTTTAAAATGTTATTAATTCAACAAAAATAATATAATATACAAAACAATTAGCGCATTTGTTGCAAAACACACGCACACACAGACAGGCTGGCAGTTACAGTTTTTCGTATTATAAGTATTATTATTTTGTTGTCTACTCGGAACACACAAAAAAATTATTGCTGACGTCGCATCTGCCGCCGTCGCTGCAGCTGCGACGTCGCGTCACCTCGCGGTTCGCATACAAAAACAGAGCGTTGAGCGGTGAGCGGTGAGAGAGAGAGAGGCGTTGCTCGTAGACAAACATAGCAAGTGCTCTCACTAATACAATGTTTCTTACCTTCCCGTTTCAAAAAACTCACGCACACGCACATACACAAAAGCGAGAGCTGCTGTAATGTAGATATGTAAGCGCGCCAGATAAGCACATTCGAGTCGCGTCGATCACAAAAGCAAACATGCTCTCTCTCACATGCATATTATCTCATTTTATTCAACATCACACTCAATGAACTGAGCTTTTACAAAGCAGAGAGAGAGAGAGAGAGAGAGAGAGTGGGAGAGAACGAAGCAGTAACAACAAGTGTTTCCTGATTTTCGGCAATGAATAGATTACGCATACGTTGCGTGATCTGTACGTAGTGGGGGGGGGGGGGGGGGGCGGTACTGCAAGCAAGCAAGCTACGTAAACAATTAAATAATGAAAACAATGCCGTAGCAATAGCAATAGCAATAACAATAAGAACAAAACTTATTGATATCGAACGTGCTTAATTGAGAAAAACTACTAGCATACAACAAATATGTACTCGAACAAAATTCTGTTGTCTGTATATGTGTGTGTGTGTGCTTAGCTATTTTTGGTTTTGCGACGGCGAATTGACGACGACAGCAGCACCAGCAGCAGCAGCAGCAGCTACCACCTGATGTCGTAGTCGTAGTCGTCGTCGTTGTCGCCGTTGTTTTTTGTCGTTGTTAACATCAACGCCGTTGTCGGCGCTCAACTTTTGTCGTTAGGCCAGGTCGAGGCAGCAGTAGCAGCGGCAGCGGCAGAAGAGAGTTAAGATGCTCAGAATGACAGAGAGCCAAAGGAATGGTTGGTGTGGTAGGGGGGTGGGGGTGGGTGGGGGGGTTACGGTAAGCCAGTACAATCTCTTTCAGTAGCTAATCGGCATTTTAAAACAGTTTGAAACCTTTTGAGAATTGTTATTATTTTTCTTGGCTCAACAATAAAATAAACGCACACAACAATATGTGTGTGTGTGTGTGTGTCACAGGATGTGAAAATTGCCAAATATTCGTGATTAATATGTTTATAAGTTATACACCACGTTGGGTATTCAATCATGCGCTCCGAAAAACAACAACACCTATCACAGAGACTGTCACATCTTTAGCTCTATTTATAAACTAGACGTCACACACAAACACACACACACACACACATACAGCTGTCTCTCGTATACTCGGAGCTCAGTTTTTGGCTCAGTTTTGGCACAGTTTTGAGTGCGCTCTTTAATTGACTGCCTTACCGTTAGCACTCACAAACACACACACACACACTCACACAGACATACGAAAGTAAACAAATGCTCGCATTGGTGTGTGCGTGTCGTTGTTGTTTGTGGGGGGGGTAGAGAGGGGAAGTGATAAACTGCTAGAATAGACGAGAACACAAAGCAGGGCGCGAATATTATATAATTTATTTTTGGTTATTTTTTTTGTGAGTTTGCTTTTTTTATGCTGAGAGCAAACGTTCGTTTGTTTTTTGTTTTTGTTGTTGTTGTTCGTGGTGCTTGTTGTTGTTTTGTTTTTGTTTGTGTTTGTGTGATTATCTGCGTCTCGCGTCTAGCAATTGTCTTGCCCTTTTTTTTTTGCCCGCCCGCTCGCTTTTACGGCACTTTAACGTAATGCAAATACTACACCAACCAAGCGAGCGAGGGAGAAAGAGAGAGCGGGTTGGCTCATTGCTCGATAACTGCGGCGACGGTAACTGCGACGGCGACTGCGACTGCGACCCAGGTGATTGACCCAGACCAGTGTCACTGTCACTGTCACTGTCAAACTGCTGCTGGCTGTTTCATCAGCTTCTTCTTCTTCTGCTTCTTGTTCGTTGTATTCGTTTTCTTGTTCTTTCTTGTTCTGGTAATTTCACATTACGTTTTTTTGTTTTGTTTTGTTGTATGCTTTGCGTTTGGTGTACTACAAATTAGCTCTTGTTTACCACCCCAAAAACAACGCCACCCGCTTGGGTGCGTCAAACCACCCCCCAACCTCCCCCCCCACGCACAGCCCACAAATATTGCGACATTTTTTTTATTCTTAATGCGTGTCTTGAGCACTTTTGTCTTTGCTAACAAAACCAAATCCAATAACAACAACAAACTCAACACACTCTTTCTGTTATGCTCTTATACAGTTTTGTATAAGTGTTAATTAAAGCAGCACAAACACACATACGCACATACGCACACACGCATACGGAAGTGCATGAGCCTAAACTCAAAAGTCAAAGCTCTCCCGAACAGAACTTTGACGCACACACACACACACACACACACATACAAACGCATAAACTAGCTTTCGGGTGCTAAATAAAACAAGCAAATACGCAGCTTCAACCGGTTTTGAAAGCTTATGCTTTTTTTTTGGTGCTGTTTTTTTTTTTACAACAACAACAGCAACAGGTGACAAATAAAAGAATTAAAAAAATAAACGCAGATTAGCTGTTCACATATATATATGTATATATATTAAAGTAACACATTTTATTGATTTTTTTTTTTTGTTAATTAGCAACAACAACAACGGCAACAACAAAGTCAAATGCGTAATAAAATGCAAATAAAGCCAAAAGGCAACAAAAACAACAACAAAATATAATGAGTGTTAAAAGTGTTATTTAAACTAAATTAAAAACCTATTTAAATAATTTTGCAAATATTTTTTTGTGTGCTCAACAACAACAACAACAAAGCAAACAAATTTTGTTTGAGTTTTAATTTTTTTGTGTGTTTAAATTATTTTTTTTAGAGTTTGCAACAACAACAACACCAGCAAACGGCAGTGTGACAATAAAACAACAAAAATTACAACAAAAACGCAACAGCTGTACAAATTTTAAACAAAACAACAACAACAACAAAAATTAAATTATATACTATATAGTATAAATATAAATATATATATTTATGTAGATATAAAACCAACAACAACAACAAATAAAAAAAAATATATCACCAGCTGCAACAACAAAACCAACCAAAAACATACCAAAAAATTAATTTAAAAACATTAATATATATATGTATAATATATATATGATTGCATTTTCTATAGCATAGTGTATATACATAAATACAAATACAAATACAAAAAAAAACAAACACAATTTCAAAGGTTGTTGTTATTAAACATGTGTGTACATATGTGTACACACAAACATACATACACATTGCCACTTAAAGGTTTACACAATGTGAAAAATGGGAATTTTTTCACTTTACAGATGTATGGTCACCCTGGTGTTTGTGTTTTATTTTTTTTATTATTTTTTATAAGTAATTCAGTCAATTATATCTTAAACCTATTAAACAGAACTTAAAAAACATTAACATTAACAAAGAACAATTAAAAATACTAACAAAGGCCATAAATTCAACTGCCACGATAAGGTTTACACACCTACGTTTTTGGTGCATTTTCGTTGTGGAATTCATATGTACAGTTACTTTTAATTAAATTAAAAATGCGCAGATCTATAAAAGTCCAAATTTTTTTGGCCAGATCGCTTGCCAATGAAATGAAGAATGTTTGTGGAATCACAATATCTCGCGAATGTGGCCTATATCCATTTTAAGTACCTACCCTTAATCTCGAGCTGTACAATCGGTGTAATAGTATTGGTTTTCAAGCGCTGGTGCCGTTTTTTTTTTGGGTAGGTACTTAAAAATTTTGTAGGCCACATTCGCGAGATATTGTGATTCCACAATCATTCTTCATTTCATTGGCAAGCTCTCTGCGCAAAAAATGTGGACTCTTATGGATCTGCGCATTTTTAATTTAATTAAAAGTAACTGTACATACGAACTTCATACGAATTTTACAAAGAAAATGCACCAAAAACGTAGGTGTGTAAACCTTTTCGTGGCAGTTGATTTTAGTGCCTTTGTTAGTATTTTAAATTGTTCTTTGTTAATGTTAATGTTTTTTAAATTATGTTTAATAGGTTTAAGATATAATTGACTGAATTACTTATAAAAAATAATAAAAAAAATAAAAAACAACAACCAAGGTGACCATATAGCTCTAAAGTGAAAATATCTAATATTTTCACTGTGTGTAAACCTATTCGTGGCAATGTGTACATACGCAACAGCAACAACAACAACAACTTAAAGCTCAACTCAGACTGCAGCGGCCAACAACAACAACTACTACTAGCAGCAGCAGCAGCAGTGAAAGAATATAAACAAACAAACATAAAATTTTCGGCAGCAGAAAAGAAGAAAAACCAACGCCTAGCAGCGCAGCGGCATAAGCAGCGGCAGCAAAAGCTTTAACAACAGCAAACAACAGCAATTAAAATACTAAGAGGAAGAGGAAGCGCGCACTTCATGCAGAAATATAAGAAACAGCGCAAAACATGTAAGTGAAATTGATTTTTGATTTATAGTTAAGTATGTATGTATGTGTGTGTGTGTGTGTGTTGCTGTGACTTCTAACCTACATATTTAATACATGCTCTCCACTCACCATTACGCTGTGTGTGCGTGTGTGTAAAGCTGCTGTCAGTCTGGCAACGTCTTAAGTTGAGTTAAGCCTCAAACAAACAAACAAACGAACAACAACAACAACACCTGGTGGGCGTCTGAGCTGAATCGTTATGGGTTACAGTTACTTATCTAGCAGCAGACTGTGTGAGAGAGCGACTAAGGGCGCGTGACGAGTGCGATTGTTAGACTGAGAAGACAAACACGAACTGCTTTTGACAGCTTATCAACGAAAAATGTCTCAACTTAAAAGTCTGCGTTCACGCGTATGAAGATTATAATTGCCTAAACATACATATGTACATACATAGATACATGCATATATGTACATGCACAATTACAATAAGCTCTTACGCAGCAGTTCATATAAGAGGGCAAAGCAAAGCAAAGCACCCACACACAAGCTCGCTGTCTCTGTCTCTCTCAATTGTATTTGCATTCTGATTGATGCTAGACGCGCTCTACGCAATGTTGGCAATGCTGACATGTGTACTCTAAACGAGTGTGGGGAGTATTAAGTGGAGAGTTCGCAGTTGACACACATACACAAGTTCGTAATACATATATGTAAGTGCAAAGCTTAAACGGAAGCGTATCAAATTCACTTATGACTTTTGATCATTTGTCTGAAGTTGTTTTTGTTTGACTCTCCATTTGCAACAACAACATTGCAAGATATGTATGTAGGCAAAAGAATCGCTAGAAGTGTTCCCATCATAGCCGATGTTTATTGGACTGTAATGATATGGATTTCGATTCAACAAAAGGTGTCGTCCTCTGTCTGACCGATCCGTTTCCAAAATGAAACTTTTGATTGTTTATTTTTTAATACCCTAAGCCCATAAAATGCGTTGAAACGGGTATAATGGTTTTGTGCTTATGTATGTAACAGTAGGGAAGAAGGAAGCATCGATCTTAGCGACTTGTCACTATACCATATTATCGATAACTTGTTGCATTATTGATATGCATACAAACATGTTATCGATAAACGAAAAAATAACAAAATCGTTTAAGAAGCTCCAGATCTATCGAAATTTTATAACCATATTAGCGATAACTTGTTGAGTTATCGATATGCATGCAGAAATGTTATCGATAAACAAAAAATCAACAAAATCTACAGTACATATAATGCAAAACTTGAAGTTTAGTCAAGTTAGGTTCAGTTGAGCTAGGTCAAGATTTCAGGGTATCTGCTAGTCGTGCTTTTGTCATCTTACTTCGTTGCTTTTTGCTTCTGCAACATTGTAAGGTGATTGACCGTCCTCCCCGCCATTATAAAAAAGGAAGACATACGATCTGTTTTTAGTAATCTGTCAATTAAAAAAAATATAAAAATAACACTTGAATATCAAACGTGAAAAACGATAAAAAAAAAACCCAAAAAAAAAACAAACAAGCAAAAATAAACTCAAACGAAATGCAAAAGGCAAAGGCGAAGGCGACAAAGCAAAATGGCAAGTGTAAAGTAAATATATATATATAAATATAGTTCAAAGATATCATCTGGATACATATATATATATATATGTATGTATGTATACTAATTTTGCTCTTTTGGTATAAAGAGTATTATTTATAGGCAGCACTTGCTGCTCATTAACTATATATGTGTACTATATACTATATAGTATATATATATATATATAATTATATGTATATGTGTATGACACATAAAGACTCACTCTATGAGTTTTGAAAGCGTTTATCGCTTCTAGAATTTTACGAGCCTAATCATTAAACCATCAAATAGACAAAAAAGTCACGACTAGCGCATACCCTGCACGAACATTTTATGATTATTAAACATTTTAATACGAAAAAGCTTTGAAAGTTCGTTAAAAATGTATTATTATGTAATTGTAGGGCATTTTGTTGTTGTTTTTATTTTTAAATCTATTTTAAATTGAAAACCTTGGAGAGAAAAATTAGACAAAATGTATTTCGTTTTCGTCTATTGAAAATAATAATAATAAACATTTTTTTTAACAAGCAATCAAATTAATTATAAAAAAAAGGCAAAAGTAAAAAACAAATATCAAAAATATTTGCATGCAACTGCAAATACCCTGTAATTCATATTCAAATATATATATATATATATAAATATACATAAATCTGTATGTGTATGTATATGTATATGTATTTAGGTATTTAGGTTTTTACTCACGCCTTAGCTTCGTTTTATTGTTGTGTTCCGCTCTAAAGAATTTATTTTCTTGCAAAAAGATTTTTGAGCTTTTTCCTTGTTTTGTTTTGTTTTGTTTTGCTTTGTTTTGTTTTGTTATTTGGCGAATTGCACATAAACTTGACGCATAAATAAATAATTTATTGTTGCAACCATAATAAGAGCAATAGCTTTGAAAATTTTCGATTGTTTCGGACAAATTTGAATGTAGGATTATTCTCAAAACTAAAACTATTAACAAAATGAAATTGCATTTGAATATCGATTCATTTTTGACGAAGTTCGAATTGAATTGGAAAGTTTGAATCCAAAAACCTTGTATAAATAGGCATAGTTTTATGGTTTTTATACCCCGAACCCATTGAAAATGGTTAAAATGTATGTAAAAGGTAGAAGGATGCATCTCCGATCCCATAAAGTATTTATATATTCTTGATCAGCATTATCAGCCGAGTTCATCTAAGAGATTATAAGAGCTAGAGACTCCAGACATGGAACATAAGCTCGCCTAATCTCTAGATAGTACAAGTTTGTTTCAAATTTTCGATAACTCTGCCCGTTTTTGATATACACCTGTTATCGATAACAAGAAAATCTTGACTTTCGATAACTTTGAGACGACGTTTGTAACTTTTAATGAATTATTTACAATCTGTAAAGTGTTCATTGAAATCGTTTGAGAAACATCGGAGATATGGAACATTGAACCTACTACAAGTAATACTCTTAGGCATACACGCACATACTTTCAAGCACTGTATAGGGTCCAGGGTTATCGTCTAGTCGTCTTACTTGTTTCTTGTAGTGTACTCTATAGATATATGTCATACATATACCCAACTCGTAACACTCTTAAGGGTAGATAATTGTTAACCGCAACTTTCTTTCTCTTTCTTCAATTTACAGTGACAACAACAACAAAATCAACAGCAACCAACACAAACAAACAAACAAAATGAGCGCTCGCGATGCGTATCTGAAGCGTCCGGCGAAAGGAGCAACGACCAGAACGCCAACAACAAGCCAATCGAGTCAATCGGGGATTAAAGCGGAGACTCCAGCTACGCCGACGACGTTATTAAACGTTGAAGATCTCAAAACAGACGACATTCCCTATTTTGATGATCCACAGACGCAGTCACAGTCGCATTATGCCTGGTCACCAGCGGATGGGGATGCGGATGCGGCGGTGGAGTGTACACCGGAACGGGAACCGGAACTGGAACTAGATGATGGGTATACGGATTCGGATTATGGTTTTGGTGGCAGTGGCAATACCTCAAATAGCTTTTATCAATCTCCAACGCCATCGACACACAACAGCGACATAATGCTGCGCCCGCCTTCCAACTCCAACTTTCAGTACAGCTATCCATCGCCAGGATCAGCAGTGGGTGCGGGTGCGGTTGCGGTTGCGGGTGGAGCATATACACATTCCCAGACGCTGCAACCACCACCAACACGACCACCATCGGTGGCAGCATCACAGGCATCGTCTGCCACATCGTCTGCATCGCCATTCTATCATCCCAATATGTGGTATCCAAATGCACCGTATGGCAATGGTTCGGGTTCGGGTTCGGGCAACGCTTACAATCGTTATGCGGGCTATGCGATACCGTTGGGTGGCGCTGGTGGTGGTGGTGGTGCGGCCTATGCCCCACATGGAATGCTACAACATCATGCTGGACATCCTCATGCGTCAATGCATTCACATCCGCATTCGATATCCCCGCACCATTCACATCCACAGCATCCGCACCATCAGCATCCGCACGAGACAATGATGGAAATGTTTCAGTTATCCAATAGGTAAGTGCTCGTCTTGAAACATATATATATTATCATAATTCATGCATATTTCAAATCGATTAATATCGATGTGTGAGTTATCGATAACATAACGAAATCTCTAAAAATCAATCGAGAGAATTTTAAACAACAATGAAGTCATTTCGCTTTTTGTTATCGAGTAAAGTTCAATCGATTTGTGCGTTATCGACAATGAGACAACGTTATCGATTATTATCGATTAAAGTTCAATCGAAAGAATTAGAAACATACACAAACCTTGAAACAATTCCACTCTCTGTTATCGATAATTTATCAAATCTCCACAATCGAAGAAAACCTTAAAATTATTTCAACTCTCTCTTTGCGGACTTCTTTAATGAAAAACCCTTTTCTTTTTTGAATGGCTATACCCACCCTTACGCCAACCTTACCCTTCAATGACCCAACTCCCCATTCTCCCCCCCCCCCCCCCTCCCAGAAGGGAAGCCCCTGCTGTTCAGCTTTGTGACCCGTGCCCTGCCAATTTGGCCACAATTGTTTAACTGTTTTGACCACCTGCGGCCCTTTCGTACTGATTGGCAACCCCGACCACTCTCGCCCTCCCCCACACCCCTCTCCCTATCTCTCATCACTCCTTCTCCTCTGTGGCATCATCCCATGTTGCGTGCATGTCACGATTATTTGTGTATTTTTATCAATGTTGTTTTCGCCTTTTCCATGATATTTATATTTTATTTTCGTACCACAATTGAGTCGAGACGAGCAATTTTCCCAGTTGCTCATTGACAAAACAAGCTCATATGTTACCGCTACCTCCCTCCCTCCCTCCCTCCCTCCCTCCCTCCCTCGCTCACTCCCTCGCTCATAACGTAATAAGCTCTACTAATAAACTCTGTCTCTCCCTCTCTCTCTCTCTCCTTCTCTAACTGCAGTCATAAGCTGCATTTGTTTGTTTTTCAACTGTGGCAACTCTTGTTATCGTCTGTATGAAAAATTTATGGCACGCGTGCACATTCAGAGCGTCGCTCGGACAAAACAACAACAAAACAAATGGAAGCCAAACTATACCACCCAACCACCCACCTAACTATAGAAACCATTCAGCCATTCAGCCATCCACTCATTCACCCATCAAGTAACTCAATGGCCCAACAACAACAACAACAACAAAAGCAAGTCAACAGTCGGGCGGGAAGCGTAAACAAAGCTAGCGATACGCAATACTGATTTGATTTCCTTATTTACATAGAAATAATACCACGCAACAGGGCACATACACATATAGTACAAGTATATATATACTTACATATATATGTTATACATGCATATCGAGCACGAAATAGGATTAACTTCTATACTCAAATCATATTTCACTATTTCAAACCATTGTTAATAAACCTTTTGGATCAATTTGATCATAACAATAGTTAAAACAGGGTACATAGACGGCGATCATTAACATTTGCATTTGCTCAATAATAAATCCGTTCGGTTGCGTCGTATTCATTTCTGCAGAGCGCTCCAAGGTCAATGCTGCAATCCACTAAGATAAAGGGAGTGACACACAGAGAGAGTGAGAGAGAGAAAGAACCGTAAAGTACAGTAATCGAGAAGAGTGTCGAAAAGACAGCACCGTTACAATGTTGCGCCATTCAAAACAAATCAGACGAAAACAATCGAACGAACAAGCGCGAGAAATAGACAAGCACCCACAAAGCGAGCGAGCGAGCGAAAGAGAGATAGAAATGGTTGTGAGCGAAAAGAGATTGCGGAGTGTGTTGAGTGTAATTGCAAATGCAGCATGATAAATAAACAAATGGCCAACACAAACACACATTCATGCTTAAGTATTTAATTATGTATGTATGCACATAGGTACATACTACATACTTAACGCAATTGTAGGAGAGAGAGAGAGTGAAAAAGAGCGGGAGTCCCACAAACAATCAGCTACATACAAAGTATTTGCGTCGTCGAGTGGTTTCAAGACCTTGCACTTCTCCATCTAACCACTTGGTTAGTGTCTGACGTCCGTTGGTTGTGTCTCAAGGGCAACACATAACTTCACACACCGCGACCCGCAATCCGCAACTCGCATCAACAAACCCTTCATTTGCACGTTTGCACATGCACATCGTTGGCAGCCACCCTGTGGTATTTACATCCCATAGCACAGGGTGTTGTCTTCAGTGTTTTGCTTGCTTGTTTAATTGCACTTGAATTCGCATTATACTACAAAATTGTATTTGTGCAGCCATTTGTGTCTTAATGCCCCATTGAATATGTATAGGATGCATATACGTCCATACATATATATACATACACATGTATGTACAGCCTGTCAATGAAGTCTTTTCGCGTAAAGAAAAATGTATGTTTTTTCACTTCACAGGCAAAAATATAACTGTAATATGGCTCTTAAATTTTTTTTGAAATTTTTTATGTATTTTTTATTTATTTCTTAATAATATATTTAAACAAATTTGATTATTCATTAAAGAACAAAAAAGTTATAACAAAAACAAATTAACTCTAACTAAATTTGACTGTCAAGAAAGTGTTTTCGCGTCTACTTTTCGGTGTAAAATTCGTATGAAATTCGTATGTACAGTTACATTTAATTAATTTAAAAATGCTTAGATCCATAAAAGTCCATATTTTTTTGACCAGATCGCTTGCCAATGAAGTGAAGAATGATTGTGGAATCACCATATCTCGCGAATGTTGCCTATATCCATTTTACGTACCTACCCTAAAAAAAAACGGCACCAGCAGTTGAAATCCCTTGAAAATTCACGGCTGGTGCCGTTTTTTTTTAGGGTAGGTACGTAAAATGGATATAGGCAACATTCGCGAGATATGGTGATTCCACAATCATTCTTCATTTCATTGGCAAGCGATTTGGCCAAAAAAATTTGGACTTTTATGGATCTAAGCATTTTTAAATTAATTAAATGTAACTGTACATACGAATTTCATACGAATTTTACACCGAAAAGTAGACGCGAAAACACTTTCTTGACAGTCAAATTTAGTTAGAGTTAATTTGTTTTTGTTATAACTTTTTTGTTCTTTAATGAATAATCAAATTTGTTTAAATATATTATTAAGAAATAAATAAAAAATACATAAAAAATTTCAAAAAAAATTTAAGAGCCATATTACAGTTATATTTTTGCCTGTGAAGTGAAAAAACATACATTTTTCTTTACGCGAAAAGACTTCATTGACAGACTGTATGTAAGCTTTGCAAAATGTTAATGTATTGTATAAACTATGATTTATACAGTTTACCCTGTTTTGAATCTAACATTTTAACATTATTTATAAACTTTAAAACCTATAAACAATATAATGTTAATTGTTATTAAGGTCAGGTACATTCAAAATTGTGTTTTATTGCATTTCAAATACCCTTTGCTTACCGCAAATATACAAAGTAATTCCAAACATTCAATTGCGTACATATCTCTCACTCTCTTTCCCTCTCCATGTGTGTGTGTGCGTGAGTAGCTACACTTAAGTAAATTTGTTACAAAGTTTTTCCGCCTTTTCATTTTTGCAAGTTCATGTTTGCTTTTGTTGTTGTCGTTGTTGTTTTCTCATTCACTGTGTGTGAATTTTTGTTGTTTCTTCTTTTGCAATTGCGTTTTAAACAATATTACATCAGAGTGTGTAATTGCAAAACCAACAACGAACATTGCCAATTCGCTAATCGAACATATTCTCATATTTCCGTATGAATTACTCATACATCCAAACTTACACACACATCGCCTAGGAACTGAACACACCACAGACAGACAGCCTGGCAAAGAGAGCAAAAGAGTGGAGTGAGTGAAGCGTTTGGTTTGAGTAGAACTTAAATTTGGCAATGCCTGTGCCGCGCTTTATTGCTCACTCGCTTACTCTCGAAAGTTTGGCGCCATGTTCGTCTGCTTTGCACTTGGATCGCTCAATCAGTAGCCGGGCGGGAGCGGCGTCGACAGCGGCGGCGACGGCGACGTTAACTGCATTTGTAGCTGATTATTATTGACAGCTATTGAGCTGTCTGTCATACCCATGTAAAAATTATGTCTGTGTATGTGTGTGAGTGCGAGTGCCCAGACTGTTGTGTCATGCGGTTTATACTATGACTATGAGTAAACAACAAATATTAACACCGGTCTGCCGCCAGTAAGCCCTATCACCACCCATTCGCACCACCCCTTGCTCATCGATGCTATTATGTATTCAAGTGCATTGCAAATTAATTAATCCCTACGCTTCCTTTTGCTTTGCGTTGTATTTATTCACAGCGGTCGTGAGGCACGTAACCGGGCTGAGAAAAATCGTCGGGACAAGCTTAATGGCTCCATACAGGAGCTATCGACAATGGTGCCCCACGTGGCTGAGTCGCCACGACGTGTTGACAAAACGGCAGTGTTGCGTTTCGCTGCGCACGGACTTCGGCTCAAATACGGTAAGCAATTATCTAAAAATAGAATCTAATCTAAGCAATTGCAATTGCAATCCTTCTCAAACTTTCACAGTTTGGTAAATCTTTTGTTGGCGTTGCCATACTGCACTACTGCGCCACTTTTCATGCAATACAAAATTCAAATTGATTTATTTATTTGCTTTTGTTTAGTGTTTGGCAAAACGCTACATGATCAACGACCCCAAGTAACGGACACACTGATGGGAATGTTGGATAGCTTTTTTCTAACGCTCACATGTCATGGCCAAATACTGTTAATATCATCGAGCATCGAGCAGCATCTGGGACATTGTCAAACGGATTTGTATGGTCAGAGCATACTGCAGATTGCGCATCCCGATGACCATGAAATGCTCAAGCAACAGCTTATACCCGCCGACCTCGAGAATCTCTTTGATGCCCATACGGAGCCGAATGACGATGATGGTGAGCCGCGGCAGCGCAGCAAATCCGAAGAGGATTATATCGATCGTAAATTGCGTGAAGATAGGCGCAGCTTTCGTGTACGGTAAGTAGTAAACAAGAATATCGATATATCGTAAGCAGTGCAGAACTGCACTGCAGTATCGATACATATTGCAATTCACAGCAACATTCTAATATCAGTTTTCTTATGTTGTAGTTTGGCACGCGCTGGTCCCCGTTCCGAGCCAACTGCCTACGAAGTTGTGAAAATCGATGGATGTTTCCGTCGCAGCGATGAGGCACCAAGAGGTTTACGCTCCAATACGTTCAGCTCCAGCCTACAACTAATACGTCGCACACGCGGACGCGACGATGCGATACCGTTACACACAATAAGCGGCAATGATATTGTAAGTAGATCCAGCATCCAGCAGACAATGTTAATCAATCTCCAATGTGGTTTTAGGTGTTGACTGCTTGTGCTCGTATTATCCGTCCGCCAAAGATCGTTAATCGTTTGTTCGATGCAAATACATTGGAGTATCGCACGAGGCACCTAATCGATGGCAGGATCATCGATTGCGATCAACGGATCGGCATCGTTGCTGGCTATATGACCGATGAGGTGCGCAATCTAAATCCGTTCACATTCATGCACAACGATGATGTCCGTTGGGTTATTGTTGCGCTTCGTCAAAGTGAGTTTATTTTCTCTTCCTCCCCCCAAAAAGGCTATACAAACTAAACAACCCTGTGTTTTGTTTTTAGTGTACGATTGTAATAGTTCGTATGGCGAGTCAACGTATCGACTATTTACGCGCAATGGCAACATTATCTATCTGCAGTCGAAGGGATATCTAGAAATTGATAAGGAGACAAATCGGGTGCATTCGTTTGTATGCGTCAATACGCTGCTCGATGATGAGGAGGGCAAGCGTCGTGTACAGGAGATGAAGAAGAAGTTCTCGGTTATCATCAATACACAGATCCCACAATCGACGCTCGATGAGCCCGCATCGGAGCATCCAGCGCAGTTGGAGAAAGCTGTGCTCCGACTTATCCAAAACTTGCGTAGCAGTGTTCCCCAACATGATCATGATCAGGCCCACCAGCTACAACGCCATACTGATGATAATGATGATGACGCTAATGATGATAATGATGATGACGACGATGATGATTGTGACGATGATGATGTTGGTGGTGATGGTGACGATGGCGCTGGCGACATCGAGGATGGACTTGCAAGCATTGCATCCTCATTGAATTTCAATGCTCATCCAAATCCACATTCACATCAGTCCCACTCACATTCTCATCGTTCGCATTCGTATCTGTTGGATAGTTCCATGTCGCAAGCACGTTTGAGCAACTCCAAGACGCCGCCACTGGCGCTTGTGCCGCCCGAAACGTCATCCGTCAAGTCATCAATATCAAAAAGTGTCAGCGTTGTCAATGTCACCGCTGCCAAGCATCTGCGAGGCCTTCACGCCACCTCCGCTTCCGCTTCATCAACTTCCGCCACATCAGCAGCAGCAGCAGCAGGAGCAGCATCAACCACGTCAAAGTGCAGCTGCTTAAATGACGGCGACTGCGACTATTGTCAGGCAAATCTGACGTCCGATGCATCCGTCACGCTTAAGCGCAGCAGCGGAGCTCCCGTTGCCACGGATAATGATGATGTTAAACTACCAAAACGTCGCTTCATGCCCAGCACAGGTAAGAGAGAGATAGCACGAGAGCACATAAGAGAAATATTTACAATCAACTTCTTTTCATTACTTCCAGCAGATATAGAGGATGTGATACATAGTTCACTGCAACAGATCCAGCGGGATCTGGATCAACAAATGAATGTTGCTGCCCAATTGAGAGATCAGAGCAATCGCTATGAGCTATTACCCGATGCCAATCAGCGCATCGATGAGATAATGGTAGGTACTTGGAGCATCCTATTAATCATTTTACTAATCCCATCCCTCTCTCTCTCTCTCTCTCGACAGGAGGAGCATCAGAAGCAGAGTAAAGAGTATGTGAATATCAAAAGCGATTTCAAGGAGCAGCTCCAAAACAAGGCGAACACAACAAAAGCAGCTCGCGATAGCGATACCCAAGGCAGCAACAACAGCAACAACAACAATCGAGGATCAGGAGAAGGTGCGACAAACTAAATCAATATATATATATATATATATTAACTATCGGGTTTCAATAACAAACAAATCAAACAAACAACAAAATGGAAGCGCGAGTTCAATCGTTATCTAAATGAAGTAAAGGAACTTAAAGTAAAGTTAATGTTAAAGAAGAAGAAGAACAGCTTAACTCCGGACACGCCGAAGATTATATGCCCTTGCAGAAGTCAAGATATATAGTATGCTTAACTTAACATAAAGATGAACTTGAACGATAACTGAAAGAAACGAACTCAACCTATGACCAATTTTGTGCTCCATCCTTTCATATATATATATTCATATATATATACTGTACATATAGTTCGATAAGATAAAGAGATTGATATTCTCTTACACCCCCCCTCCACCCCCAACCCCGTCTGCTGGGGCAACAACTATTTACAAAATGCAAAAATGAAGCATACTATATGTTAAATGTAAGCATCTTTATGCTATTCTAGTTAAGTACTAAATACTAGATTATATATATATATGTATATATACGAGTTTGTTCGAATCGAGAACTTTTGAGTGAGCATGCAACAAAAAACTACTTTAGGATCGGGTCCTGGACTCTGAAATGAGCGTTTGTTTTAATTTGTTTTTTTTTTTCGTTTTTTTTTTTTGAAAATTTTTGTTTACTTTTGTTTTGCTTTAAACTTTACGTAATCTTAGTTAAATAGTGCAAAGTGTTTGTTAATTCATTAAAAAATACTACAATTATTAGAATGTAGATGTATACCACATACATACACATACATATATATATGTATATATGTATAGACCTGCGCTGGCCTAGCTTGGCAAAACTACAAACTAAACGTGATAAAAGACTGTTACAATTAATCTTAGCAATAAGCATACAATACAATAAACAAATATATATATACACACCATATATATATATATCTACTAAATCTATATGTATGTATATATACTTCTTAAATTGGCTTAGTTAAATGATAAAACTTACATGTTTTAAATGTTTTTTAATGCTCTACGCAAGAGAGAGAAAGAGAAAACTATACCTACACTTATGTATATGCTACGCGTGCGAGAAAGATAACTATATCTACACTTATGTATATTCTCTTCCTGTCCAACTTCTTTGTTACAATCTATGCACTGGTGAATAAATGTTAGTGTTACGCTGTGAAATACCCTAATATATATATATATACTATATATTTTTGAGTGCAAATCATCAAGAAGAACAAGTTAAAAAAAATTGCGCCAAGTACAATTTACAAATTTATAACATTTATATACTATAGTCAAATTCGATGTACAACAAATTTTGTAAAAAAAAAAACACAATTGTTAAATGTTTGTTTGTTATGCATTTGTTTTATAAAAACATTTAAAAAAAAAAATAATTTTTTTTTTTCTAGACTATTATGTTTATATCCTTGTTTTTACTTTTAGACTAATTAAATAGTGAAATAAAGAAAAAAACCTTGTGTACCTATGCATAAATTTATACAATACATACATATATATATATGTATATATATTTGTAATACATGTTTGTGTGTATAAAATTATTAATAATTAAGTAGATCCATTAAATGTTACGGACACGTGTGAACACTTTTAGAGCAACAACGCAAACTTGTGTTTGTTAAATCGCAACAAAAAGAAATTATTAAATAATAACACAAATTAAAACAAAACTAAATTCTACTCAAAATCAATTTCAACCAAACGCGGTACAAAATGTATTGCAAAACTGTTCCCAGGAACAGGTTTGATTTACGCGGGCGACTATTGTGAACTACGATCAGTGCTCCTGTGTGCATTTGCATGCCTATCGATAACAATCATTTTTGCACGATTTGTTTTCTAATGGGCATATGAGCGTGTTTTAAGGCCCAAATTAACGCCAGTTGAAGAACGCAAAACGATTTTAATCGACGGCTTAATATCGACGCCTAGCGGCAGCAGCTCAAAATTTCGCAACATCTTGATAACAATCGTTTTCAGCTCAAGCAGTGCAAAACGCTGCCCAATGCAATTGCGCGGCCCGATGCTAAAGGGTATATTGTAGCTGTCGCATCCTTTGTCCAGATGCCTTTCGGGCCAAAAGTGCAAGGCGTCCTCGTACAGCTGCTCATCGCGCAGCAGCTGCCACAGCAGCACAATCACATTGGTGCCGGCGGGAACCTTCGTTTCACCTACAAACCAAAAAGGTAATCTGTCTTTATTTGTTGGTAAAATTTAATATTATGTTCATACCCAACAGCAAATCGTTGTCCAGATAACGTGCCACAGCTGGTATGGGCGGATAGAGACGCAATGACTCCTTGAGGACGCAGTGCAAATAAGGAAGCGATGCAAAGTCGTTATAGCAAACGGATTGCTTCAAATCGGCACCATAATAAACGTAAAGCTCCTCAAACAAACGCTGCTGAACGGCTGCGTGTCGCGAGAGCAGATAAAGGCAAAAGGATGCCGCCGATGTGGTCGTATCATGTCCGGCAAAAATGAACGTGCTAACCTCAGCGCGTATCTGGTCATCGGTTAATGGTTCGCCATCCAAACGTGCCTGCAACAAGGTATCCAATAACGCTTGCCTTTTGCCATCCTCGAACGGCTGCTGCAACTCTAACACTTGACGACGCCGCTCAATGATGTCGTTGGTGAAGTCATGGAGACACTTGAGACCATCAAGCTGCTTGCGATAGCCTGCTGGCCAAAGCAAACGAAAAAGCAGCGGCGGCAACAAATGCGGTCGCATAAAACGTGTCGCCAAAATGTTCGTAACGCTGTCAATGAAAAGTAAAGTTTGAGATGCATTGGATTGAAAACGGACCCTAGCAGGATTATTGTTTACTCTTTGACAGCTTGAACGACAGGCGCATCCACATTTTCTTGGGCATTAACACTGATGCCCATTGCCGCCTCGCTGATTATGTCCAGGGCGGCGAGGCACATATACGGATATATGTTGATCGATTCAATTGGATCGCCCAATGACAGCGGCTTTAGTTTGGCAACGAGTATATTGCACTGCCTGTCAAACACTTCGATGTATTGTTCCAATATGCTAAAGTGGAACGTGGGCGTAATGATTTTGCGCATTGCATGCCACTTGGCACCACGGCTAAGCAGGAGTCCATTGCCTAGCCAGCCGCTCAACGCACCATACAGAATGCCCTTGCGCAGCTGCTGTTTGCTTTGAAGCAATGCACCCACATAACTGGGATCGGAGGTGACTAGAACAATGCGTCCACATGTTGTGGCCAGAAAACTTCGACCATAACGCTTCGAATATGCCGCAAACTTCTCGTGCAAATCTGCAATAAATCATTATAATTATAGCAATTAATCGTTAATGAAGTAATTATGTACTCACTGTCGGGCTGAAAGTCACGCATTTGCCAGATGGCGCCAATTAGTGGCACCTGGGACACGTTGGGCGCCAAAGCGGCAAGCTGCTTTCGTTGCTTTCGCTCCTGCCACGACAATTGCAAGAGGAAACGCACCAGCGAAGCAACCAATCCAACCACAATGATTATGCCCAACATTGCTTATTAAACTGTAACACAAATACAAATAATACCAATTCTCATTACTCGCTACTTCCAAATGGCATGCAAAAGTAAGCTTTCATAGTCCCGCTGGGCTATTTAAAGTAACGGTGAAATGCCGCCCTTTTGTTTTAGCTTCAACCGAAATATAAATGCATTAAAAATTAACTCTATGAGTATACTTACATCAGTAATTGTATATATTTTTACCGTATTAGCAAAACCTCTAGATAATTGTATATATTTTTACCGTTTTAGCAAAACGAGTGTGAATGCGAATGATAGTTTGGGTGCATGTTAAGTTAATTACAAAATGACAGCTACACGAAGCAATGCAATGAATAGAAAATGTCAACTGTTTTATAACAACCCCCGCCAAACGTAGCAATTATGAAAATCTAGACGACTTGCGAATACCTTGCAACGAATATTTATAAACAAACTAAGTCCTATACCAGCTGTACATTTGTTAAACCAATTTAATTATCGACAAAAAGAAATATTTTCATAAATGTCAACCTTTTTTTTTGAATGTACGTCAAGTGAAACAACCTGATCACATTGCCGACAGGGTATTATCGGCAGGCGCACGACCAACAAAAGACAGACAGAGAAAGCCAGCTAGAATGAGAGCGCAGCAAGAACAGATGTTCACACACACACACACACACGCAAACCCAAACGGTTCTTTAACAGTATAACATTTGTCTCATTTTAAGATTTATTATACATGCCCAGCTTTAAGCACAGCATTTAACAAAAAGGAAGAAAAAACAAACTTATAAACACGGATTGCATTTGATTTGCAGCTAATTGAGTTAATCAGTTGTTGTTGCACTAGTCCCAGGCATAAACCTTGCCAGGTGTGGGCAGCTGGACACCCGATTTGGGCGCACCAGCATCGCCGCCAGCATTGTTGGCATCAATCAGTTTTTGTTGCTGCACCAGATCAATTGGTGGCTGCACCTCGCGGCGCCCGTCGCGTGAGCAATAATAGTTGGCCGAGTATATATGCGATGGGCCGCCAGGGATGTCCGGTGGGGGCTGTGTGCGGTCAGCGACGCCGTCCTCAAAGCGCAGTGCAACGGTATGTTCGCGCTAGAGCATAGAAATCAAAAGAAACAGATTCAAATTGTATTTTAAACTTACATAACGAAGTACAGAAAAATGTTTGAGAACCGGCAGAGCAGCTGCGTTGCATACTTACGCCAAGGAGAAAAGCACGCACACGTTGTAGAAACGGCGCTATATCACGTCGGGCGGCAGCCATTGTCAATTGTTTTTATATAGAGTTTAAAACGTAGACTCTCAACTCTGTCAACAAACGCAAAGCAATCAAAATATAGCTGATTCTATTCAGTGATGAGCGATAACAAAGTTTTGTAATCGACTGTCAACCATAACATTGGGTTGAGTTGGCAGCACCCTAAAAGTTACTTGTGTGACGTCACAAACCATACCTTGCTGTGAGTTTGATAAATACGAAGATACTAATTTTTTTCATTAAGCATTTCCAAAAGTACACATCATCATTTGCGCAATCTTATTTCTTATTACACTCATGATACGTTACAGTGATTTAACACACTATCGATTACTATGCCAACTCAGCACCGATATTCAAACGCTGTATCGGTAAGTGATTTGTTCATCTCTATTGCCGCAGCCGCGTGCACATGGCATTTGTTTTTGTATTCATTACATTGAGTACCTGCAGCTAACAATTATGGGCGGCCAGGGCAAAGTGATAAATCGCAAGCGAAAATTTAATGGCCGCAAAGCCGATGATCCCGAATTCGATTTGGAAAAGAAGCATTTCAAAGTGCTGCACGTTAAAGCGACCGAAAAACGCCTTATAATTGTGCTCGAAGGCGCGCAGCTCGAAACTGTAAAAGTGAGTAGAAAAAAAGCAGTTGAAAATAGAAAATGGAATAACAATTGAATTGTAACAGGTACACGGCACATTTGAGCTGCTCAATTGTGATGATCATGCGGGGATTATGCGCAAAAATCAACGAGATCCAGGCTCCTGTCGTCCGGACATCACACATCAGTGCCTGCTCATGTTGTTCGATTCGCCGCTAAATCGAGCCGGATTGCTGCAAGTGTTTGTGCGTACGGAGCACAATGTGCTGATCGAGATCAATCCACAGACGCGCATACCGCGCACGTTTAAGCGTTTCGCCGGCCTAATGGTGCAGCTGCTGCATAAGTTTCAGATACGCGCCGCCGATTCATCGCGTCGCCTGATGAGCGTCATCAAGAATCCAATCACAGATCATTTACCCGTTGGCTGCAAAAAGTATGCGATGTCCTTTTCGGGCAAGTTGGTTAAAAATTGTCGCGAACTGGTGCCGCATGGCGAAGAAGGTACCGCCACATACGATGAGCCCGTCGTTATGGTCATTGGCGCGTTCGCGCATGGCGTTCTTAAATCCGATTACACCGAGGATCTCTTCTCGATTAGCAACTATCCATTGTCGGCGGCGATTGCCTGCTCCAAACTCTGCACCGCCTTCGAAGAGGTTTGGGGCGTTATCTAGTTTCTATATATATATAGTTCAAATAGTTTGTAATAAAGAGAACTCCAATCGGGTTAAAGTTGGAGAAGAAAGAAAATAAATCGATTTGTTTTTTTTTTCATTTGCCGTATAAACATAATATTTACTTGCGAATCAAAGCTAATTGTTTAACATTTAAATTTAAATATATATGTATATATATTTATACAATGCACAGTTATCAAAAAGATTGCATCTAAAAAATTTTAACGATTGTGTTTATGTTTTTGTTTTATGTTATATGTTATGTTTGTGTTGCACGTCTAGAAGAGTTTGGCAAATCTTAAATAGACGATTATTATTATTATTGTTTATATTGTTGTTGTTATGCGGAAATGACATAAATAATATGTGTGTGTGTTGTTTTTTTTTTTAGCAATTGCACATGTTAAACAGTAAGTATATATGTATATATACATATATAATAGATCTGTTTATCCTCACAAAACATTAGATTGGTTGTTGCTTAAATATTTATGCGAATATTCGAAATTGCGAGAAATTCGAATTCGAATTGCCAAAATTCCCGTTGCCAGACTGCGGATTTTTACTACTTCTCACATATTGCTAGACTGTTCCTGTTGCTGCTGTTGTTGTTGTTGGATTGGTTTATTGTTGTTGTTGCTGCTATGGTTGTTACTATGGTTGTTGCTGATGTCGTTGCCGTTGATGTTGTTGGCGTTGATGTTGCTGCTGCTGTTGTTGTTGTTGTGTATCTGAGTGTGTTTGTGTGTGTAAGTGTTACTTAGACAAGGGCTTTTTGGACAGATCGGTAGCTGCCTTCTTTTCAGCCTCACGCTTGGCAGCCGCCTCCTCACGCTGCTGACGGATGAGTGCGAGACGTGCAAGATCGGCCTTCGCCTCGGTTGTTTTGCCAGCCGCATGGAGTTTCTCGTAGCGTTGACGCGCCTTCTGCTTCTCGATTTGTTCGCGTTCGCGTCGCGACAGCTCCGGTTTGTGAGCAGAGGTGGAGGATTCACTGCTACCACCACCACCACCACCACCGCCGGCAGCACCAACTCTGCCACCGCCAGCGCTTGGAGTATCGTCAAGTTTGATTTGCGAGAGCTTTTGTGTGGCTTTTTTGGTCACACGATTGGGATTCTCGATTTCGATGAGAGCGGCGACGCCCTTTTTGGCATCACGTACTTCACCCTCCGAGTCATCATCCGAATCGTCGTCATCATCGTCCGATTCCTCGTCCGAGCTTCGCTGCTGCGATTGTTTTTGTTGCTTTTGTCGGTTTGCTGGCTTTGACACTTTGCGCGCGTTTGCCGGCTTATTTATGGTGCTGCTGCTGCCGCCGGCGGCGCTGTTGGTCTCCTTATCACCATCCTCCTTATCGCTGCCACTCGACTGATCGCTCTCTTCCTCAGACTCCTGTTGTAGCTCCTCGGGCGATGTGAAGTGACGGCTGCGGCCTTTGTGGTTAACATACTTTCCTCGTGGCATTGCAAACGAATCTCTGTAATTTTTGTTTATGTATTGGTATTAGTACTGATGTTAAGGCATTTTTTCTTGTTTGTGTTGGTGTCAGCGGAACAGTATACGTGCTCTTGTGTGTGCGTATGTGTGCATGCGCACGCATCTGTGTATCGTTGCCGCTACACATTTCTACCCACAGAAATGGAGTCATACCTTGTTAATGTGATTTTGTTGTTAATTTATGTGATTCTGATTTTTTTTTTCTTATGCTTCGAGACTTCTTTGTCCAAAAACCTCGTCGCTGCTTGGTAGTTTTCCGTGTTTAATGCGCTTACCCTTTTTACAAGTTTACAGCCAAGATATTTATCGGCCCGATTTGACGTTCGGACTTGTCACTTATCGACAGCTGGCAGCTGGTTGGTGATGGCACTATAGCACACTCTGTTATTAATTCTTTGTTATCGATAGTTGTATTGAAAATAGATGCTCATCGATGTAAGCGATGCTTAACGATAGTACTCGCGCCGCTACGTGCTGAAATGAACACGAAAAAATGTGCTAGTCAATGCTAAAATGTAGATAATATATGTAAATGCTTATTAAAAATTGTATCTAGCGGCGCATGAAAACAAACCCGAATGGATTTTTCGCTGCGTACATCTAGGCAGTGTGGGGCGCATGGGTGATAAGAATGAGCTAAAAGGCGTAAAGGCGTTTTTCCGATGCTAATAAAATATTGTGAGACAGCCATTTTGTTTCGCCGTTACGTTTGTCCATCGTGCATTTTTTTATGCCCGTTGCTCGTTGCTTTTTGTACACACACACAGACATACAACATCGAAAATTCACCACCACCAACAGCAGTATTTGTCATTGCCACCACCACCACAAACAACGGACGCTGAGCGAGACAGACGCTTTCGACTTATCTTACATATACACGGCGTCCGCTCTCACGCTCTCAACAGCTCATGCAGCAATGATATGTCGGTTGCATTTGCACGCACGACCCATAGCATTGTATGTGAGCAGTGCCACTATAGAACACTTGGTGTACGCGTGCGCTCGCCTTTGTTGCCATATGTGTGTGTGTGTATTCGCATTTTGAGTAATTTCGAAAAATTTTTTGTATATTTGATGGCGACAACGACGGCTCTTTACTCACAAGAAACGCGCGTATGTCGAAAATTGTAGCGCGTACGTATATCGGTGTGTAGAAATTGCTTAAAAATTGTGGTAAAAACTAGCGAAAATTATATAAATTGTTCATAAAATGCTTGTTTAATGCAACGTGCTGTGATTACGACTGAAATTTAATAAATATACAACAAATTTTGCGCCAAAAAATGCATTTGAAAATGTGAGACTTCAATGGACATGACAATTTTTTTCATTTTACTTTTTTTTTTTTGGTGGTGGCAACGAACAGCGCAACCAGCCAGCACTGTGTAGAAGAAGAAGAAGCAGCAGCGCTGACTATCTGTCGCTAAGAGTGTGTGTGTGTGTGTGTGTATGTTTCTGTGTTTAAGTGTATTTACGTGCGCTTAGCAGCAGCAGCAATAGGCAGTGAATATAAAATAAAATTGAAAAGGAAAAAACAAACACGTACAGCAACAAAAAGCA
This sequence comes from Scaptomyza tumidula, assembly GCA_035044465.1. Classification (NCBI taxonomy): domain Eukaryota; kingdom Metazoa; phylum Arthropoda; class Insecta; order Diptera; family Drosophilidae; genus Scaptomyza; species Scaptomyza tumidula. The sequence continues at coordinate 1,187,978 of JAWNNW010000130.1, forward strand.
AAAGCAAAAGAATACGCGAAATCAGCAAACGCGCAAAAAGTTTCGTTTGGCTACCCAATTATTTGATAAATGGAAAATATATATAAATAACATATGTATATATTTATATATATATATTAATATTTTTTTTTATTATTATTATATTACGTACGTAAACGTTATGTAGCCCGTTGCGCGTTTGCATGTGCCTCCTAAATATATATATATATATATATATGTGCGTCCGTTAATGTATATGTGTGTTTGTCTCGCGCTGTTTTGCCGCCGCTGTTTTTAACGTAACGTAAAGACGACGTCTCGCGTAGCTTGTTGTTGCTGCTTACGTGTTCGCTACCGTCGCCGCCATCAGCTTCGCCCGTCAACACTTACGTCTACGTTTACGTAGCCGCAACGTCATGTGCACATTTTGTTGATGTTCTCTTTCTCCCTCCCTCGCGCAGTCAAAATCAACAACAACTACGTTTAGTGCCGCGAAATATATCAAATATATATATTAATTACATTTTTTTTTACAGTTACACTTAACAATTGTGTAGATATTTAGAATTTGCGTGTTGTATTTGTTTACATCTTATATATTAAAAAGAAAAGATAAATATATATATATATACATATATATTTATACTAATACTACAATAAAATCAAATCAAAGCAAATAAATAAAACAACAACAAAAAGGAATCCGCGACTACAGCTACAACAAATGTAACATAACACAAATTCGGATAACAACAAATTGACTGGATTTTAGCTACACAAAACAAAAACAACAACAACAACTGCAAATACAGTATGTGCAAGTAAACGTAAGTTTTCGCGTATGTGTATGTGTGTGTGTGTGTGCAACTTACAACTTGCTGCACGTGGCGCATGCCTCTCCACAATAAAAGGCTAAAAATTGCGCCAAACCGAAACAATTCGAATTCATATCGATCTTTTCGAGCTTTATTTTTCTTTAGCATACTCACATGATTGATCGATCAGTTGGTCGGTCTCTTGTCTATATAGTTGAATGTTATTTGTTGCAAATATATATATTTGTTTAGTATGTTGATTGTTAAGCTCAGTTCAGAATCGAAATATGTTTTGTTTGTTCGTTTGTTTGCAACCCTTCGTAAGAAATGACATTTAAAAAAAGGGCAGCTGCATTTTAGCATTTGATACATTTAACAACAACAACAACCCCTTCATATACAAAAAAGTGTATACGATTAATTTTATTCGACTCGCAAAAGAAACTACAACGAACTGAACGAATCAAGCCCAATAGTAAAAATAATATAATGTTTAATGAAAAATAAGTGCTTATTGTTTGTTTTGGTGTGCGAAAAGTGTAAACAAAATGTATGTATGTATGTATGTATATGTTTTGGCCGGCATTATGCGTTATTTAGATACATAGATATTAAGATACATTGATACATACATATGCATTTAATTTACCGGCTGTTCATTCATTTCGCATCTGCTTCTTCTCCGTCTCTTCGTAGGTGTGTGCGTGTGTGTGTGCAATTGGCGCGCAAAATCAAAAGCAGATTTTTTATTTCTTCTTGTTTACCTTTTTGCATGTCACATTTTATATATATATATATAGACAGACAGGCAGACAGCATAGTTATAAATATCTAATGCGTTTTCGTTACTTATTGTCTATGTTGGGGTGGTGGGGAGGGGTGGGGGGGTGGTGTATGATGACCAGACCAGTTATTTCATTAATGATTTTCTTGTCAACATTTGTCGGCTATTGCGACTGCAGTTGTTGCTACTGCATGTAAACCGGCTTTAAATTCGTGCCTCTATTAGCACGATTTATTAACCCAGAGGCGTCGAGTAAGCAGCAGGCAGGCAGAGGCAGTCGAACATTCCGCGCTCTCTTCGACGCGCGCGACATTCGGTTTTGACATTTGGTTCGTACGTACGCTCGTTCGCTTGTGACGTAGTCAATACTACGGTTAGGCGGCAGCGCCACATACTTGCTTGCAGGGGAACAACACCATTAACAACAACAACAACAGTTGCTCATTTTGCCGCCTGTCTTTTTCACTTTCGAACTCTGGGCATCGAAAATGAGAAATACACCGCTCATCGTGAACATTTACAAATACCAGTGCAAAAACTCTCTCTGTCTCTCTCTCTGGGTCGTTGCTAGGTTTGGTGTGTCTCGTGCCGCTGCCGCCATATTTGCATTTGGAATATATATTACGTAGCGAATTGTTGTCTCACTCTTACGCATGCTGAGTGTGCCGCCAAATGTGCTGTCACGACACTGTGTTATATGTGTGTGTGTGTTTGGATCACTTGTATTTTATTTATTTAAATAAACTTTTTTGCGTGTAGTTCAAGTGCATGCAAGCAAAAAAGGAAGAAATAAAAATAAATCACAAATTAATGAATGCGTGCCCAACCTGCTGCATAAATTTGAATGAAATATTTGCACACAGAAGTGACGACGAAAACTTTTGTTGTTGACCTTTGTTGATATAAAACGGACATTTGCAACGTGTTCCTGATTTTATATTTTTATTGCCAAATCAATTTTAGGAAGTACAGAACTGTATATATTTATTAACAAGCTGCCAGTCATTCGACATTGTCCAACGACACCTCTTGTAAGTTCTCTTTTTCTTTTATTCATCCTTCAGCAATCGCCCCCTTGTGGTACGCTCGAAGAGTTTTAAATGCATGCCGTTGCTGTTTCTGTTGCTTCTTCTTCTTCATCATCTACCTCGACGTCATCGTGTTTGCCTTGAATTTATATTCACACATGCACACACATTCATACACAACACTATGCATGGCGCGGTCCGTTACACACACAACTACAAACACGAAGTGTAAGACGAACGTGCTCGCTCGCTAGCGCGACTCTCAGGCCCGAATCCCGAGCCGAGCAGAGCGCACGTTAGCGCTACGTTGCTGCTGCTGTTGTTGTTCTACGTAAAAATTTTGTTGAAAACTCAAAGTCGTCTACTGTACTACATAATTACAACAGCACAGCGGACATCAGCACGTTTTATATGTGTATGTGCGTGTGTGTGTGTGTGTGTGCGTGTTGCCAGTTAATGTTTTGTTTTGTTGTGAGAATACGCGAGAAATAAAAAAGAGAGAAAGAGTAGAAGCTGCTCGCCCGTCTGCTCCGCCCGGCGCTTGCATGCAATTGGCGTTGGCGTATGTTTTCTTTTTATTGTTTTATAATAATTGCGCGTTATAAAAATATTCAATCGGCACTCGCTCAGTAATGACTACGTCATTTGTTGACTTTCTGCTGTTGTCGTTTTTTGTAAAATAAATTTTGCCGTCACCATATTTTCTTTGGCGGTTGTACAAACCGTAACCACAAATTTGCAAGCTATTGTGGGTTAAACCATTTTTTTTTGCTTGATTAATTTGTGTGTGTGTGTGTTGTGGAGTTTGCAAAAGCTTCAAAGTGAAAGCAAAAAATACGATGTGATGTGTACTTTGCCGGCCGGCATAAATAAACTAAATACAATAATATATCGTGACATATGTGTACACTCAAATATATATTTTTGTATGTGCACAGCTATGCGCGTGTGTGTGTGTTTGTGCGTAAGTGTGACAAATACTAGAAATTTGGGGCGCAGTGTTTACAATTCGCTTGGGGAATTTATACAAGCACCGAACCACTGTGCAGCCTAGCAACGTTTATGTGGATGTGTGCGTGAGAGAACTGCGCGTGGTATGTGTATGTGTATGTGTATGTGTGTACGCCTGTTGTTCGTAGCGGACTTCGTCGTCGTCAGAGCTTTAGGAGAGTCATTTCTTCCGCTACTGCCGCTCAGCTCACCATAATGTCAGCCAGCGTTGAGGATGTGATGTGAGGGTGTTAAAACCAAAATTACGTGGGCCTTTTTTTTTTTTTTTTGTTTGTCCATGTGTGCTTGTATATGTGTTTTTGGATGTAATGTGCAACAACAACAACAATAAACAAAGAGACTTTATTATGCATGAATCATGTTGCCTGCCGCCTGCTACTGGTGAAACGGAACATAACCAAGTTAAATGTTAAGTTGGCGGTGAGTGGTGAATTTGTGTTCCATCAACACCAATACACACAAGTCTCTCGCTTAGCCCGAATCAGCAAAATACGTACATACATTCGTTAAGAATTTACCATCCAGTTGGATTGTACAAACATTTTGTAAAACTCTTTGTAGCATTCGAGTTGCTATACTTAACAAAATTGTGTTTTTTGATTTTATATCAGAAATTATTTTTATTTCATTACGCTGCCAAACATTATTTCAAAGACATAAATGTGTGCAAACGGGACAGCTCTATATATTGGCATTTTGCGTCTCTTCGAATGAATGTGTGTGTGTTTGTGTGTGTGACGCTCTCTCTTGTTCTCTCATTTTCGAATTTCGAAAGTCGTCGTCTCGCCGCTCAATTCGACTGGTGTGGTGCTGACTGTTAGCGCTGTTGCCGTGAGCGCCAAAACGGCGGCAAAGTAACTAACATATACAAACACTTTAGTATACGAATAACAAAAAAAAAAAATATAAAGGCCAAGCCGCGAAAGCGTAATACCAAAAAAAAAAAAATAAAAAAAAAACCCTAAAGAAGCAACAGCAGCAGCTGCAGCGTGTGTTTAAAAGAAAATCGCAAAAGAAAAACAAGCAAAGCTATGCAGCATTTTGTTGTTTCTTATTTAATTGAATCTTTCTTTGCGCTTTGCCTTTGCCTTTGAGTGTGTATTTTGTGTGTGTGTTTTGTATGTTTCGGTGCATTTCGCATTTTAGCCGAGCGCGGGAGAATCGAGTGTTGTGTATGTTTGTTTGTATTTTGTTTATGACAACTGCTCATCTCAAAGCAATTTGTTGTTTATATAACGTAAAAACACAATTCTTCTTTACTAAAGCATTCACGCGTATGTATGAATGTGTGTGTGTGTGTATATATATGTATGTGCATCCCAAAATTGTTCTTGCAATTATTTCGAACTGTCATTTTTATGAAAGTGTCAAAGCTTCTTCGACTCGTTTTCAATGTTTCCGGCCGGCATCAAAAATATACAAATTTTCATGTGTCTGTTTATGTTCGATATTAATTAAGCATTATAAAATTAAATTCATACATCGATTGACTTGTGAACTAATCATTTTTTGTTGTTGTTTGATTTTGCAGTCTCGCTGCTTGAACCAATAAAGTTGTACAACCGAGGATAAACAGTTAACATATAACATAAGAAAAAGAAGAAGGAGCAGAGGGAAGAGGGTGCTTTCAACAACAAAACCAACCAACAACAACCGACAAACCTTAAGTATTGTGCATCCAAAATGCCAAATGAACTGAAAAATTGCAACTACTGAAAGAAGAAGAGAAATCTAAGTGCAAACAATTATCAAATCCTGACTGAACGATCTGGAGAAGTAACGCCACGACACCGGCAAGTGGTGGTAAGTCACAAAAACTGGTTGAATCTATCTTTCTATTCATTTGTTGTATATTTTGATAATGACACAATTTTTTCGTTTAACAGTTGACAACAATTTGCTGAGCATGCAACGGACACAAATACCAACAGAAGCCGAAGAAGTCGAAGAAGAAGTAGCAGCAGCAACACTCGTTGTTGGTAGCAACACCATCAACAGCAGCAGCAGCAGTTGCAGTTGCATCATCAGCAGCAGCAACAGCAGCAGCCGGCATCCGTGGCTGCTCTGAGCAGCGGGGCATACAACAAACAAGGACGCGTGAGAAGGACGAGACGGCCCCAGGCGTGTGTGCGTGCGTGCGTTGTTGTTGTGCCACGTGGTGGTGGTGTGGTGTGGTGTGTGTGTACGTCGGCCGTCTCAGTCAAATTGTTTTGGATTGTTTTGGGAGCGCAGCAACAGCACAAAAAGTAAAAAGCTTATCTGATACTTCTACGTACGTGAAAAGAACAACAACAAAACAGAATGTCATCCAACGATCCACCGCTACGTTACGAGCCCATTGTGGAGCCAATCAATGGCGTCGTTCAGCCACCGGTTGTGGCGCCAGCAGATCGACCGGGACGCAATACAAATCAATTGCAATTTCTTAACAAAACGGTCATGAAGGTCATATGGAAGCATCATTTCTCGTGGCCCTTCCAACAGCCGGTCGATGCGAAAAAACTCAACCTGCCCGACTATCACAAGATCATCAAGCATTCAATGGACCTGGGTACAATAAAGAAACGCTTGGAGAACAATTATTATTGGACCGCCAAGGAGGCGGTGCGTGACTTTAATACAATGTTCACCAACTGTTCTGTTTACAATAAGCCCGGTGAGGATGTTGTCGTGATGGCCCAAACGCTCGAGAAGGTCTTTCTGCAAAAGATCGAAACGATGCCCAAGGAAGAGCTCGAACTTGAACCCGTCACGGCCAAGGGTGGCAAGAAAAAACAACGCGCACCGGCCATCCCAAAAGGTGGAAGTGCAGCAACATCATCGTCAGCAGCAGCAGCATCATCAGTGTCGAATAATAGTTCAGCGGCGAATAATAGTTCGAGCATAACGGCTGCCAGCAGTAGTAGTGGTGGTGGTGCAACATCCGCGTCAACAACAACAACATCATCAACAACAACAACAGGGAAAGCGTCACAATCCTCGTCCTCCTCCTCAGCAGCACAGCAACTGGCGGCAGCATCGTCATCGGCATTGGCATTGGGCCTGCCGCAACAGCAGTCATCCGCCGCCGCCGCCGCCGCCGTTGCTGCTGCCGCCTCATCAGCAGCGTCACAGTCCAGCAGCAGCACAGCGAATGTCTCTCGTCCGGTTTCGGCAATGGGTGGCACGGTTTCATCAACGGGCGGAGTCGGAGGCGTAGGTGCACCGTCCATACCACCGATTAGCACAATGCCGCCACATCAGTTGCCCGGCAGCACGAATACAACAACAATGGCAATGACAATGGCTGCAGCGGCAGCAGCAGCAGCAGCGGGCGGACCAAACAATGCGGCTGTCCTGAATGCAGCGATGGCCAGCTTATTGAATCCAGCGCATAGCGCCGCCAATTATGCAGCCATGCAACAGACGGCACTTGCCAATAGCAACAATAGTAACAACAGCAATAGCAGCAATTCCCTGCTCGATAGCAACAACTCCTCCTCAGCATCAGCAGCATCAGCAGCAGCAGCGGCAGCAGCTGCCGTTGCACAAGCCCAAGCGAATGCAGCAGCTGTGGCAGCAGCGGCTGCAGCACTGGATGGTTCCACATCCAATGCGGCGGCGGCGGCGGTCCATGCGGCGTATGTGAATAGTACGGGTGTCGTTGATGCCGTAATGCCACCACAGCAGCCGGCCAAAATGAAGAAGGGTGTGAAACGGAAGGCGGATACAACGACGCCAACGGCGAATGCATTCGAATCGCCGTATGGTGCAATGGATACCAAGGTAGCAAAGATAGCGACGCGAAGGGAATCGAATCGTCAGGTAATTGGCAAAAAGGTAAGAGGCAAATTTAGCAGACGTTTCTTAACCCCCCTTTCCCCCCCTATTCATTTTTTTTTTCTTAACAACAACTCAAATCGTGTGGCATGAGTGTTTTTTTTTTTTGTATTTATTTTTATAAAGGATTTATATTTTTATTTGCTTTAATGGATACACAAGTATGTATGTATGTGCGTGTACGTGTATGTGCATACAAACATATTCATATATACTTTTTTCATACTTACATCACACACACACACACACACACACTCACAGTATTCCTTTAAAGCCTTTTTCCATTTTTAATTACTTTTTCGTGATCTCTTAATAAACATTTTTAGTTTTTGTTTATAAAATTTACAAATTTAAGTAAACATTATATACGATATTAAATATGTCAATTAAACATAATCAAAGTCCGTTTGTTGCTCTTAATGAACAAATTTGTCTTCTAGTTTAACCATATATTCGAAGTTATCGAGTCGAAAAAGATGCAAGAATAACAATTATGCTATCGGGAATACTTTCAATCGTCGAAAATTTACTAGTTAACTTTATCTGTTCGATCTAACGTCTAACCCAAGCTTTGTTTAGTTTAACATAAAGAGCAACAAAAGGATCTTGAAAATGTTCACCCTAACTATATAGACCGATTAGATGATTGTGTGAATATCCAAAACATTGTTAATATCTAAATACAAACAAAAAACACACACACAAATACACTAACAAAACACACACAACAACAAAACTCCCAGTAACAAATTAAAAAAAAAAACAACAACAACAAGAACAACAACACCTACCAAAAAAATAACAAACGCTGCCTTTTGCCTTTTACACTTATGATTTGAATGAATGATTCGTTTTATTGTTATCGTTCGTTCATCAACATCTCAAATATGTATATATATCGATACATATCGATAACATCAACAACAATTTTATACATCAAACAACCCATATTATTGTACAACATATCAGTTATAATTGAATGCTCTTTCTTATCCAGTGCCGCTTTGTTTTTTTCTTATCTTTTCAAAAAAAACAAAACCAAAAATTTTGCTTATTAAACGCTCGTTTTTGATCAAAATCATCATTGTTAACGTTAATCGTATCGTTGCCATATACAAAAAAAAAAAAAATAATTAACGCACCACACACCACGCACCAACCGAATATCGTATCGTATATCGTATATCGTATCGTATCGTAACGTATCGTAATCGAATGAAAACGAAACACAGGATCTTACATTCCAGGGCTCGGGAGGGTATCCGATGTCACCATTGAGTGGCGCTAGTGTCCCAGGTCTCGTTGCCGGCGGCGGCAGCAGCAGCGGTGGCGGCTCCAGTTCCAAATCAAAGGAGAAACTATCGGATTCACTTAAGTCATGCAATGAGATACTCAAAGAGCTCTTCTCCAAGAAACATTCGGGCTATGCCTGGCCCTTTTACAAGCCAGTTGATGCCGAACTGTTGGGATTGCACGATTATCATGACATTATCAAGAAGCCAATGGATTTGGGCACCGTTAAACGTAAAATGGATAGTCGTGAATATAAGAGCGCACCGGATTTTGTTGCCGATGTTCGATTAATATTCACCAATTGCTACAAATATAATCCGCCAGATCATGATGTTGTCGCAATGGGACGCAAACTACAGGATGTATTCGAATTGCGCTACGCCAATATACCCGATGAGCCAGAGGCGAATGCTGCCCATCATCATCATCATCATCATGGCTATTCGAGCACATCGAAGCACGATGCTAGCGATTCATCCAGTGACGATTCGAGCGATACAGAAAACGAATCCAATTCGGATGAGGAACGCAATGCAAAGCTGAAAATGCTTGAGTCCAAGCTCCTTGGACTGCAGGAGGAGATACGTAAACTGGTCGAAGAGGCCTCAGCCAAAAAGAAGGCAAGGAAAAAACTCAAAGAGAAGCGCAAGAGTCAAATTGGTTCAGGCATCGGAGCTGGTGGTGGCGGCGGCGGCGGTGGCTCCGCCAGTGGCGGCGGCGTCGGCGTCGGTAGTCATCATCATCATCATCATTCGCTTGGAGCAGGCAATGTCACCCATGCCCATGGTCTAGCCATGCAAGCAAATGTTAATGCATTGGGTGGTGCAACAAATGCGGCCAGTGCCAATCTGACAGCGCTGCTAACTGGATCGCTGGTGGGCGCTAGCGGCGTTGCTGGTGGCGTCTCAGATGGTTCCGGTGTGCCCGGTGCGTCAACGATGCAGCATGTTCACGACATGGCCTTGGCCATGAGTCACATGTCCGGTGGAGCCGGTGGAGCTGGTGGCGCTGGTGCTGGTGGCGGCTATGGCGCAGTCAATCCTGTTGCTGCCATTTCAGCTGGCGGTGGCAAATCGGCTGCCAATGCTTTGGCTGGCGCAATCGCCGCCGCACGTGTAGTGTCTGTGGGAGGCGCGTCTGTTGGCGGTGGAACCAGCAAAGGTGCTAGGAGTAAAGGACAGCGTGGAGCCAAGGGTAATGCGAACCTTGCAGCCGGCGGCGGTGGAGCGGGCGGCGGTGGTGGTGCGGGCTCAGCGGCAGCCAATGCTGCGAATGCGGCTGCCATTGTTGCGAACGCATCGTCAGCGGGTGGTGGCGCCGCAGCTGGTGGTGGCGGCAATACAACAAGTGCCCGACGCACCAAAAACAACAACAGCAACAACAATGCCAGCGCTGGCGGTGGTGGCGGTGGTGCTGGCGCCAATTCGGCTGGTGGTGCGGGCGGCGGCGGCGTTAGCAGCGCAGTTGGTGCACGTGCCAGCAGCAAAAAGAGGCCCAGCCAGGTGATGAACTTCGATTCGGAGGAGGAGGATACCGCCAAGCCTATGTCCTACGATGAGAAGCGGCAGCTATCCCTCGACATTAACAAGTTGCCAGGTGAGAGTTGTACGCATCTACTAATACCCCCCACTAATCCCCACTCACACAAACACACACACACACACATAAATGCATGTGTTTCAGACTTATGTATATGCACACAACTAGAAATACTAGAAAACAGCAACTTACAGTGCTCGCTGGCTAAGTAGAACGAATACCCCCAACCCCAAGCATCCAGCTAAACTGTGGCCAAGCCAAAAGTTTTCATACTCCCTCTCATTACTGACCATAATAAGAAGATATATGTGCTGTTAAGGGGTGTCAATCAAATCGCTTTTCCTGCATTTCCGCTTTCATTCCATTCCGATGCGAAGAAACTTTGTTTAATTTCTGATTAATCTGCATTAAAAATTTGGGTCAGTTCAATATTTTGTTAGGTGTGCTCACAAGAAAAGGAAAGTTCTATCTGTATATAGGACTTACACTTACCAACCAAGTATTAAATAACCTTTCAATGATATATGACATATGTATGTATATATAGGTTTGGGGTTATCAAATCCTGTAACTAAACTTGTGGAAACAAATAGTTTCGATGTTCAAGCCGCTGATCTTATATCAGCTTTCAACAATCAAGAATCAATCAAGACAATTGGCGTACCAACAACAAGCAGTGCCGCTGGCGAAAGACCAAAATTTGCAGGAAAAAGACCAAGAACCGAAGAATCGATTGTTGTTATATCTTCTGATGAATCGATTATTTCAAGTCCTCCTTCAAGAACTGCAGCAGAAAGACCAGGAATCCAAGAATCGATTGTTATATCTTCGGATGAATCGATCATTTCTAGTCCTTTAAGAGCTGCAGCAAAAAGACCAAAAACCGAAGAAACGATTGTTGTTATATCTTCTGATGAATCGGCAATTTCTAGTCCTTTTTCAAGAACATCAGCAAAAAGATCAAGAACCGAAGAAACGATTGTTATATCGTCTGATGAATCGATAATTTCAAGTCCCTTTTCAAGCACTAATCAAGAATCATTGAATGTTAAAAAAGAATCTTCTCCTATTACTGAATCAAGCAATACGGCGACAGGTGAAGTATCGCGTATAATCATCATACTAACATCATATACATATATATTTATTTGTTTCCCAAAGATATTTGTAGATAATGCTTTGTATTTTTTGTCCTTTTTTGGAACCGTGCAATGTCCTCTCAGTATCTGCAATATAGAATGTTAGAATTAGAAACAAGTATTTTTAAGGAGTTTAAAAAACGTTTTTTTTGGATTTGATTTAATTTATATACTAATAATGTGTTTTTTTTATATCCCCCCTCCATCCACATCCATATTTATTTGGCTTGGCACATACAACAACATCATCAACAACAACAACAACAACAACAGGTGACAAACTGGGACGCGTGGTGCACATTATACAGAATCGGGAGCCATCGCTGCGCGACTCGAATCCGGATGAGATTGAGATTGATTTCGAGACGCTGAAGCCGTCGACGCTGCGCGAGCTTGAAAGCTATGTGGCGTCGTGTTTGCGCAAAAAAACACGTAAGCCATATTGTAAGTTTGTAACTAAACCGAGACCACAACAACCAACAACAACAACCAACCAACAACAACCAACAACAACAAAAACCAAAACAAATAACAAACAACAACCAGAACAACAACAATAACTTCAACAACAACAAGAAGCAACTTTTCAAATCGATAATTATCGATAACTTAAAAAAAATTTGCTCTGTTGCTTTTTGCTGCGCTGATGTTTGTCAAAAAAAATATTTTTGAGAACTATTTTTTGTTTGTCAATCAACAACTACAAGACAAAAATGCTTTTTCCAAATTTTCAATACCAAACACATAGATATAAAATCAAAAATGCAAATTACTTAAAAAGTGGTCACATGTTTAGTTAGCTAAACTGTCAAAATAACACAAAAAAAAAAAAAAAAAAATCTAAATAAGTTTCCAACGAAAAAACCAAAAGAAAAAGATAAATTCCTAGTTTTCAACCCTTTCAATTTAAATATATAGTATACATGTAATGTGTGTATGTATATAGTATATATTTTTCTGTTTTTTTTTTTCAACAACTTTCATGCGCTTTTATCTGAATAAAAAAAAGAGCCAACAAGAAAGCATTAACATAACTTTGGAGCTCCGAAGTTTAAATAGTTTTGCAGATATCGAAATGCATAATATATATATCGATATGATTGAATGATTTAAAAAGGATAAGAAAACTATCTGCAAGAGTATTTAATCTTATCGAAACAATTGTGATTGGAAATATTTGTTTTTCAAGTAGTTTAGCTCTCAATAATAGTCATTTAAATATTTGAAAATTTTGCATGCGCTTAAAAAATTTCTCTTGCATTTGAGTGTGATTGACTGATTGTTTGATTGATTGATTGATTGATGCTTCAAACGTTTGTTGAACTCAACCATCTTTTTACAGCATGCAAAAGGCTGTCGCTTCAATTTTTCCCTTGCATTCTTATTTTCCCCATTTTCATCGATCTGTTTTTTTTTTTTTTTTTGTGTCGTCTTAAAATTTAATTTAATTTCTTTAAGAGCTCAAAAGAAGAAAAGAAAGAAAAAAAAGGAAACACAATACAAAAGATAATGACGAATATTTCTTGTTACAGATAAAAAGCCTTCTGGGAAATCAAAGGATGAGCAAATGGCGGAAAAGAAACAGGAGCTGGAAAAGCGTTTACAAGACGTAACCGGCCAATTGGGCGCTAGCAAAAAAACAGCCAAGAAAGGTAAGAAGAATCAAATCAAATGATTTCAATATATATATATATACTTATTTGATTCTTTTTGTTGCGTTACAGATGAGCACACATCAAGTAAAGTTGAGGCTGTGCAGCCTACAAATCCTGTTTCGTCCAGTTCAAGTTCCAGCGATACATCGTCATCGAGTTCGAGTGATAGCAGTTCGAGTGACTCGAGCGATAGTGAAGCAGGTTAGGACGCCGTTTTGTTTGTTTCGTTTGTTTGTATTGTAATTTTTTTTTTTTTTTATTGTAATCAATAATCCCCCAAAATACCCTTAAAACTATATATATATACATATATATAATATATATATATATATATATATATATTTATATATACATATATAGATAATTATGTGTATATACATATATATCGAAATAGTACGATACGAAAAGAGAAATGTTTTTAAACGATTGCAAAAAAAAAAAAAAACTAAAATTAAAATTAAAAGAAGAAAAAGAAAAGCAACAACAACAACTCACAACACACAACAGACAAAAAAAGAAAAATACAAACAGACAAAAAAATACTTAAAAAAAACCTTTTTAATTTTCACGATTTCTTTTTTCTTTTGTTTTGTTTGTTTGTCAACACAACCTATTAATAGATATATTATTTATATGAATATGACTTAATGCTAATTGTGTGAGAAAGAAAGAACAGCTATATCTTAGGCAAGCCAAAGATTTTATATATCCTTGCAGAGCCATCTGGGTCCCATGTGCAAACGAATATGTGATATTTTAGTCCGATGTTTACTTGCTCCGGATATATATATATTTTGGTGTATATCTTGGTTAATGCCAGAAACTTGTCTTTTTAGTCTGCTGCAAACAAAATATAATAATAATAACAATTAAAAAATAAAAACTGACATGATACGCGATACCCAGTTTATATACGAATACGATCTGCAAGGGTGTACAAAAAAAAAGAAGAAAAAACAAAAACAGCTGTAGAACAACTTAGTTGAAGTGTAAAATGTAAAGAATCAATCACAGTTTGTACTTTGTCCAAAGTACTACTAAAAATGTATGTAAAAATGAAAAAAAAAACAAAAACAAAGAAACGAAGCTCGCTAAAAAACAGTACGAATTGTTGTTAAAGGAACTACTTAAACACACACATACACATACACACACAAACACACACACATACTAAACAGAAACGATAGGATAAGGTGAGAGAGAGAGAGAGAGAAAATAGTTGTGGAAGTTTATAGTGTTGTCAAGTGAGATAAAAGCGGAAACACTACGCGATATATATTATTATTATAATTATTATTATTAGTATATTATAGGAATTAATGAATGATATATACATACAATTTACCGTTTATACATACTATATGATGTATATAAACAACACACACACACACACACACAAATACACACACACAAACAAACACAAACACACATTAAAGATGAGATGAACCGAATTGAACAGATTTTAAAGCTTAGTAATTTTTTTTTGGCTTAATTAAATATTTTCTTTAGGCACATATATAGAGTTATACAATTATAATTATATACATATTTAAATACTTAGACATACAATCCTGTTTATTTTAGTTGATAATTATTTTACTAAGGTCTAGACAAAAACAAAAACAAAAAAAAACATCATTACAAAAATTAAAATAATAATAAAGAAAAATCCGACAAAACAAGCAAACATTAAATGAGTATATAAAACTATACACAATATATACAAAGTTGAGCGTGTTACGTACATTAGACAGAGACAGTAATATACAGACAGTGAGAGAGGGAGATAGCGAGTGCGAGAGCGAGAGCATGAGCAAGAGCGAGAGGGACACACTTTTCAAGCAATGTTGTTTTGTTGATTTTTTTTTCTTTCTTTTATCTATTAAACAACAAATTTTACACGAAGTTGATTTTGATTTCACACGTTTGAGTGTACGAGTATGTGTGTGTGTGTGTGTGTGTGTGTGTGTGCGAGTGTGTCTGTGTACACATATTAAATGACCCTGACCCCCCAGCCGCTGCCCCATTTTAAAAACTTGCCATTATTCTGTATAAACCGTAAAGAAAATTCAACAAAAATTTAACTAAATTTGCGATATTTTATCCCCCTGTTTTTTTTTTTCTGATGCCCAGAACAAAGTTCATCAAAAAGTGCAATAATGCGTTTACTTAAATACCATATATATAGATATATATATATATATTTTTTTTTTGTTTTTATCAACATTTATGAAATTTGGGGTAACACGAAATATAGCTATGTTTTTTTTTTATTAAAATTTTGAAATAATAAATATTCAAAAAAAATTCACTTCAAGAACAATTTGTTTAACAAATTGTTGCTTCTTGCTTTTAAATCGCTAAATCGGCTTATATCAGAATTACTTTTCCTGCTGGCAAAATGACTTCAATTATATATATACTATATATAATAATCCCTTCGCCGCCCCGCCCAATCCCAATACACCAATGTTTTTGTATTTATTTCAACTAGCAAAATACTAACACACACACATGGACACCGACACACACACACACATACACGCACACTTGCAATTGCAATTCTGATGATCTATTGAGATATATAAGTATATATACATACGTATAAATATATATTTATATATATGAATAATATAAATACTATTTAGGTTTTAGTAATTCGTATACACACACACACACACACATATATATATATATGTATATATATATATGTATATGTATATATGTATATGTATATATATACTTATTATATACGTATATAGATATTGTATTTAAGCATTTTTTAGGTATTAAACTAATTGTAATTTTAATTGAAAAACAAAAACAGATAACATTGTTTCATATATATATATATATATAAATTTATATATATTGTATATAGAATATGTGTCTCTGAACAACTCTTTAACGATATATATGTGTGTATATATATGTGATCTATATCTATATATACATACATATATATTACAACAAACAACCACAAAACAAATATTGATTTCCGATAACAACGAAGCTTATCTTAAAAAAAAAAACAAAACAATCGAAAAAGAAGAGAAAAAATAAAGCTTACATTATTTGCAAGCTCTGATTTAATTTTTAAGTCTTTTCTGAAAAAATAACAAAAAACAAATCGCAAAACAAAAACATAAAAAAAAATTCATTATTATTACCAATATTATTATTATTATTATTATTATTATGATTATTATATATATATGATTATTATGAGAATATGCTGAAAAAGAAAATCGTGAAGCAATTGTGTATTGGGGGCAGCCAATCTGAAAACGAAAAGAAACAAGAAACTATTGAGAACCAACAGCTCACTCTACCAACCAACCAACCATTCAACCAACCAACCAACCAACCAACCAACCAACCATTCAACCAACCAACAAGTCAAGCAACCAACCAACAAACCAACCAACCAACCAACAACTAAACAACCAACCAATCAAGCAATCAATCAATCAATCAATTAATGAGTCTATCAACAACTTCTTAATACCCCTTTTTACCCAGGGTATGTAACAAAACAAAAAACAAATAAAAAAAAGAAGCAAAAGCTTAAAAATCAAAGAGTTGCGTCGATTAACGGGAGAGAGGGAGATACAATATATCGATAAAAATCGAAAAACAAAAAAATATTTATCAACTAGAACCTCAACAAACAAAAAAGCAATGCATGAATAATAAGCAATCTGTGAACACGCGTTCCCATATATGTAATTATTTATAATACATATATGCATATATAAGTACGGTCTTCCAAGTCCATTAAGTAGTGCATATACACTAACTAACACATACACACACCCACCCACACACACACACACTCACACACATTATATAGCTGCTGACGAGATATTTGTAAAAAGATTCGAGTTATGCCGACTTGGGGCCAATTTTCCCAGCATAAATTTTGATAACTCGTGCTAATCGCGGTTTTCCTTAACATCGATAAATTGCTATCGCTTTCACAGTGTGCCCAGATATTGTTAAACTTAACGAACGAAAAACGGTCTTAACTAACTAAGCTTAGTTTAGCTAGCTAGTACGATTATTAACATTATCAGAACTGTTTTTTAAATTTTGGAAGAATGTTAAGTATATAGTATCGTATCGAATATAGTTGGTATCGTGTGGTACGTACTGTTTTTGTCCCATTAATGGAGTGTAGTTACTATATTCAAATGTTTTTTAAGGGATATGATTCGTGTTTTCGCGATGATTTCTCCAAAGCGAAAGATTCAATTTTTACAAAACTATATAGCTGTTGTGTTTCTTGTTGGGCATAATGAAATCTGTCATACACACATACACACACACACACACACACATATACACACATGTATTTTTATTTTCCACTTAATCAATTGTCATTCATTCAAAGTTTAAAGATTTGTCTTTATATTAAAGTTGTTGTTTTCTTCTATTGTCTTATACCACAAACTTATTTATTGTACTATTTTAGTTAAAAAATTTTTAAAATTATTGTAAATTATATTGTAAATTATTCTATTTACACATTTATTTAAACGATGACAATTTTTTTTTCTTTTTTCTAAATTATTTTTTTAACTAGTTTTTTTTCGCTAAACCTTTTTTTTTATTTATTAAAAATAAATTAAATAATTAACGTTAAACACACACACACATATACATATATATATATATATCTCTTTACGTTCATGCATCGTTAGATACAGCACAGGCCATATCGGTCAGACTTCTGTCATTCACATAGTATATATTCAGGCAGGTGTCCTTTATAGCAATCAGCTTGTGGCTTAGTACCATTTGTACCGTTCTAACCGTTCTCCCTCTCTCATGCACACAAACAGACACACTACTCACACACTCAAACTTCCAAATATTCGCCTTAAAAACAGTAATAATAATTATAAACAATGGACAGTTTAGAAGTAAATGCAGCACATATGTATGTATGCATATACACATACAAACATAGCTTTTTTATATCTCTTTCAAACAAATAACCCAAAAAAAAACAACAACAAAAAATTAGAAGAGAATTGATACAAATAAATACACAACAAAAATTATACAAACTCACACACACACACACACACAAAAATCAACAAATTCACTCACAATTCATATGTGCATTATTAAAAAATAGAAATAGCAATTAAAAAAAAATATATATATATATATATACAAATAGTGTATGATAAAATAACACAAATAGTGTATGGAAAAAAAAAATATTAATACAAAAAATTTATATATTTATGAAAAATCATTGAAACTGATATTGATATTTGAAAAAAATAAAATAAAAATAAAAAATACACTTGCAGACAATGTGTAAAAATGAGAAAGTATATTATTAAAACAAAAACAAAAACAACAAAAAAGCAACCAACAACACCACAGATACAAAAAACTTATTCAACGATTAGCGAATACGTAACTTAACTATTTATATACATTTATATACAAACATATAACAAATTGAATTAACTAAGGATGAGAAGACAACTAGAAAGAAGCTTTAGTATGGTCCGGTGTTAGGAGGGCCAGGTAGGGATAGATGATGGGGTGTGGGAGGTGTAGATAGGTACAAAACGAAAACAAAAGAAAAACTTTTTATACTTAAAACACACACACACACACTCATTCACACACACTCATACATACATACATGCTTGAAACATATATTTTGTTTACGGTTTTCGTGTGTTGTTGCCCACTGTGCACTGCTTCGTTTCGTGTTTTTTGTTTTGGCTACCAAGCAGTGCGCAAAGCAGTGCAGCAGAGTTTTCCATATCCGCCGACGACGCTGTGGGTGGGCTCGAGGAACGTTATGGAACGAAACGATAATAACACACCACACACGCACGCACAACACACACACACACACACACAAACACAAATAATGTTGTATGTTATGTTTCAATGTGCTTGTCTGTGTCTTCCCGTTGTTTCTTTCTGTTTGTTCGTTAAATGTTCGTTAAAAATGTTCGTAATTGTAAAAACTAAAGTTATTTGAATCGCTTCCAATTTGAATTAGATCTGAAGAATACTTCCGACTTATACTTAAGTAAAATGAGCACAAACACACACCCACACAGACACAGATACAGATACAGCTATACAATACAGTTTTTTTTTTACATGCATATTAACATATGTAACTTGTAGGTTTAAAAGGAGACGATCGAGATCGAGGCAAATAATCTACATATATATATATAAATATATTTATATATATAAAACTATATCAAGCAATAAATACTTTAACAAATTGAAACTAAACACCAACAACAACAAACAAACAAACAACAACAACATAGAATAGATAAAGAAATTCGCGGCTTAAAGAAAAAAAAAATAACACCAATAGATATATATATATATATATATATATACAACAAATTTGTATTTAAAAGTCGGATGTCAACGAACCAATTAAATCAAAAATATAAAAATTAAAAAAAAAAAAATCACATAAATAGAGATGTGTAGAAAAATAATAATAAATAATAATATATACTATATAGATATATATATGTATGACAGATCGATCGCACAGACAGACTGCAACATGAAAGGATCAGAAATAATACAACTAATATATATATTATATATATATATGCATATAGTTCTATATATGTTAAGGAATGAAGAATGAAGAATCAACCCAAGTCAAGTTTGTTTTTTTTGGCTTCATGCATATATATATTTACATATATACAGATAGTACATACATACAAAATCATCTTTGTATTTATATATATATATGTATATAGTGTAGTGCATATGTATATGTATACATACATACATACATCCGTTTAGTAGAAGCAAGAGGTTTAATTGAAATGAAAACAAATAATTAAATGTATTTTGTCAAAGCATTTTTTTATTTCTTTTTCGGCTGTCGGCTTTCCCCTTTACACATTGTTTGCACGTTTTTTTTCTCAAAAAAAAAAAAAAGAAAAGAAAAAATAAAAAAAATATAAACAAAAATAATAAAAGCAAGAAAAAAAAGAGTAAAATTATAAAGCAAAAATATATAGAAATGATTAAAACGTCAACAACAACAAATTACATTAAATAAATTTTAATATATACATTTTTAATATTAAACTAAATAAACAGCAAAAAAAAAAACAAAAAGCAAATTGAAGATAAAAACAAAATACAACAACAACAATTTGAAAATATATAAATGTAGACAACAACAAGAAAAAACACCATACAACATCAAAATATTTTTCTTTACTTTTTTCATTTTTTTTCTTTTCATTTCATTATTTTTGAGCGTGTGCTTTGTAACTTGCTCTCACACACACACATACACCCACACATATACACACACACACACCCACACACACACATATTTAAAAACTTGTTGTTTGCTTTTATTTTTTTTACGAACGTTTTTTTTTTTTTAAACTCACCTTTTTTCTGCTGTTATTTACTTAAAAAGAAACAAGAAAAAAAATCAAATCAAAAAAAAATTAAAATAAAGTCACAGTAACTATCAACATTTGGCGAAAAAATGCGCAAACAATTTTGTAATTGAACGTTATATATACTATATATATATACTTATCTTTTAAATAACTTTTGGTTATTCCATCGAAGAACACCAACAAAATAATGTAAAAAATGGAATATAGAACAATTTATTTGTCGAAAAACATTTAAATGGCTCTATTCTGTTTCAACTTTCACAAAAGCTGATTACGTCCTATATCTAGATATATCTCTATCATACCATATGTACATATAAAATGTTTTCTCTCTTTATTCCTTTTTTTATGTAAGTTAACTTTTTTTTTTCTTTGTCTTTGCTTGTTTAGAAGATGAGTAAAAAACAATAATAATATGTTTTAATGAGAAGTGAGAACAAAAAAAAACCAAAACAACAAAGCACACACCCATACACACACACACACACACATATACATACATACATACATACATGTACATGTTAACACGCTCAAAGTCTTGTAAAAATAAAAACAAAAAAAAAACAAAACAATTATTTAAAAAAGAAAAAAAATTGCATTTTTGGTTTCAAGAAGTTAAGAAGAGGAGCAAAAAACTAAATGGCTACATTTTTTTTTTCTTCTAAAAGTTCTATAAACATCCCCACACATAAAACACACACACACACACGAACTACACTCAAATAAATACAATTTATAAAAATAATATAAAATAAAATAAAATCAAAGCAAATAAATTAGTAAAAATATTAGCTAAAGGCAACCGCAATGAATATGGCAGGAAATTTATATACACTTAAAAAAAAAGAAAAAAAGAAGAAAAAAAAATGAAGAAGAAAAACGCACACAAACAAACATTCTTCACACAGACAGACGGCGTACAACAAGAATACACTTAGCATAAAAGCGCATATAAATATATATACATATACAGATATATATATTATGCGGACATACAAACACACAGACAAACATACACACACTTACACACACACAACAACCATTATACCTATATCTAAAAATATTTATAGTAAAAATAATATTTAATATTAATGAGCAGTGGCTTTAAACTGCGCAAAACCGAACAGAAAACAACAACAACATATTAGTTTAAGATACAAAAACAAAAAAACAAATGCAGCGCAACAACTGATAAAAAAAACAAAAGTTATTGAAAGGCAATTCAACAGCAACATCAACAACAAAAACAACAACAACAACAACAAGAAAAAGTTTATTAAAAGAAAGTAAAAAAAAAATATAACAATTGTGTTTCTACATATTTTTTTTTTTTTCCAATCTTCGTTTCCGGCACATTTGTGATTTTACAGAAGAAACCTAAAAAAAAAAACAACAGATTGAGAAAAAAACTCGTAAAAATGAATAAAAAAAAGAAAAACATGAATAAAAACGTTGGTTGGTCGAACTCCCCCCTACTACCTTTCCCCCCCCTGCTGTACTGAAGGTTGTGTTCAACTTAAAAAAAAGTTTTTCCAGTAAAAAAGTAAAAGATGGGGAGGATGAGAGACAGGGAGAGAGAAGGTAACAAAAAAAAAAAACAATAAGAGGAAAAATAATATCAGAAGAACTTACCGCTTCTTCCCTCCCAACCCCCTCCCCCAACCGCCCCCAGCACCACACAATTGCTTCACATTGGTTTCAGCGTTCGTCAATTTTAATCGAGGTATTTTTGATTCGTTAAACCTATTTATTATATATATACTATACAACCTACTATATATACACACTTTTATTGTTAACCAAAAAACTATCGATTATATCCTTTATATGTACATTATATATTGTGCACATCAAATTTTAACTCATCTTCATCCTATTCCCCTTAAGCTCTCTCCATTTGATTTGTTCTTTCTTAACTCTCATATCACCTTATTTTCTTTTTTGTTTGTTTCTCGTCTCTATTTTCTGTTTCCCTTCTTTCATCACCTTCAAAAACTAAGAAAAAAACAATGTTGAAAACCTTAACTAACGTTCTAAATTCTTAATTTCCTTTAAAAAAAAATCTAAAAAAATTCTAGGCGATGGGGACGATCGGCCGCCACGCAAGACAAAAAAAACACGAATCGATTCTAGTGGAAGCAATGTGAGTAAATAATTCCCAAAAACCCAACCAAAAACTTTACACAATACTAAACGAATGATAATTAATAATAATTATAAAAAAGCAGTTGTGGAATCTTAGAATATTTTTAAATGACCCAGATATTATGCATTTTTGGGGGGCTGTTACTCAACTACTTAAGTCTAGGGAACATTAAAGAGTGGACCGGAAATAGTAAACCCCATATAAACTTTCATTAAATCAATGTCGCAGCTGTCGTATTGTATCTAACATCTTGTCTGCTGTTAATTGTGTCTATATAACCCTCTCCCAAATCGGATTTACTATGTAAATTGTCCAGTTTGTGCCTTTAATAGTCTCATAATGAAGATCATCTGTTAACTTAACGGTAGTTTTATAAAGCTCGTTTGTGCAGTGCAGTTGCAGCCAACTTCACGCTGCGCCAATGCAACAAAGGTTCCTATTCTCCGATTTACTCTGCAAAACCGACTATCATGGAACAAAATTTGACAGATCCAGAGATTAGCCCCGACAAGCTCACAAACTTAACATCTTTATAATATTATGATTAAAGTACTTTGTTCTTTTGTTGTTGTCGTCGTTGTTGACCTAACCTTTGTTCCTCTTTCTCTCTTTGTTGTGTGTGTGTGTGCGTGTGTTGGACGAATCTCAGGTAAATCCCAATCTGGTTAGCAACTTGCTTGGCAATATGTCAACCGGCATCGCCATAACGCCATCTGTGCAACAACAGCAGCAGCAGCAACAACAACAAATCCATATGCAATTGGATCAAGTTGATCAGCTGCTCTCCTCCACATCGGCAACACAAATGCGTAAGTAATCGAAATGTGATTGAATAGTAACGAAATGTGACTAATTATATGTTTGTTTTATGCCCTAACCGGTTTCTCCCGTTCCTGTTCCATTGTTCCATTGTTTGTGTCGCGTGTTCAGCTAACCTAATGGGCAATGCGAATCCGATGTCTGCGGCAGCAATGATTAACAACAACAACACTAAGACATCAGGAGCCAGTAGTTATGTTGGTGGGGTTGGTGGCGGCGTCGCCGCAAACACTATGCTCCCAGTTGCCGCTGGTCATCAAAAGAATAACAACAACAACATGGCGGCGGTAACTGGTGCAAACACAACAACGGGTGTTGTAGCGAGTAGCGAGCAACAGCAGCAGCAGCAGCTAATGGGCAGCAATGCTGGCAAGTCGTCGCATGCCTATGTCGGTACATCAACAACAACGGCAGGTGGCATACGCGTTGCCAGCAATCTGCACAAGCAGCAGCAGCAGCATCAGCAGCCAGATATCGCCGGATTGAATGATCCACATGCGGCACTGGCTGCTGCTCTCGCCGCATCCAGTAGTGTTGGCGGCGTCGCCACCAACAATAATAATAATACGAGCAACAACAACAATAACAGCAGTGATGTACTAGCAACAGGCTTAAAACAAATCCCGCAATTCGATGATCCCGTGGAGCAGTCGCTGGCCTCATTAGAGTTCAGCGCCTCCTCCACGGGCAAATCATCATCAGCAGCATCATCATCAGCGCTGAAGGATAACTTTTACATGGCACACCAACACCGGCAGCAGCTAATGCAGATGCAGCAACAACAACAACAGCAGCAGCAACCATCCAACAATCAGCAACAGTTTGGTATGCAGCAGCAGCAGCAGCAACAAAACCAGCAGCAGCAACAACAACAACAGCAGCAGCAGCAACAACAACAAATGGACTACATGACAGAGCTGCTGTCGAAGAGTTTGGAGAATGTTGGTGGCATGAATGGCAATCATTTGCTTAACAATCCCATGTTTAATATGGACATTGCTGCCGCTGCCGGCGGCTATCAACAAAACAAGCAGTCGCAATCACTTCAACAACAACTACAGCAACAACAACAGCAACAACAATCGCACAATAATGGCTATAATGTGAATGATTTCAGTGGCATTGGCGTCTTTGATAATCTTAATATGATGATGATGGACGGTAGCAATACAGGCGGCGGCGGCGATGTTGGTGGCATAGGCTCCAGCTCCAGCTCTTCCAGCAAGCGTAAAGAAGCCGAACAACAGCAGCAGCAGCAACAGTTGCAACAGCAACTACAGCAACAGCAGCAGCAACAACAACAGCAACATCACCATCATCATCAACAGCAGCAGCAACAGCATCAACAGCAACAAAGTCACCAACAACAACAACAGTTGCTGCAACAGCAACAAGCGGCTGCAAATAAGATGCTCATCATACCCAAACCCATTGAGTCAATGATGCCCAGTCCGCCCGATACAAAAGTGTTGCAGCAGCAGCAACACCAGCAGCAGCATCAACACCAACAGCAGCAGCAGCAGCATCAACAACATCAGCAGCAACAACATCAACAACAGCAGCAGCAGCATCAACAGCAACAGCATCACCACCACCATCACCATCATCACCAGCAACAACAGCACCACCATAATCAAAAAGTGTTGCCGCCACAGCAATCGCCGTCCGATTTAAAGCTGCATCTTGGCCACCCGCCGCACGCTGGCGGCTATCAGTCGTTCAAGGGTGCCGAACAGAATCTAAAGAATGCGAGCTCGTGGTCATCGTTAGCTTCAGCCAGCTCGCCACAGAATACGGCGACAACATCGAGCAAAGCCAAGCCAGCTATGGACTCGTTCCAGCAATTCCGCAACAAAGCCAAAGAACGCGATCGCCTCAAGCTGCTCGAGGCGGCCGAGAAGGAGAAGAAGAACCAGAAGGAGGCTGCCGAGAAGGAGCAGCAGCAGCAGCGCAAGCATCACAAATCTTCCTCCTCATCATCATCAGCGTCATCTGCCCAAGCATCTGCTGCGGTGGCTGCTGCTGTTGCTGCCGCTGCCGCCGCCGCTGCCGCTACTGCTGCGGTAAATGTTGCTGCCAGCAATGCTGCTTTCAATCAAGCTGCAGCTTCTGTTGCTGCCGCCGCAGCAGCAGCTGCAGCCGGTGGAAGCAGCATTGTATCGACATCCGGCAATAGCAACAACAATAACTACAATAGTAGCAGCAGCAGCAGCAACATTGCCGCGGCACAGCAGCAGCAGCAGTCGTCAACGCTGGGTGGCAACAGCAGCGGCGATCGCGGTTGCAGCATTGGCGGCGGCGGCAATGGCGGTAATAGCAGCAGCAGCAGCGGCGCCACAGATGCCTCACGCATGGGCAGCGGCAACAGCAACAGCAACGGACCGGGCAGCGCCGGCAGTGTTGGCAGCGGTGGCACTGTTGCTGCTATTGCCGGTGGAAGTGCCAATAGCGGCGGCAGCAATAGCGGCAACAATGTCCTTATGGGCATTATCGGCGGCGGCAGCAATAGCAACAGCGGCGCCGGCAATGGTGGCGGCAGCAACAACAGCAGCATCAGTTTGGGTGCTGCCATCGCCAGTCTGGGCGCTGCAGCGGCGGCCAGCAGCTTAGGCGGCGGTGTCGGTTGCAACAGCAATAGCCAAGGTGGCAGCAGCAGCTGTGGCGGCGTTTCCAGTGCGGCAACAATGGGCAGCAATGCCTCTAACAATGGCAATCACTCCAACGGCAGCGGCCAGGCGCCAGCCCAACAGCTCCAGCAGCATCAGCAGCAACAACATGCAGCGGCCGCGGCAGCAGCAGCAGCAGCACAAGCATCAGCGGCGGCGGCAAACGCATTGGCGCTGACTGCCTCGCCATTGGGTGCCATGGAAAGCGGAAGGTTAGTAAAGATGCATATGGTTTATACGCAAATTTTATCTCATACATAAACCAATGAATATTACTTTAGGAAAAGTGTGCACGATGCACAACCGCAAATATCGCGCATGGATGACATCAAGGCGTCACCGGTTCAGGGCCAAAATTCGCCAGCAGCACATCAATCGCCGCAGGATCGTGCTGCTGCCAAACGGGCCGAACAGCGGCGAGCTGAACAAGAGAGACGTCGACGTGAAGCGGTAAATAATACACCATGGATATAGATGGAGCCAACAAGATTTAAGCTTTCAATGTGACGAGTTGATGACGTATCGGATAACTCCGTTCTTGATGACGCATCGGATAGCTCCGTTCTTCACATTGATTGCTTAACTCTGTTTGCCCTTCAAACAATAATCTTCTTACTAATTTTGAACTTTTTGTTTGTGCAGATGGCTGGCCAGATTGACATGAACATGCAGAGCGATCTTATGGCTGCATTTGAAGAGACACTTTAGGAAACGGCCACGGCGGCAATGTTGTCCACCCACCAACATAAAAGCAAAACAAAAACCGCCGTCAGCAGTGCCAGCACATCGGATACACATAAGCATCAAGTTTATCATCAGGAACAAAATCAACAATATCAACAGCATCAAGTTTATCATCAGGAGCATCTTCAACCGCTTCAACAGATTCAACAGATTCAACAGATTCAACAGCTTCAACAGCTTCAACAGCATCAAGGTTTTCATCAACAGTATCAAGGCTATCATCAGCAACAACAGCATCTAGGTGGTTATCATCAGGAGCTTCATCAACCGTATCAAGGTTATCATCATCAAGAGCATCTCTCTGATGAACATCAGCATAAAAAACATCATGATGAACACCTGCAACAAGTAGAACATCATCGCGATGAACATCATCAGCAGCCAAAAATACATCGCGATGAAGAGCCACAAAATAAAAAGCATAGCGATGAAGAGTCACACAAAAAACATAGCGATGAACATCAGCAACAGCTGCGTGATAAACATCGCGATGAAGAGCCACAAAAAAAGAAGCATAGCGATGAAGAGTCACACAAAAAACATAGCGATGAACATCAGCAACAGCAGCTAGCAGAACATTGCTATGAAGAGCCACACAAAAAACATCACATTGCACATAAACTGCATGCAAAAAAGCATCGTGACGCAGAGACACACACAAAACATCGTGACGGTGAAGAGTCCCATAAAAAGCCATCAAAAAAGCAAAGCGATGACGAGTCACATAAAAAGAAGCATAGCGACAAGAAACATCGCGATAATAGCGAGTCCCATAAAAAGCAGTCACATCGCGATGATGGTGATAAGAAGGTTGGCGATGTCAAGCAACGTAATGATGATGATGATAAGAAGGTTGGCGATGAAAAGCTACGTTATAATGATGATGATGATAATAAGGTTGACAAGCAATGCGATGAGCAACAGCAGTCGACGAAAAAGCATCACAAAGAAGAATCGGCGAAAAAACATCGCGATGATAAGTCGCATAAAAAGCATCAGGAAGAGCAGCTGCAAGAGCAACTGCAGGAAAAGCATCATGACGATAAGCCACATAAAAAACATCGCGATGATAGGGCGCATAGGAGAAAGCATCGGGAAGAGCAACCACAAGAGCCGCCGGAAGTGGAGCCTCAAGTGGAGCCGCAACCACATGAAAAGCATCACGATGATAAGCCACATAAAAAACATCGCGATGATAGGTCGTACAAGAGGAAGCATCGGGAAGACCAACCACAAGAGCTGCCGGAAGTGGAGCCGCAAGTGGAGCCGCAAGTGGAGCCTCGAGTAGAGCCTCATGTAGAGCCGCAACCACATGAAAAGCATCACGATGATAATCCACATAGAAAACATCGCGATGATAGGTCGTACAAGAGGAAGCATCGGGAAGAGCAACCACAAGAGCTGCCGGAAGTGGAGCCGCAAGTGGAGCCTCGAGTAGAGCCTCATGTAGAGCCGCAACCACATGAAAAGCATCACGATGATAATCCACATAGAAAACATCGCGATGATAGGTCGTACAAGAGGAAGCATCGGGAAGAGCAACCACAAGAGCTGCCGGAAGTGGAGCCGCAAGTGAAGCCTCATGTAGAGCCGCAACCACATCACGATGATAAGCCACATAGAAAACATCGCGATGATAGGTCGTACAAGAGGAAGCATCGGGAAGAGCAACCACAAGAGCTACAGGAAGTGGAGCAGCAAGTGGAGCCTCAAGTGGAGCCGCAACCACATGAAAAGCATCACGATGATAAGCCACATAAAAAACATCGCGATGATAGGTCGTACAAGAGGAAGCATCGGGAAGAGCAACCACAAGAGCTGCCGGAAGTGGAGCCGCAAGTGAAGCCTCATGTAGAGCCGCAACCACATCACGATGATAAGCCACATAGAAAACATCGCGATGATAGGTCGTACAAGAGGAAGCATCGGGAAGAGCAACCACAAGAGCAGCCGCAAGTGGAGCCGCAACCACATGAAAAGCATCACGATGATAAGCCACATAGAAAACATCGCGATGATAGGTCGTACAAGAGGAAGCATCAAGAAGAGCAACCACAAGAGCTGCCGCAAGTGGAGCCTCAAGTGGAGCTGCAAGTGAAGCCTCATGTAGGACCGCAACCACATCACGATGATAAGCCACTTAAAAAACATCGCGATGATAGGTCGTACAAGAGGAAGCATCGGGAAGAGCCACCACAAGAGCTGCCGCAAGTGGAGCCTCAAGTGGAGCCGCAAGTGAAGTCTCATGTAGAGCCGCAAGCACATCACGATGATAAGCCACATAAAAAACATCGCGATGATAGGTCGTACAAGAGGAAGCATCGGGAAGAGCCACCACAAGAGCAGCCGCAAGTGGAGCCTCAAGTGGAGCCGCAAGTGAAGCCTCATGTAGAGCCGCAACCACATCACGATGATAAGCCACATAAAAAACATCGCGATGATAGGTCGTACAAGAGGAAGCATCGGGAAGAGCCACCACAAGAGCAGCCGCAAGTGAAGCCTCAAGTGGAGCCGCAAGTGAAGCCTCATGTAGAGCCGCAACCACATGAAAAGCATCACGATGACAAGCCACATAAAAAACATCGCGATGATAGGTCGTACAAGAGGAAGCATCGAGAAGAGCAACCACAAGAGCAGCCGCAAGTGGAGCCTCAAGTGGAGCCTCATGTAGAGCCGCAACCACATCACGATGATAAGCCACATAGAAAACATCGCGTTGATAGGTCGTACAAGAGGAAGCATCGGGAAGAGCCACCACAAGAGCCAACGCAAGTAGAGCCACATAGAAAACATCGCGATGATGGGTCGCATAAGAGGACACAAGACTTGCTGGTAGTGGAACCACATGTGGAGCCTCATGTAGAGCCGCAAGTGAAGTCTCATGTAGAGCCGCAACCACATGAAAAGCATCACGATGATAAGCCACATATGAAACATCGCGATGAAAGGTCCTACAAGAGGAAGCGTCGGGAAGAGCAACCACAAGAGCCGGAGCACGTGGAGCCGCAACCGCAGGAAAAGCATCACGAAGATAAAACACATAGAAAACATCGCGATGATGGGTCGCATAAGAGGAAGCATCGGGAAGAGCAACCACAAGAGCCGTCGCAAATGGAGCCGAAAGTGGAGCCGCATCGCGATGATAGATCGCTTAAGAGGAAGAAGGTGCGCGATGAAAAGCATGACGAGGAAGAACGCAAGCATCGAAAGAAACATCGCGATGAGCAACCGCATAAAGAGAAAGAGAAGCAACCAAAACAACAAAAACAAAAAGACGATCAGCGTTGACAACAGCAACAGCAAAGAGAAAGCTGGCAATACAACAACACCAACAACAACAAAAACTACTAAATACAATAATAATAATAATACTACCTTCAAATATAAGACGATCAACAAACAAACAACAAAAGCAACAACAAAACAACGACAACAACAATTCACAAACAATTGTTAAAAAAAAAAAAAAAAACACACATAAGCAATGTTCTAAGTAATAACAATTACGATTACGACAACTTACAATTAAGGATTAATTACATTAACTACATACATAGGCATGCATGATGTACGTACGTATACATACATACAGACAATTATTAACAAACCCAAGGACATACATACATACATAGACTAATATGTGAATATATATATATGTATGCATGTTTCTTTGGGTGTTGCAAACACATACACATATACATATATATATATATATATATATATATACAACAACAAAAAATAAAAACATAACAAAAGGCAGATTTCCTTTGTATACAACAAAAAAAAAAAAAAAACAAACAAAAACTTTTATAAAACTAAGAAATTTGTAAGATTTTTTTTTTTAACATTCTTGATAAAATAAAAAATTTTTATTACGATTATTTGTATGCAATAAGTCTATATATAAGAACTTTTTTTTTTCTTTCTTTTTATATACATACATATATACTATATATGTATATTTATATATATATATATATATATATACATTTGTTAACTAATTTAAACGTAAATGCGACAACAGCAAGAACAGAAAAATCCAATTATATTTTACTTATACACACACACACACATTTGGCAGTCGACTGCTTCAATCAATTGTAATCTATATACACTTGTACACACACCCCCGAACATATATAGGTAAATAAACACACATACAAACTATAAATATATACACACACACACACATGTACATAAATATATATGATGCATATTTAATTAAGTGTACATTTAGTTCGTAAGTAGAAACGAAATTTTTTTTACATGACGCAGCCTCAAATTGCAAAAACGAGCGAAACACCGAATATCAACATACCCTTACCACAGAATGGCAGTCGACAACGGTTTACAGCATATATATTCAACATAATTCGATAGATTTATCGATAGGCATCAATAATGTATGCGTGTGCCTGTTACGAGTGTTAGTATGTGTGTGTACGTGACGAAACGATTGGAATCAAATGAAGGAATGAAGTGGAAGAGTAGAACACATCACACACATTAACAAAACGCTGGCAAGTGCGATAATCTTTGTACTATAACGGCATAAACAGACTTTTAACTTTATATCAAAACAACAACATATGTAAATAGAGACCCATCCATTAATAATAATAATAATAATGGGCAAATCCGAGAGCAATTCGCCTTTTGAGCCTTAGATAAATGTTTCATTTAATTGTTCTTATATCAAACAGACAAACAATCAATCAATCAGTCAATGCCATAATGAGCATTGATGTAAATACATATGTAATAAAGTGGTTTAGCTTTTCCTACATTCAAACACACATACACATATATAGATATATACATACATATAGCTTACATAGCCTTTAGCTGCCATAGTTATAACGAGAAGATGCTCAAATCGGAGGGTTTACTTGATTCCATAGATACAAAACTACAACTCGAATCTATAGACACATAAACATACATATACGTATGTATAGAGACGAATCGATAACTATACATATAGATAGATATATATATATATACATATTTACATATATCCAGAGAACAAAATATTTATTTTTCTACATTAGGAGCTCGTAATGAATCAAAACAGCCTCTGATTTGTATATATATATGTAAAGATGAATCAATCCAGTAGAAACATAAATCTATATATATATATATATATACGTTCGTACGTACGTATGTTTATATATACTACTTCCATAACGATCTTCAGTTAATCCTACGCTCTGCCTAATCTATAGCCAAAAACAATACCAATTCAATATCTTCCAGCAATAATACCGTTACTTAGTTATCGCTTACTTACCAATCAGTTATTTTTCGCTTCATTGCAGTGTTGTGTAACGTCAAACATAACTGTACTCGTGTGTGTTTTGAGTGCACTGTACCGTTTTTCGTTCTCCGTTCTGCTTGTTAAAATAGTTTCATATTTTTTTTTTGAATGTACATAAATTTCCGGTGATTAAAACGATATGTGAGTGTGATTGTGTGTACTTGTGTGTGTTTGTATTTGTGAGAACGTGTGTGTGAAAGAAAAAGAGTCAATTTGCTTGACAACTTTATTACTTTATTACACTATTAATACCTATACATTACCTACTATTAATACCTATACATAATATACATACATATATTAACAATATATATATATATATATATATATATAACAAAAAGTTATACCTTTTATAAGAAGAAGAAGAAAACAACTCCAAAAAGAAAATAAAGTACACATCCTCATACCTATGTTGTTATTGTATATTCCCGAAATCCCCCCCTAAGAAATGTCACTTATATATATATATTTGTGTATATTAGCTTTTAAAAAACAAAACAAAAACAAAATACACACCATATATTAAATATATATATATATGAATAAATCACTTTTTTTTTGTATAATTAATTTTTAGCATTTAATTGAAATGAAAGAAAAATATCAGTAAAAAAAAACATATATATAAAAAAAGAAAAAAAAAATCAAATAAAGAACAAAAGCAAATAAATGAAAAAAAGTTTTCCTTACTATCTACAAACATACATACACATAAACCCATCTAAAAACTTTATGCATACAAATATAACAATATATATATATATATATATATATATATATATATAGAGTAGATATTTTAAGAGGCCTGGATATGGCATAATGACATTTTAGCTATTAGAATTGTTGATAAAACGCGATAACAGAATCCATGTAACATACATACATATGTATATATATATATATATGTTTATAGTATACAACACAAAAATGCGTTTAGTAACCGATTTAGCCTTATACAACAACATAGAAAACATATTAGTTAATAGTTAATAATAATAATAATAATAATATTAATATCGCAAGCGAGAAACAGAACCACACAGAACACTAAAAATGTAAACTTACTAAAAACTAAACTGAAACAAAAGCAAAATGCAAAATGCAACACAAGATATGAGATGATGCTAGAATGAAGCTGTTGTTTATTGATTCGAGCCCCGATTAGGTTGGGCGCGGATGGATGTATGTAGATTGTAGTCGTATGTATAATACATAACTATAGTTACGAGTAAATGATTCAACAAATGCAAAATATTAACAATTTTTTAGTAAGCCTACAATTAATTGACAAAAATTAATTAACAATTTACACATATTTTACCTTTAATGCGTACACTTAGTATTAATACAAAAAACAAAAAAAATACAAAAAAAATAAAAAAAACAAAAACAAAGTACGGCCCGACGAGAACAAAACAAATAAAATCAAAAAAAAAAAAAAATACAAAAAAAATAACTAAAAAATTTAAAATAAAGATTGATAAAAATTATAAAATGAATATGAGTGTATTTGTATTTACGCCCCAAAATTGTAGCATACTTTTATGGGAGAGCATGCAACTTTACTATAGCCAAGAGAAGCACAGAGTTGCCAGATAGTAAGCAAATGTGTGAAGGAGTACATGGCAGCGAGAAAGGTAGAAGAAACTGAATTAAAGGGTTATACGATAACCCAAATACTTGGAATGTTGAACGATTTGGATGGACAACTCCTCTGCTTTTGTATTTTTGTTTTTATTTTACTTTTATTATTACACTTAAAGATATGAAAAAAAAAATACTTATATAGGTATACATATTAATTAACTGGTGAGATTTGTGCGAGAATCGCGTTTACAGACTACATTTTACTACAAATAACGTATATTATGTATACGCAGCGTTGTACAGCTTAACTTCAAAGTACTTAAAATACTTGGTAAAAAAAAATGAGAAGGAAACCTTACAATACATTCATTAATTAAGAATCCTGTTTGTGTTTGTGTGTGTGTGTGCGAAAGAAATATAGATTGAAAGTATTCACAGATAAGCTGCCCTATCTCATTGAAAGGAAAGAAATAAAAGGTAGGTGGGTAAGGAAAGAGAAATTTCGCTGGCGTTCAACGCAACAATCGATGCAGTTATCGATATACTAGAGCACAGTGCAGTTATCGATGCCTAAACAGCTACTTTGGCCGTAAAGGCAGCTAGCTGCGCCTTGAGCGAATCAATCTGGCACAACAACTCAATATTCTGACGCTCCAGATACGCCGCCCTTATAGCGATCTCATCCTCCTTGATGCGACGACGATCGCGCGATTTCTTGGCCGCAGCATTATTCTTACGCCGCCGCTCATAGTAGGCGGCATCCTTGACTTGCCCAGCACAATTAGCGCCGCCTCCAACTCCACCTCCTCCTGTGCCCGTCAGCTTGTTGTCCGTGTAGTGCGAATCACAATCGCTGGACTCCTCAGCACGATCGGCGCGATCCTCGCTCTCGCTGTTGTTTGTCGAGGAGCTGCCCTCGTTGACGCTGCCGCTTCTCGAGTTAGTGCGTCGCATTTTGGGATTTGTAACAGTGCGTGAACCACCATTTGAGCTGCGAATTTGCTCAAGCACTCGCTTGCGATACTCTGTATAGCGTTCGACACGCGGATTATCGAGCAGGACATCGGTTGCAGCAAAATTGGCTGCAATTACGAGCGGATCCCGTGGGAAGGCTTTGAAGGGACGCGTTTGTTTGATGGCATCCGATGTGGAGAGCTGTGTGCTGCTTGTCGGTGTTGAGCTGTGGCAATTGTTGTTGCTGGCTTCTGCTGTTGGTGGTGGTGGCGATTGTGGTGCTTCTAGGACATCGATTTGCATGGTGCTGGCATTGCTGGCGGGTCGTGATGAGATTGCTGCGGCAGCAACAGCTGCTGCCGATGCAGCGGCAAACGATTGCAGCAAACTAGCAGTATTATTGGTGTTGCTGCTGCTATTGTTGTTGCTATTGTTGTTGGACTTGATTGCTGCTGCTGCTGGCATTGTATGCTCCTGCTTAATGTTGGCACCATAGTATAGTGAAGGATAGAGAGTCGCCAGTTGCTGTTGCTGCTGTTGTTGTTGCTGTTGTTGCTGGGCAGCTGCTGCTGCTTGCGCAGAATAGAGCAGATTGCTGGGTATTGTTGCTGTTGGTGAGGCGGCTGGTGAGCCGCTGCCATAACTATAATTTGTCTGATACGGCGATGGCGTCTTTCGTGGCGTTTCAACGCTGTCGCAACGACGCGATAAGTCTAAAACCTCAGCGGCAACAGCAACGGATTGCTGCTGCTGTTGTTGCTGCTGTTGCTGGCTTAGCGATAGCAACTGTTGCTGATAGGCATAGGCGGCATACAAATCCATTTTGGGCAAAGATAAATGTTGTTGCTGGTGTAAATGATGTTGCTGCTGAGGCAACTGATATTGCTGCTGCTGTTGATGCTGCTGCTGATGGTGATGATGATGATGGAGATGATGCAGCAATGGCTTGCGATCTGCACAGAGAAAGAGAGCAAGAGAGAGAGAAAAGAGTTAGAGGCGTTCCAAAATAGAGAGGGGCGTGGCTTTACTTACCGGTCTTCAAATCAAAGAACTGCCCGCTGATGAGTTTCTCGTGCATTAACATGTTGCTGCTGATGTTGCTGTTGTGTGCTGCTGTTATTTAATCCAAAAAATTGTTCTCAACTCAAAAAAAAAACAAAATATCGAACGCAAAGTGTTGTCTTGTCGCTGACGTTGTCGAACGTTAACTGATTTGAACACAACATTCCTACGACCTTTTATACGCCGACGACGCAGTCTTCATTCATTCCACACAATGCCAATGGCAATGCCAATGCAATGGCGGCAGCGAGGGAGAGGATACAGGTAGCAAATAGCAAATAGCAAAGGCACACCAAAGGGGTGAGTGCAATACAATTCAATTCCTTCCTCTCTCTCTCACACACTTTTGCTCTCCGACTTTCTCCCTCTTGCTGCTGCTGCTGTTGCTCATCAAAGGGTTTTACGAGGGTTGTTTCGCTTGTTGAGGTTGAGTTTGAGTTTGATGTTGCTGTCGTTTGTCGCACTTCTCTCGCCGCATTCGCTTGACCCTTTTACATTTTAGATTTTCCATTTCGCTTCTCCTTTTTTTTTTTTGCATTAGTTTTATGCCATTTTTCGCGTAAATTTTAGTTTGTTTATTTGTTTCATTGTTATTTTATTTTTTTTCACATATTTCACGTTTTTCAAATATTTTGTACAAGTTGCTTTCTTTTTTAGGGGAAAAAAGGTTTTAAATACTTGGGATAACTTGTCTTAAACCATTTCTAGATCTGACATGTACAGAATGGTTCGAATGGTTTAGAATTCAGTTCAGTTCTTAAGGGTGCAATAAAACTTAAACTAATCAGTATTAAGGAATGTTTCTTATGTGTAAGAAAATGGTTTGAATGCAGAAATTATCTCATAACCAAGGACTTATAGTTAAGATTGTAATAAAAGCTAAAGGAATTACTTTTAAACCAAATTTTGTACTAAACCAAAAATCGTATCAATCTGCAGCTGTTTTAACTTTTTTGAAAAGCGTATCTGTTTAATCTTAACTGCGTTTAAAAAGTTACTTTTTCAAGCAGTTGATTAAAACAAATTACTCTTAAGTAAAGTTTACAGGAAAACTGCCTTCAATTTGATTTAGGGAATTTTTGTATATGGTTTATATAACGAGTGTAGTTCTGGAAACCATTAAGGCAAATTATTTTGCTAGCTTAGAACATTCGAAACAGCAGGGAGTTGGCAGCAAGAAAAACATACGGAGAGAGAGAGCGAGAGAGAACGAGATTGAATACTAAGGCCGTCCAAGGGTTACGAATAGTTTAAATCCGTTTGTTTTGCGCATTTGTCTTTGGCGAAATCCTTTTTCTCGCCAGCCCAGACTTTACATTGTATGTGTGTGTGTGTTTGTTTGTGTGTGTATTTGCAAATTTTATGCACATCTTATGCACAAACTGATTGTGCGTGACAAATTATGA
Organism: Scaptomyza tumidula; assembly: GCA_035044465.1. NCBI lineage: Eukaryota > Metazoa > Arthropoda > Insecta > Diptera > Drosophilidae > Scaptomyza > Scaptomyza tumidula. Next base: position 1,225,186 of record JAWNNW010000130.1, read on the forward strand.
AAATTAGGTTGGCGATCCTTTTTGGCCCGTTAGCCCGTTAGCGCATCCTACTAACGCAAACCGATTGCCAGTATGCTGCGATCCTATTCCAGGAAGCATTCAACTCCATGAGCAAGGCCGAGTCCTAGAGTGATGCCGCCAAACAAGTGTCCTTTAGCTCTCCTGTTTAAATAACATTTTTCCCTTCCCAATTTTTGTGTACTATTAAATAACTCAAATTGTTTTCTTCCCTTGTCATGAGCGTGGGATAGGAAAGACAAAAAAAATTTGTCTAAGCCTCTGTTTAACTTTACTTAACTGTTTGCCCCGAGTCTAACGGTGCTTCTTGTCCCGAAAAAAGGTTGATTCGGGATTAAAGATACACTCAACGGCATCAAAACTGACAATGTCGCGACAAGCGACAAAGCGGAAGTGACCAACCAGCCTCAAGTGTGTCAATAATTGTACAAGTAACAACAAATACTATATAAGTTTATAACATTTGTATTGAATATCGTAAATGTTTTAGGAGTCTTCAGCTCCTATATCTTCATATATCTTCATATGTAATAACTTAGTTCGTTGTTCATTCATATTTTTGCATTGAAGACCTTTTTTGCACAACAGTACGAATAATCTCTCTATAAAAAAAAAAAACAAAACCGCGAACCAATGTTAATCCAACGCTAATCCAACCCTAAAAATGGTGGATTAAACTAAAACACACCACATACACACACACACGCACACACACACACAGTGAGAGAAAATAGAGGAAAAAATAACCATTTACCTGGCTAGCCATAAAAAAGTCGTGTTCGTTGCCAAAGAGTTGCCAAATTCGCAGTAAAGTCCAGATTCAGCGAAAAAAAAAACACGCGAAAACCGTACCGTAACAAAAAAAAGAGAACGTGAAACAAACATGTCATAAAGCTAAAGATACTCGTAATATAATGAGAAACAAAGATGCAATATTTGTGCAATCCTTTACCCGTCGCCTCTCGACCTTGAGCGTGTTTTTTAAGGCTAGCTGACAAAAAAGACAAAGATCAAGCGACAAATGGTACGGCAGGTAAGTCGTACCGAACGGTTCGAACGGGTTGCTATACATATTTCGTAAAGCATTAGCCTCTATTGCCCATATATATATTTTTTTTTATTTTATTGCATAATGGAGGCTTCGATGGAAAACGCTCAGGTCACAAAATGATGGAAGAATTTGTTTTTGTATTGGTGAACACCTCGTAAAACGCTGGTAGTGTCGATAAAGCAAAAGGGGTTTGGTTTCGCCCTGTGCCTGGTTTCATTGTGAATGTTTTTTTTTCGATTTTTATTTTTATAATTTCACCCAAAAAAGTAGCGAAAAAAAAGGTAGACAAAAGAAATCAGCGACTAATTGACTAAAAGGGGTTTTTGGTTAGTCCCGGTACCGCTATCGGTTTCGAGGAAACCAATTTAACTCCTTTGCTTTGTCTTAATGGTTTTGTCAGTCGTTTATTACATACAGTATGTCGTAGTAGTAGTATGTATGCCCTAGCCAAGTGGTTAGAAACGGGTTGACTTTTTACACGACCAAGCGGTAGACCCGTCCGGTACGTACCTGATATCTTTAAGTTCTTAGAACTATTGCAGAGCTCGAGCTATTTGGAGTTGTGAGCTTTGATTAAACGATCCGCACATTATTATCTTATCGAATTTGTTTAGTTCTGTGCCGAACGGAAATAGAATCTTGGACAAAGTTGCGACACAAAGGATCAAGGAAGGAGGCTTAAAACTGATTATGAATTTTTCGTATTTACTTCTATAAGCCCATCAAGCAATTCAAATGAAGTGCTCGGCAGTTCCACAGGCTAATGAGGAAGTAGTTTGAAGAGAGCAATACCTACAGGTGCCAGGGCTAATGTTGTGTCTTGTGTGTTAAGGAAGTGTTTTTAAAGGATTACACGTGTGCTGCTTGACGAGGCAACAAAAGTGATGGCAAAAGACTAACCAGGCACAAAATGCTGAGAGAGATTTTTTTGTTTGTTTTCATATGCAAAATGCACAAATAGACAGTTGGACAGAAAGGACGCTTGCCGCAGGATAATGACCATCGCAGACCGGAGAGAGCGAGAGATAAGCAAAAAGACAAAAAAAAACTAACACAGAGCCTATGGATGATGTCTAGAAACATACTTCCGTCACGGAAGTATCTCAAAATGGTAAAGTAATAATATGAATGGGATGAGTAACAAAAACAAAAAAAACACAAAAAAAAGGAACGCAAAAGACACAAGTTAAGTACGGTACGGAGGACAGAGCGTTTTTAGCTTCCGTTCCTCTGGTCAAACAAATCCTTTAGGTAATTGTTATCCTATACTTGGCCAAATGCCAATCTCTATTAGCAGTCAGCAGTATGCATAATCCCCCCAAAAAATCAGCCAAATGCTGCTCAATTATGGCATTTCTTTAATTGAGACGACGAAGGACTCAACGTTCATTCATAGTTGTGCACTGAAGCGCAATAGATCTAGACGAATAGTCATCGTCGAGCTCGAAGTATTGCATTACAATGCCAAATTGTTGAGGTTTTGATTACCCTACAACAACAAAAAATGTCATTTGTGGTTCAGCCACAAAATCGAATGCTAATTGTTGGTCTAGACATCAATCTAGTAATCCATATCCATTCTCGCAGTTATCGTAAAGTAGTTGGATCTTAAAGTATAATTTATGAATTTAACATCTTTTTATAATGATCTAAGATTCAGAATTCGAGTATAATGATGATCGATGTTTGGGCCACCCGAAACTGTAGTCAAAATGTGAATAGCTTGAAGTATTATTTAAATATGCACAGCTAACTAGCTACTTCCTTACGCCAATGGTATTGTAACTGTTGTTTGCCAACGCCCCAGGACCAAGGACCAAGCACCAAAGATTTTTAGAATGTGCGTAGGAGTAGAAGCAGTTTGTGTGTGTCAACGCCCACAACGCACAAAATTGTTGGAAATGAAATGCAGAATGTGGCACAAAGAGGCAATGGCTAGAGAGAAATGCAACATTTCATGGTGCATCAAAGACCAAAGTCAATGACAAACGGGCTAAACAAACCATAAGAAAAACGGGTTCTTGATGCGGCTTCAACGAATGACAAATGCGCTACAAATTGCTTAAAGAGTAACTATTTAGATATGTTTCTTTATTGGTGTGGAGAGAACTTGTACGACTTTCCTTTAAACATTACATCTTTTACGATATAGAGTCGTATGTTGTACTGTACCTGTACCTGATGGCTCTGTATGTTAAAGTGCCGCACACTGTAGGGTATTTACAGTTGGAAAACGTTAATTTTGCATGCATCATTCGTTTTGATGAACTGTCAACGTTTAGTGACATTGTCTCCAGCCAAATGTGTGAGAACCGTTTGAAAGAGTGTGTGTGAGAGAGAGAGACATATATGAAAGTGTGGGATCGCAAGTACAGTTATGCGGACATCCTAACAGCTCTATACGAATGTGTATGTGTGTGCACATATTACAATTGCAATTGCAACTGTAACTCTTCGAATAATAACTCACCACAAACAAACACACGCAGGACAGACGCATGTCAGATAGACAGAGAGTGTCAGATATGCTCCTCGTCTCTCTTCCGTCACTAACCCATCATAATCAGAGAGACCCTTTTCATAATAATAACCCCGTTGTGGCAGCCCTTTTTATTATTTCGAATAGAGCTCACTTAATTTTATGCATTTTGCCGTTGATTAGCTGCCAGCAGCCATTGTCACAAAGACACAAAACCGTTAGCTTCCCAACACTATACATAAAAGATAGAGAAAGTAAGTGAGAGACAGAGATTGCAATGTGTGTGTGTTTGTGTGTGAGTTAATCAAAGCAGGCCCACATACATATATGTATATAAAGAGTTATATTGAGTAGTTTTATGAAGCGAAATATTGTCTCGGTTCATCTATCAAACGGTTTTGGGCAGAAAAAACAAAACCTTTAACACCTTTTCACACACACACACACACAGCACATATTGTTGTCAACGCCGCAAATCCGCCTTCGAAACCCCGTTACAATAAACGAGTTCAAATAGGCGAAATACACTTAGAAAAAAACACTAAAATACATACAACAGCTAGAATCAATCAAATAACATATATATTTAGATATTTCTTTAAGTGTATGTACCGTATACGGTAAACACATATATATATATGTATATACTTGAAGACTTTTGGATAATTGCTGTCAAAAGAGAGAGAAGCGGTTTACCGTGCGACATTGCGAGCCTTTTTGCTGTCCTTTTAGCCTTTTCTCACTATTATTATCATTATTATCCATAGTTTTTTTTTGTGTTAATTGTGTCAATTGTCAGTTCGCACGATCTTCATCTTATGCGGAAGCGAACCGAACCGAACCGAACCGAACCGATAGAATCGCAAAGGCTAAAAACGTTAAGTCTTCGAGTTCCGGAGTTCTGGGCTGCCTTTCCGCATAACTCTTTTTTGGGCCATGACTCTTGGCCATTGGCATTGGTCGTAATATGAGCATTTAACCCTCTAAAGCCGCCTTTTGCCTTTTGTCCAACTCGAGTTGAGTTGAGTTGAGTTAAGTTTCGTTCCGAGTTCCGTTTCTATTCAATGTTTCTTTCTTTCTTTGGTTTTTTTTCTCATGAAACTAAAAACGTTGCTGGCCGTGTAACTGAAATCCATCAGATTAAACTCTCCTTAAGCGGTTTAAGCCTTTTGTCACTCGAGTTTTGTAGGTGGCTAAATGTGCGTCAGTATCAAAACAACTCTTAAGCATCATTGTTCCAGCCAGCTAGCCAAGAAGTTCACTTTAGGAAAAATGGCAAACAAAAAAAAAAATACTGAAATATTATTTGATAATATTTCTTAGTCCTTTGCCCAACGATTGCTTGGTTCGTGGAAGCAAGTCGCAATGCAAATATTTGTACAAGACGTTCAAGACGTTTTGCAGCTTTAGGATCGACAAGTTAATCTCGCATAATATTACGTGAGGGAAACGCGTAATCTCTGCACAAGTGCATTCGATCCATGGAATCCAAATCTAGATTAGTCCCCGATTTAGGCATCACCTTAAGCCACTCTTGCTCTTTCTCTCACTCTCTCTTGCTCTTTCTTTCTTACTCTCGGTGCCGTTTAGACAATCAAAATGGCTGCCTGACTTAAGCGTCACAAAGCCAAAACATTGGATTTAAGCTCGAAGTTAAAAACAGTTTAAACCTTAACTCAAAAACGTTGAGTTGGTTCGAAAATCAATGTGATAGTTATAGCTATAAGTTTAAAATAAAATTAAATACGTATTATCTTACTTTCAAGATTGAATATCAAAAAAAAACGAATCACTTTTGTCTTGAAGACAGTTAAAAAATAGTCGAAAACGTCTGAAACCAAATACCAAACGAATTCGGGTCTTAAAGACTACTAAAAAATCATTTTCAGCTATGAATTTAGTTTTCTCGTTGAGGATTTTCAATCTTGTTCATCTTGCTAAACCTACAGACTATTCTTACAGTATTTTGCTTTACGGAATATTTTTTTCTAGTCTTCAACTCATATTTTACTTTAAATCTTTAGCAAGAAATCATTTTCTTACTTCTTTTAATTAAGGAAAAACCTCTTAAAGGCGCCATGATGCAAGATTTGTGATAGGCTTTAAAAAAAAGAAGAAAAATCAATCCAATCAAGCAATTGCGCCATTTTGCGGCGAGTTGATCGTAAATGGAATATCGTAAGCCGGCAGAGTTTCAATCAAACGAAAATTGTGAACCAATCAGCGTCGTTTCAGTCAAGAAGGGGACGAAAGACGACGAAGCAACAGCAACCGCAGCAACCACCACCAACAGCAACAGCAACAACAACAGCAACGACTTTAACTTCATTTTGTGCAAAAATCGGTAAACTCGAAAACGAGTTTCAGCTGGGAACTACATTAAAGATTGTATATGCGAACGGACGAACGAACGAACGAAAGGGGGCTTAGGGAAAATGTGACAGCTGTGCCAGCTGACCCTCACTTGTGGGTGTATCTCTATCTCCCTCTCTAACTAACTATCTCTTTCCTTACGGCTGTACGGTTGTGGGGCATTTAATAAATAAATAGGCAGCGGCAGCAGCAGCGACAACGACAACGCATCACAACGCTGGCATTTTCATTATTGTTATTAGAACCAGAGAACCAGAGAATCTACACTTGCCGAAACAAAAATTCAATCAAATTTTAGAAATAATGTTCCAAGACTTTTGGGTAAAGTCTTCTACTCTAGCAAAGTTATTTTGAAATGTTTGTTGTTTGGCAGTTTAGATAGAGAGGAAGTGCTAGACTTTTTCCTTAAGTGCATCCCCGACCCAGTTGTCCAAAAACCCGAAACGGCAAAAACGGTCCAAAACAAGACAAAAACCACAAAAAAAGGGTTGCTGCTGTTGCTTAATGATAACAAACCGGATGGTCGTGTCATGATTAGAAGGGGCGCAATGCTGACCGCTGTTTTGGTCACTTTTGGCAATTTCCCAAGCAATTGTTGTCAATTTTCCCCCTCTCCCACTCCCACTCGCACTCGCAACCCTTTAACGTTAGTTGCATTAAGGCCCGCAGCGAAGTTTGGCTGTGGTTGGGTTGGGAGTTGGGCAACTTAGTCAACTCCCTGTGGTTGACCTTTTGTTGTCTGCGTGCAATGCATTCATCAATTTGACGCGTTGACACATTTATAGCATGGACATCCACGAATGAATTAGGTTACCCCCCACACCAAAAAACCACAACCCCCAATCGGAACTTGCGCCAATCGATTTGGTGCGCAGACATGTCTGCTGTCTCTTAGACATAGTTGTAGATGGTATATTAATAAGATTTCTTTTTTTCTCATTAATAATTCACTAGTGAAAGATTGTTTCGAGAGTTATTTGATTGGTTTCATTGATCACAACGGTTTACTGGATACTGGATATATCGGTTTCGCTAGAAAAAGATCGTAAACCACACATTGATTTGTCAATAAGCTAGAAACTGGAGTACGTTTTGGTAAGATAATCGATAAAGCGGGTCTGGCCTTTTCTTGTTCTTGTTTTCCGTGTGCCAAAACAAGTGGAATTGATGCGGTTGATGACGGACATAATGGTAGCATTGGGACGATTCTTTAGCAAGCAAGAGAGCTAGGTCCGCACTTCCTGCCTATCCTTTTGCTTGCTTCCTTATCTTGTTGTCATTATCAAGAGCAAAAGGGCATTTGTTCGTGTTGTGTTTGCCAAATAGAGCACTGAGGCGTATCAGCTGCTTGCAACAAAATGAAGATGATGGAAATGAAAGAGTTTCTATTTCGTTCATTCAAGCCATTTTAAACAAATCTCCGACTATGTCCATTGTATATTGTATCAGCATGTCAACAAGGATAATTAGTATCGGGAGTACACAATAACGCGACTGTACCTTCTCCTTCTACTAATGATCATTGGTTCCGGTTTACAGAGTTTTAGCTACTTCATTGATTAATGATGAAACTTTCTCATGGCATTTGCATTTGACATTACTACTATGTAAATCTGTTCGTTTCATGTTGCGTTTACTGTCATATGAGAGGCGCTCAATTAGTCGAAAGAAAAACGGTTCGCTCCGGTCCGGTCCGAGAATTTGGTCATTTGGTTTTAAGGTTTTTGAGGACCGCTTACTGTGGAATTGTTGTTTCGTAGACTCACGAGCCAAAGACTGTCACTAATTGTTTAAGCACTGTTTATAACAAATGCAGACGCAAGTTCTTCAACCTTCACCCAACACCAAGACGAGTCAAATACAGGCTGCTCTTGAATAAATAAAGAGTTTATTTTACTGTGTACTCTAATGATGAATGTTACGATCGCAGTCAGTGTGGCTTTTGCTCCGATTTTGTAATAATATATATTATGCTGTTCATATGGACTCGAGTCGAAGGATCTCTTTCACCAAAGAGGCAGGAGAAAAAGAAAGGAAAGGAAAAAGGCCAACTCATGCTTAAGTGGAATGCAGCTTAATGAACCCCGGTCACCGAATGTGTCCAGTGTGGTCAGCAGCTGAAAACCGGCAGATACTATACATATGTGTATCTGTGTGTCCAGTTCAGTGAAAGGATTCGGATGCGGATTCTAACATAAAATAAACAAACTCCACACACACACACGCACACACACACATTCTATATATCCTCATTAATCTCGAGGGGGCGTATTCGATGGTTCGCGCACGCGCCTGAATGAAGACTCTGTGGGATTGGGATTGGTTTTTGGGAATGGGTTCGGTACGGCTCGGTACGGCACTAATACACAACATATTGCAACTTTATGTAGGGAAAAGAAAAAGGTTTTGAAAAACATAAATATATGCATGTTCATACATACATACTTAACTATATATTGACTTGGGTCTCGCTTTTGTTTTTCTAATATGAATGAAAACTTCTATTTCCGATTTTGTTTTCAAATCTACACTACAAGAAAAAGCATTAAGATTTCGTTTTCGATTACTCTGCATATATCTTTCTTGATCGCTCTTGATTAAGAACAAAATTTCAAAGTATTTAAGGTTTTAACTTTAAGAACTTGAGGACTTCATTTAGGAAACTGAGGAAACATATAGCGATATAGATTGTTGACTCAATTTGTTTTTCTGAGTGTAACAAGCGGCAAATTATGAAGTGGGCACGTGTTTCTTGGCCTCCTGGACACACAGATCCCATAGCGAACACGATGAAAACGATTTGTTTTTCTACGTTGAAGGCAGAGAGGGTCCGGTTTTTGGAAATTTTACTGCCTGCGTGCGTCTCGCGCGTTTGTTTTTATTCAAAATAAATATTGTTTTATTATTTGCTTAAGCGCAAAGTTTGTGTCGTCGTCTTGTTCTTGGTAACCTACACACACACAAAAACAGGCGCCAATCGACTAGTCAGAGAGGCATTTTTGACTCTTAAGCCTTTACAGCTGCGCAACGGAAGTGTTTCGGGTAAACTATTGTTATTATTATTATTATTATTGTTAGTTATCCAGCATTAGAGCACATATGCATATATAGTTATAGAAAGCCTCTATCCAATCTTTCTTTTTATGATGAGACCACAAGTTATATTGTGCAACTAGGAGCAATAAAAAACCACGCATCTTTTGTGGAACTCAAATGGCTTTTGTGTTAGCTGCGGGTTCTGTGGTTCAAAGATGTTTGCATAAGCTAATTGCAGGGTATGTACAAAAGAAAGACAACGAGCCAAAGAAAGAAAGAGAGAGAGAGAGAGAGAGAGAGAATCGAAGAGTTTATAGGTCAGTCGAGAGGTCAGGTCAGTTGAGCAGCAATTCGATGCTCTGGTTTCGGTAGTTCGGGGTTCTATATGTGGATTTAACTAATTTTAAATAGAATTTCAAGGTGCTCGGTTCACACGTTTTTCGTGCCCAAGGAGTTGTGCTGTGGGCGTGTGCGTGCCTAGGATTTCACACGACGACGAAGGACCTCGAGGCGAGAGAGAGAGAGAGGGGGAGAGAGATATGTCAGCATGACGAAAGGTAAATTTTGTAAACAATTGTGCTAATTAAGCCAGCCCAATAAAAATCGGCTCACGCGAAGACAGCGTAGATAGCGTAGACAGGGATAGAACGATAATGGTTAGTCCTGTTGTGTAGACATAGGGTAGGGCCAATCGGGTCGCGCACTTGAACTAAATCCGGTAGCTTAAACGAGTTAAAGGAACTTGAACGGAACTTAATCCCATAAATTTGGGAAAAATACCAAATTTTAATCAGGTTAATTCGTGTGTAGCGCGCCCGTATTGCATATCTATATATCGGGTCTCCTGGTGGGCTGCTTTCTTCATCATCATCAGGTAGTGCAGCAAGACGGCTCGGCGAAAGGATTAGGGCCAACAACGATCGGATTATGCGTTCTTCATGGCCCCGATTATGAATGCGCGCCTGCGACATTTTAATTTAATCTCAGATTACGCACACACACCAGACGTACGGTACGGCACGGTATGGTATGGTACGGCGCGGTATGGTACGGGGAGCGAGGATCAGGCGCGTACTTAAGATTAGGCCATCAGTTTTGCTCGTATTTTGCCAAATATATGGCAAAATAAAGCGCTCAAGCTCTAATTTATTGTTATGCACGGCACAAAATTGCACTATTGCAAAAGTTTTTGTGTAAATCCATAGATTACCAGAAAACCGTAACAGTACCGACAGTACACTGCCATACCGGCTCTACACTCAATCTTCAAACACCAATCCTATTCTCGTTCTCGTTGCCGTTCCCGTTCCTTGCTTTTGTGCAGTTGTTAGAGGCAAATTTGTAGGTCAATTGAAAAATTACTTGAGCTTGTCAGTGAAACTGAAAAACAACCGAAGATCCCTTAAAGATTATCAGCTATAGATTTTGAGGCCAGGTCGCTGATCAAGCCCCCCGTTAAAACCTAAACTTTTGTCTAGAATCCGGGCGCGAACTAGATCAAACCAGATCATTGGGATTATCAGATCAACAAATTGAGCAAGCCCCCTTCAAAGTTATGCTTACTAGATCATTGGACTGATCTATCTCTAAGCAATAGCGATTATTGATCAAACCCTCGTCAAAGTTATGTTCAACGAGAAGAACATTTCTCTACTTACGATATACGAACTAAAAACTAAAATCATCAGTTTGATTCTATTTGGTTAATAACAAGTTAACAGTAAAGTCATCTCGTTCCTTTAACTTTAATTGCGACTGTCGTTGTGGCAATGTCCTGCTAAGTGGTCAGAGCCCAAAGATTGTTCTGGATTGTGTAGTAGGAGGAGAAATTGGATTGTCAAACAGTTTGTTGAATTTTGGACACGTGCTGTAGACTTTTTTGGGGTTGATTGCATGAATATGATGAGTATGAAATCGCAACCCCTTGCCACATGCGGCAATTCAACCCTGTGTTGCAGACAACCCTTGCCGTCAACCGCAAACCACAAAATGGAGTTTCGTTCTGAAATTTGATTTCTGAATACAAATGGCGTTTGGTTATCCCTTTTTTTTTTGCGCGCGTATATACTAAGCTCCCCATTCCACTGGGACCGATAGTTAAGTGGAAAAGAAAAAACAGGCTGAAGAAGACAAGAACAGAAGGACGATCTAATTGCCTTCTACTTTTGTATGCTTTCTTTGTTTTTTGTACAAAAGACAATCGAAGATGTCAAGTCAAATAATGATGCATAACCTGGGAGGGAGACAAGTGACAAGGAACAAGTACGAAAACAAGATGCGGCAACCAAGATAATCCATAACGAACACGAAAACGAACAACATAATTTTCTTGTAATCAATTTGCACCTTAAAAAAAAAAGAGCTCTCTCTCGCCCTGAAGATGAAAATAGAGATCAAACATTGGCATATTCAGTTGAAATGTCAAGAGATCTCGGTTCGTTGAGATGGCCAACAAACAACGGGCGGGCGTTAACCACACAAAAGGTTTCGATCGTGTGCCCTACAGCAGCCAATTGTTTGTGTTTCTGTGTGTGTGTGTGTGTGTGTGAGTCTCGTTCGTTTCTTGGCCACGTGTAGAGCACACTCCAATGCCAAACATCGATCGCATCGATCGTCGGTCCGGGGCAGGTGAGAATTTTGATTTCAACCCCTTTATTTTTATTTTTTGGTTATTATAACGATTGCGATTCGCTACCTTTATCAATTGTTGACATATCTGCTCTTCGGCTGCGAATCGTTGTGATTTTGAGAAAATTTATGTTTGCTCATCGCCATAATCCTGCCTTGTTGCCAGTTTGATCGGATCGCATGCCAAAAGTTTGTTCAGCACGTGTCCAAATTTCGTTGTGATTTGATCGTATTTCTTAGTTTCGACATCATCTTAACTTAAGTGTTAGTTAATCAATGGAATTCAATGGATAAGATTATGTTACGAGCATTTCGTATTAAGTTTAACTTTGTTCTTTTCTGTAAATAAAATATCTGATTATAAATATGTATTCATTTTTGATTTTAAAACTTTTCACATTATTTTTGAATCCTTTCTTTAATCCCACGTTAAAATAACTACGAAGTTAGATTGATTTTCTGGATTGCGAAATGTTGTCTTAAATATGATTTTAAAAATTTTTAAATATTTTTTTAATTTTAAAAGTTTTCACATTATTTTTGAATCCTTTCTTTGATCCCACATTAAAATTTACTACAAAGTTAGCTTTTTCTTGCTTGTGAAATGTGTTGAGATGATATTTGTAAGTGGAGTTCAGTAAAAATAGCTGCGACTATTGTTTGGATGTGTGAACATTTCCATGACTGTCGCAACTGTCCAACTGTTGGCCAGCTAATCATTAGTCATGTTTGCCAAATTTTACAGTTATTACGAAAAGACAAAGCCACGTTTCAACGGAAGTGCCAACGTGTCCTGCAAGATGATTAGCGCTTATCGCATATACATATACATAAACATATTCATACGTATGTATGTGTGTGTGAGTGGACAATAGAATTTTTATTGATAAAAATTATGCACGCTTAAGAACAAAGGATTTGTTAGCCAACTTGACTCAGCACAAAAAAAATTTCAGCAAATGACAAAAAGAACAGCAACATAAAGATGAAGAAGATGCGCAAACTGTCGCTGTCATAATGTCTCAATCAGGCAGAGAGACAGAGGCACTGGGGTTAACGATTAACGGTAACGCTGCTTGCTAGCCATAGTTGTTGACCAACTAAAAGGATTTTGACCACAATGTCGTCGTGGGACCGAAGCCGAAGTCGGCTTACATAAAATGATTTTTGCACGTGTGTTTGTTTAACTGTTTTTCGTGTTCTCTGTCTCTCTCTCACTCTCTTTGTGTGAGCGTTTTTTCCTTTGATGGCCGCCGCTACCAAAGCGTATTTTAAGTAAAAAAAACTCAAGAAAGAGTTGTTGTTGCCCCAGACTTAAAGCTTACCTTTACTATTGATGTTTTTCACTGTTTTATCGTTTCATTCACTTTTTTTAAATGTTTATAATAATTTATTACACCACAAATAAGAATATTTTAATAAGACACACGCGCCCGCCATTTTGGCGTCGTTGCTATACTGATCGTTTAGCTACACAACGATTGCAGCATAGCTGAATTAGAACAAGGTTACGTTCTCAGCAGGTGGAGGTGAATAATTATGTGGTGGAACAAATCTTGTCAAGCAAATACACATTGCTTGTTTAATTATTATTTATATTACTACTAGATTTTTATGTGTTGTTTAATTATTATTAATATTATTACTAGTTTTTTATGTGCCTGCACGGGTTGAAGTCTTTGCTATTTCTTTCTTAAGTCTCTCTTGCCCGCTGCTCTCATTAGAATTTCAACACGGTTTTAGCGCTTAATGCGTAACCTTGTAAATAATTACACCATGCAGCTCGATGCAGTGAGCATAAAGTTGCCAGCATAGAATTTAATTCGCAAAACAGCTGTTAAGTATAAGATATGCTGTTAAATATAAGATATGCGCGCATGTATTTTTAAAATACACAATTAGAAGATGCAAAAATTGGATTTTTAAAATGAATGTGTTACAAGGAATTATCACTGTACAGTGTATAGTGAAAAAAGTGGGTTTGAGCAAACGCCCATTTCAGCTAACGATTATTTGGCATAAAATTTGTGCAAATTCTGTTAAAAATGTGCAGGCAAAAAGGGATTTGCTTGGCCCAAAGTGTAAAAATGCCGTTAACACTGATTTTTTTTCGGGTAAAACAGAAAATGCTGAGAGTTCCGCCCATTAAGGACAAGTTGACTTAAGATTACGACGACAAGGACCTGTTGAGTGTCCTTACTTACACTAAGCCGGGCTGAGCTGCATAATTTTCCATATAAAGTAAATAATAATAATAATAACAATGAATTGAATGATTGGGATTTTTTTCTTTCTGTTTGTTATTTATATATGTGTATGTATGTACGTATAGTGTAGTAGTATGGAACTAAAGATGGACATTTGGGAGTTGTTATTGGCCCTTCTTAATGACATGCGCCAAATCGTAGACACCACGCACCGCCTTCAGCTTAACGCCAGGCACATCCTGCAGACGTCCAACGCGACAGAGAACGATATTATGCTCCTGGAGATTGTGTCCAATGCCGGGTATATAGGCAACCATCTCCTTGCCAGTGGACAGACGCACCAGCGCACACTTGCGATTAGCTGAATTTGGCTTTTTCGGTTTCTTGATCAGCGTCTTGAGTACAACGCCTTTGGCAAACGGTTTGCCATCCAGCGGCTGACGTGGCGGACGCGTCTTAATATGTGGTCCAGTTCGATGCATTTGATGCAGTGAAGCCATACCGCGTAATGCGCCACTCACATAACTATTCTGCAGTGCTGTAAAAAGATGGAAAATCTCTTATAATCAAATATGTACATACAAACGTATATTCCCTAGTTAAAGTGATTAGGAAACAACTGTACCCAATAATGTATGTGTTCGTATAATTATAAGAGAGCATCTGTATGTGTGAGCGCAGCCGCAGCGAACGGCTTTACAGCATTTGACAAAACAAAATACAACAAAAACGAAAATGAAAACGAAAAAAAAGAGACAAGCACAGGACAGTTGGGCAGATGAACAAAAGGGTCAGAAACCGAGTCCATCAGCTACTAGCAACAACAACAATGCCCATTGGCCTTTTGTTGTGGCTAATCTCTGTGAAAATCGCAAAATAATTGTTTTGCTGCGCGTATATATGTGTGTGTGTGTGTGTGTATCTGCAAATACATGTTTGTGTGACCCCAAATAATTGCAGCCCAATGACGCTATGGGTCAGCAAAGAAAACACAAGCGAAACTCTCAAGCCTTTCATCTAGAAATCATAATGCAAGACAAAGGCCACAGATGGTGTCCACAGTATACTATATTGGACCATTAACAGATGACAGCTGAGAGAGAGAGAGTGTGTAGATGCTAGTTACAGTTATATGAATGACAAGTAAGGTACTGACGAACCCATCACTTTTTATTCAGCAAACATTTAACTATGCAATGTGACTGACTGTACTTTTATGATTATTAAATGCCACACACACACGCACACACATACATACACATAATCCTGACAAAAAGAAATAATTACCATATCGCTGGACAATTGTGTACAATGGAAAACCAAACAAAAAAAAAACGCATCCCAATCACAAGTAGAGTTGCAGCTCACACCTGTGTGCATGTGTGTGTGTGTGTGTTCTTTTTGGTGTGCGCGTCAAAATGCAAAAATTCTTATTGTTGTCAATATTTGACAGCATGTTATGTGCATTTGTATGGAATGGTGAATTTTAATTAAAAACACAACCAGGACACACAGACACACACACACACACAGCCAGACATGAGAAAAGGCCAATGAAAATATTCACAGGGTGCTCACAAAGGGTAAACATAATAAGAGGGGAAGTGATTTTGGGGGGAAGCGCGGGTTAAGTGCGCCGGCCACGCGCGAATGGCAAAAAGAGTTTAGATCGAGAGACAGAAACCTAAACACTTATACATAGCCAAAATGATAAAAACAACAACAAGCTTGAGCTGTCTTTGCGTATGTTTGTGTGTGTGTGTCACTGCTGCGAAAGGATTGTTTACAATATGTTGTGTGTGAGCAAGAGTGAGAAAGCAATCCAATTAGTTCATTTTTCTTCTTACCTTGAACCGTCAATTGTTTCGTAACGCTGAATGTTTGACGCAAGAAGTTCATATTGCCAGTGTTGGTGTGTTAGCCCAGTATACACGTATTGTATCCAATTTACAAGAAAACGTTAACGATTTAACTTTATCTTATGTTATAGAACAAAACACTCTTATTATGATTATCAATTGCAGAATTTAGTCGCATGCCGTTTCGGCCGGTCGATCAGCTGTTTTTTTAGTGGGAACAGAGCTGCCAACCTAGCAAAGGAATTTAAGTGCTGCCAATAAATAGCACAGCTGTAACGTGACAAAAGCTGAATGATTCGAATAAATTTGAATCTATGCAATCTATAAAAATTAAACAATAAGGTTTGTACAAAAATATATAATTAAGTTATTTATGTATGATATGTATTTGTACATATGACTAAGCGTTATTTGTGGTGATTTCCAAGGTCGAAGGTGTTGGAGCAGCAGCAGCAGAACCACTCGAGTTCTTACTACGACTGCCATGGGAACGTGACGATGAACCGGGCTGGCTGTGATTGGAACGCTTTGGCAGTGTGGCGGCGCGCAAATAAGGATTATCGATGTTGGGATTATCGAGGATTGCTTTGTTTGTTGTCGAATTTGGCTTGATCTCCTGTTCAGTCTTATCGTCCTTGGGCTTATCACCATCAACCTCCTCATTCTCACTGTCCCCATCCTCACCATCCTCTGCAAATCAAAGCAGACGTCAAACGTTATAAATTCATAATTTGCATAATTGTACGTACCTTTGCTGGGTACATCCTCGGTACGATTAGCCACCAAGTAATGATACTCGAGCTCCTCAAAGTCAAACACCTGATCCGTAGGATTCAGGGCAGCCATGTATGCCGGAAATACGGGCTGGCACGCAATTACTGCAAAAGAGAGATTATTAAGGGATTAGGAGCAGGAATTTCAATAAAAACATACATGGAAACATATTATCCTCGGTGGGAAATAGATTATTCGTTTCGCTTGTTTTGCAAAGGAACTTTGTAAGAGCCTTTTCCACGTCACGCTTTTGGCTGGCTGCCTTCTCGCGAATAGCTTCGTATTCGGTGACCGGCTGTTTGTGTGTGGGCGTACGGATATAGGTGTGCGGATCGGGCATCGTTGGGAAGTAGCTGGGCACGTAGTGCGGATGGGGTGCTTTGGTGCCTGCCTGCAGGAGATTCAATTGACGGAGCTGGGTTTGTTGCGCTGGCATTGGGATCGGTGTCAGATTGCTGCGACGACTGAAAGCCTCCAGAGTGTTGGCGTTAATGCCCATGTTCATTAAAGCCAAGTTAACGTCGCCCACCGTCGGCATGGTGCGTCCGCCAAGTTCACAAAAGTTGTGCGCCGAGTTGCCAATCTCCATAAGCACTAAAACAAACCAGTAACATTTCTTAAATTTCTGCTGTTTGTTATTTCATTTTACTTACGCGCCTGCATCATCTCGAGGAGACTTTCGAGACATTGTTGGCTTATGTTACTGACGCCCTTGTCGACCAGAATTGCAGACAGCACCTTACTGAGCACACGACGATATGGATTAACGTTTGCTAAAGAATTCGCATCCGCTTTGTCCATTTTAAATCGGAGATATAATTTTTTTCGTTGCGCACAGTAAGATTTGTTGAAATTTGTCTAGCGCACGATAGCCGCTCATCTGTCAAAAGAACAATTATCGGTTCATTAGCTTACTATCGAACTAGCTCGTGCCTAAACTGAGAAGATGTTCTGAAGTTCGTTGCTAGCGAACCGATTCAATTTTATTTCTGCAAACCACGATTGGATTTGAAAGTATGTTTTGGATACGTTATAAACAATTTTTGTTTTTATTAAGAAAAAAAAAAAATTGCATTTCGAGTAGTACACATTTAGCCATTTAACCTCCATGTTTTATAAATTTTTCGAGGTTTTCATATAAAAAATTTAAGTCTTAAATCTATCTAGTTAATATTCGTACTAAGTTATTAATACCTAGCCAAAAGAAACAAGCACCCCAAATTCACATAGATCGTTTCTGCATTATTCCACTCTAATCAAGAGTTTAGGAATAATGCGTCATAAGCGCAAACAAATGTTGCGAGATCTTATACAAAAATGGGGCTTATCATGCTTGAATTTTGACTACGTTGTAGTTCTGCGCGGCGAACGAGCATTTTGCTCAAGAACGCCGCTGCTAACCTCATCCGCCTCCCATCGAACATGCTCCATTTATATCTGCTTGATTTTGAATGCGTCCAATGTTACGATTGGTTCTTAGACCACGGCCTCCGCTGCCGCCGCCACCACCTCCTCCTCCGCCGCCGCCGCCACCTCCACCATAACCTCCTCCTCCACCACCGCCACTCCAACCAGACCTTCGGCGTGCAGCATCTCGATTATTTCCATTGTCACCGTTAAAGGGTGCAATTAGTGTTTGGAAGCTGTGAAAAGTACATCAGAAAGTTATTCTTCGGCTTTTTGTTCCATATATATGCCTCAAAACTTACAATTGCAATATTAAGTACCAGAGTCCAACGAATATTTCGACAACACGTTGCCAATCCCAAGGACGCTTCTCCCAGATGCGACCATCTTACAAAAAAATAAAGTATAACAAATTGGTGTCAACAATCTGCGTAAGGCCAGTAAAAATACATCTATTGTGATGTAATACTTACTACGGTCAATGTAAACCATTTTATTGTGTCAACATGCAAAACTTGATTGTTTTTCTACTGCACAATAAAAACAGATCTGACGAATTTGATGAAAGTGACGTGTCCGTGAATTAAATCGGAGTAGCGATTCGATGTTTTTGTACGATATAATGGGTACTCCCTTATGAATGCAAATAGCCTAGGAATTCGAATTTTATTTGAAAAATGTGAAATTTTTAGGTTTATTTTTGAAAGCTATATTTATTTACTCAAGCTTGGCCGAATGCGACATTATTTTGTTAACGTTTCAAGTGTAACTGGAATATCACATTTCTGTGTTGCCATTGTGCGATGAATCGATATTCGAAAACGCTATCGATATCTCGATAGCCCCGCAGTTGTGATACAGTGGATAGAAATCCAAGTTGCAATTTAGCCATAACAAAACAGCTTAGACGCTAACGCTGCCGTCTTTGGCTGCAAGATTATTGCAGCTTTAACATAGTATATGTACATATATACCCATAGATAGCAATATATCATCCAAGAAGGCAACAACAATAGCATCGTGGAGCTGACACAGGCAAAAACTACGGTCAGCTGCTACCTGAGGCCGAGGTGAGTTCAACTGGAGCGCAATTTCTGCCCCTCACCCCGCCCATACTTAACCCATCTACTAACTACTAATGCGTGTTTCTAACCAAGTTTGCAGCCTGCGCACATCACTGACTAACAACAACAATGTCGTCAACAACCTATTTAAACATTTTCAAGAGCAGCCGGTGCGAAGATGCATTATCTTCGTCATCATCATCACCTCCCACGCAGTTCCGCTCTCTTTTACTTTTGATGGCACATACACAAATAGTTTGAGCATTAGTTTTCACTACGGATAGATTAGCGCCCAAGTATTTCCGTTTTGGCGCAATGGAATTACGTTTCAACAGCACTAAAAAGTTCGCATTATGATTTCAATAGCCGGCATTACGTTGTCATATTTATTTGCATATGTAAATAGGTCTAGTACAAACGGGCTTTAAAAGGTATCGTTTAGGTCAGGCAGACACGAATCGAGATTTTTTTCTTTTCTTGCATTTGTCAACAAATCATTTACACTTCAACTTGACCTTTGCGATCAACAACCATATATGAATTGATATGCACATACAATATGTATATGAACAGGTGCGCGTACATCTGTAAATACGTATGCTTGTGTTAAATGTAATTCAAGGTTTTGTATACATTTATGTTCCATATCGGTGTATCGGTTACAGCTCGTTGCACGCTGTCGCTGTCGCTGCCTTCTTTTTGGTAATCAACTCTTGTTGTTGCTGTTGTTGGTTTTGCTTTAGCAGCTGCTTTGCGTAGCGCATTGTCTGAATTTGGTCAGTAATCGGCAAACAACGCTCGCGTACGCATTTTTCTAGCTCGATTCGTATTAGTTTTGTTTTTTTTTTTTTTTTTTCATTTTTGCTTTGTTCTTGCGTTTTATTAGCTGACATCATTTGGCGGCTGGTCAGTCTCCGTGTGGTTTTATTTTATGTGTGTGTGTATGTGTGGGTGATTTAAATATTTTTGCTAACAATCGGTATCGCTGTTTTTTCCCTGCTCTCTCTCTCTCTGTCTCTCTAATTCCTTGGTCGTCAGTCAGTCTACCGTTATGTTTGGCACGTCCTCAAAAGCTGCTGTCGCACAAACGATCGCGTGCTTAGCGTGAACTGGAATCGTGTACCTTCGTATAAAGTACTCGAAAGCTCTGCTTCAACTACCTTTCCTTGTCGCTCTCTCACCGTGTGCCTCAACAATGTATTCAGCGGGTAAATAAAAACATGACATGCATCATCCTGCAACAAATAACAACAACATCAACAATACTCTTTTTATCTCTCGCTCATTTTTCCATACCTATTCTCTCATTTTTTTTCTCAATCATTCACAAGCAAATTTCACCCAGTTTCATTTCTTGTATTTTTAGACATCTTGCTTGTGTGTGTGTGTGTGTGTCAGTGTTTGTCTGTTGATTTGTTTTATATTTGCTATACTTTAGTGATTCAAGTTCAAACATACGTATGTTTGTATGCGTACAAATGTTTAAACAGATGTCTATATACACAGATTTGTTTGTACATATGTATGTTGTATACAAGCTTTGACTGTATTTGTGTGTATATTTATTAATTTGCTTTAATTTGATTTGGAACGCACCCTAAAAAATATGAATGATATGCATGAAGTCATCATGTAAGGGCACATTTTAGTCCGGAAACGGATGATCAGGCTAACCCACATATCATATCATCATTTTACCCCTTGCAGTCTTGGCAATTACATAATTGAAAGCATTTGAATGATATCTCTCTCCCCCCCTCCCGTTACCCCTCCGTTCAAACAATCCGTATCAGTAGCCGGCATTTAACTCACTGATAACAAAACGTTTTAGCTTTTCAATTAGCAAAATAAAAAAAATTATCACTTTACTGTGGGTTAATTGCCATTAATAAATTTGATCAGCTAAACATCAATTCATTTATAATAATAATAACCTGTTTATAGACTATTTTATGCACCTTGTAAAATTTTGTGCGAATTGTTCAAGTTTTGTTTCGGTTTTGTTTTTTCTATGCCTTTTACCAATGTGCCTTTGGCGTGGCTAAAGTTTTTTATTTGATTAGTATTTGCCTTATTTTGCATTTATCATTCGATTCGCTAGGTAAACGTTTTTCATGTCATTGTCGTTATCATATCATTCCATGCTCCATGAATTGGTTTTGATTTATTTATGTTAATTTTGGTTTTGTGACTAATAAGAAGCTAAATGTTTTGCAATGCATTTCTGTCTCTCTCTTACACACACTGTCTTTCATACGCACTGTCCTTCAACGTTCCAACATCAACAGCATTTCAAATCTCACCTGTTCCGCGTTGAACTCTCTCTCTTTCCCAGTTGCACTCATCAAATCTGTTTGGCTTTAACTGCATCTTTTCAATAACTTACAAGATCATAAACATATGTACATATGTATATACTTGATTTATTATTCACGAAGGAACATTACATATATCTTGCACACTAAAATTTGTTTTAACAAACTATGTATATTTTGCAGTACGCACCCACGACTACGATTATCCCGAATCGGAAATGGATGAGCGAGAGAGTCTCTATTTCGACACCATCTCGCTGGCCGATTCGGAGGCAGCTGCGGGGGCGGCAGCACATCGAAAATCATTGTCACAGTCACGCAATACCATTTACCATTCGGCCGTCGATCTGGATGGCGATGAGGCGCGTAACAGTTTGCGTTTGGGCGGTCTCGGTTCGGAAAATATGAGATTGGCCTGGCAGCCAGGCTATCGTCAGTCAACGGCGTTGGAGCATTTAAATGGTGGCGGCGGCACTGGAGATTATACGGATGCGGCGATTGCGTCTCAGGTGCTTGCTTTGTACAATGGACGAACACATTTGCCAACTGGCATTGGCGGTGCTGGTGGTTATGGCAGCTCTGGCGGCATTGGTGGCGATGATGAGGTCTCTAGACGTCTATTAAGGCAAAGTAGCACAGTTTCGAATAAAGATAAGAAATTGCCAATTACATACTCCCAGTGGAAATTGAGGGTAAACAAACCAAAAACAAATAAACCAAACAATCAAACATACAAACTATCTACCGAACAACGATAAACGATAAACAAGATGCACGCAAGCAATACAAAATGCAATATTTACAATATTTCTATATACATATGCAAAAAACGAACAAATATCATTAACAGCTGAGAGCACTCTCTGCAATCATTTCTGTCTCTCTCATACACACACTGTCTTTCATACGCACGAGATCCATGTTTCATCAACGTTTCAACAGCATTTCAAATCTCACTTGTTCCGCCTTTCTCTCTCTCTCAGTTGCACGCATCAAATCTATTAAGCTTTAACTGCATCTTTTCGTAAACATACATAAATACTCGATTTATGATTCACAAGAGAACATAACATAACATGCACACGCAAATTTGTTTTGTTGACTTGCTGCCTACGTGTCTCACCGTATTCTTTCTCTTTTTTCTCTCTTTTTTACAATAGTTTGCTTGCGGGAATGGGTAATGGCAATTTTTTAGCATACATACGTATAAAATAGTATATAACTTGTACATGAACTTACCTTTAAGTGCATATGTACATAGTGTATATACGAATGCGTATGTCTTTTTTTTTTTTAAACATTCTTATAAATATATGTAAACAATCATCGACATATGAGTTATGTGACAAAAGTTTTTATAAACAAAATGCAATCAACAAAGTGCCTTAAGGAAAAACTTTACCAAGAAAAGAAAAAATTGTATCAGATTTAAAACCATAGATCAAATGTTCAAAGCTTATATTCTTGATTATTTTGCACTTGTGTACACAATTTTTGTTGTGGAAGAACGAAGAATGCGCAACTTGCACACCTTCATGCGCTTTTGGCACACACGATCCTTTAAGTTTTGTCCATTGTCTTATGTTAAGCGTTATGTTAATGTGTACATACAACATGTACATAGTTGCCTAAAGTTAACAGTGCGTTAGCATATTCAACTCTTATAACATATATTTGTTTTGATTCTTTGACGCAGACGTATCGACGTTTCAACGATGGCAAACGCAGCGTTGACTTTGTGCTGGCGTACAAGGGTGAGGATGTTGACAAGGCAGCGAAACGTAAAACGTTCGAAGACAATCTAAGACGCGAAGGTCTAGAGCTGGAATACTATAAGGAGCAATGGGTGCATTTCATAAAGCTACATGCGCCAGCCGAGGTGCTGCATCGCTATGCGGAAATCTTAAAGATTAAGATGCCGCTTAAGGAGATACCGGGCCAAAAAGAAATAACTGCTGATACCGAGCATGAGCTTAAAACATGCCTCAGCCGTTTGTGCCGCTCGCTCTTCAGCTCTGTGCAACTGGATAGCGTTAAGTTTCCGAAACGTGAGCCGCGCATTCATATGGAATTTGCGTGCAAATATCTAGAGCTATATGACAAGGAGCATCCAAACTATTTTGATGCCAGTACACGTTATTCCATTATCAATTTCATAATTGAACGACAGCACTTTGAACTTGGCGAGGAGAAATCGGATAACTTGGGCTTCGAAAAGCTTGTCGAGGATGGTGTCTATCTATGCGCCTATGCGCTCCATGAAGTAAGCTAGTCAACAACAAAAGTAACACAACCTTTTAAAACATTTTGTTTTCTTCTTTCTTTCAGAAAGACCAACGAAATAATCTGCTTATGGAATGGGCCAGCATTCGCAAATGGAAGAAGTAAGTTTGGTTCATTATTGAATTTATGAGTTTTGTGACAACAAATTTTGTTTTTTTTTTAGCCTGCAGCCTTTGGATCATGTAAAGGATTACTTTGGACCCAAGGTGGCGTTATATTTTGCCTGGCTGGGCTTCTACACACAAATGCTGATACCCATAAGCGTACTCGGCATATTGTTCTTTTTGTATGGTTTTGTAACGTGGAACTCGGATCCGATTAGTCAGGATATATGCAATGGCAACGATACGATCATGTGTCCGCAATGCGATAAGGGCTGCAACTTTTGGCGTCTCAACGAGACGTGTACATCGTCCAGGTTCAACTATTTGATAGACAACAGTATGACAGTCGTGTTTGCCTTTGTTATGGCCATTTGGGCCGTTACGTATTTGGAGCTGTGGAAACGTTATTCGGCTGGTCTTGTGCATCGTTGGGGTCTCACCGGTTTCAATCATCATGTCGAGCATCCGCGACCACAATATCTAGACAAGGTCACATCATCCAAGAAGTTCAATGCCCAAACGCAGGATGCCAAGAGCGTCTTTGATCCGGATGTGCCATTCTGGAGCATTAAGTTCTTGCCAAACTTTACCAGCTACAGCATCATGGTGTTGTTTGTAAGTTTACACACAGTTTGTTGTATTCCCCCCCTCAACTTATCTGTTCTTTCATTTTAGATTTGCATATCAGTGATTGCAGTGGCGGCAATTATCATTTATCGCATGGCACAACGCGCCTCGCATAGCATTCTCGCCAATGAGAACTCAATGACATATAGGATAATGGTGTTGCCAATAACGGCGGGATTTCTCGATTTAATTGTCATCTCCATATTGGATCTGGCGTATAGCAATCTGGCGGTTAAACTAACCAATTACGAATACTGCCGCACCCAAACCGAATACGACGAGAGCCTAACCATCAAAAACTATGTCTTTCAGTTTGTCAACTATTATTCTTCACTGTTTTATATTGCGTTCCTCAAGGGCAAATTTGTTGGCTATCCCTCCAAGTACAATCGCATATTTAGTTTTCGCCAGGAGGAGTGCAATCCGGGCGGCTGTCTCATGGAGCTCTGTGTGCAGTTGGTCATCATTATGGTTGGCAAGCAGGCGGTTAATGCCATTGTCGAAATGCTGATACCATATCTAATGCGCACCGCCAAGGAGTTGAATCAACGTTACGGCTGGTTTAAGCTGCACAGCGATGAGATTGTTGTGCCCTCAACAAATCAATTTACCGAAGATTTTAATCTATTGCCCACCGAAAATAATTCACTATATGTTGAATATCTGGAAATGGGTATGATCACAATGACTATATATCTTTGTTAATTAAATTTCTTTATATATCGCTCTCTTCTTCTCAGTGGTGCAATATGGCTTTATAACGTTATTCAGCTTAGCATTTCCATTGGCACCGCTGCTCGCTCTTATTAATAATGTGATGGAAGTGCGTCTCGATGCCATCAAAATGCTACGCTTTGTCCGGCGTCCAGTTGGTATGCGTGCCCGTAATATCGGTGTCTGGCAAAACATTATGACGGTCGTGACGCACATTGCGGTTGCCTCAAGCGTACGTTAAAAATATATTCAGATATTTTACATGTGTTAATTAAATGTTGTTTTGCAGGCCATGATTATTGCATTTAGCACAAACTTTATACCGAAACTAGTCTATAAAGCAACGCATGATGATCCCGAACTGGATAATTATCTCAATTTTACGTTAGCCACCTTTAATACCAAGGATTATGGGACACAAACGCTGCTGGATGTCAGCATCCGTGAGAATGTCACACAGTGTCTTTACACCGAATTTCGCAATGATCCATGGATCGACCCACCCTATAAACGACCAATGATTTATTGGAAGATCTTGACCGCACGCCTAGCCTTCATAGTCATCTATCAAGTGAGCTTTGGTTTCTTATTTTTTCATCATTATTTCTGTAACGATTTTCTTTTCTGCCAGAATATTATAACCATGGTTCAGGGCATATTACGTTGGGCTGTGCCCGATGTCTCTGCCCGACTGCTAAAGCGCATCAAACGTGAAAATTTCTTGCTGCGCGAGCACATCATTGAATTTGAGAAGAGAAAGGCACAGGAACTAACACAAATACCACAAACACAAATACAGCCGGCAACACAGAGTAAAAAGGATACGGAGGATTCGTTGCTGCGACATCGTCTCAATGGGAATGATGTATCGACAACATTTACTGGTGCAACTGGCGACAATGCCAGCACATCTGTCTAAGACTATATACTATACATTAACTATTCGTTCGCGTGTTCTTCCCCCATAGCCCCCCCTTTAAGTCCATGTTCTTTGCCAGTGGGAAATCAAGTGCATTTTAGTTAGTCGTAAGCCTTGAAACGTTGAGTTTGTGTTTTTTGGGCAAGTCATATATATATATATATATACTTTTGTATATACACACACATACAAACAGACAATGTAACAAACATTAATATGTATAATTTATTTATGTGTTTGTTTGTTTCGGTTTGTAATGTGCTCTCAATTGTTGTTATTTGTGTACTGTTCTTTTTGCTTTGTTCTAAATGCTTTCAATGCTCAAGAGAACAACAAACAAATGGAGCAATGGAAATTCCAGCTGCCTGATTTCCAAACACACACACACACACTATTATAAATATATAGAAACATATATTTATACTTGTATATAAACTGATGTTCGAAAAATGTAACTTTTTGCCAAATTGTATAGTGTTTGTTAAGAAAATTGCGACTGATGCAAACTCGATACTCGAAATTAGTTACAACCACAACCACCACAACAACAACAAAAACAACACATGTGTGTGTGCCATACACTTAAATGTATAAGTTAATAGATCAACAAAATATCGAAATATATATAGATATACATATATATATATCAGCGGTACGCATGCACATTTATATAGCATTAATCTTTTGTAACACACACCTAGACACATGCATATATATATATATACATATACATATATATTCGCACTTTGCTTTTGGTAGCAAGTGTTTAACTGCTTTAAATGATGAACACAAAGAAAAGAAAAAGAAAAAAAAACACGTCCAAAGTGCACTGCAATTATCTAATCAAATTCGTTATGTTCAATCGTAACACAAACAACAAAAACTTAAACCTAAAACCTAAAATCTTTTGTACCTTGTCTCGATGCGTAAAAAAACCCAAACAAACAGTTTGAATGTGTGCAAAGCATACGTCAAAGCATATACATACTACAAACATAAACATCATTATGAAACACTAAAAATAATAACAATCCAATGTACCTTACAATATACATATACCTATATACATACTTACATATATATGTATATGTATTTACTTTATGAGCATTAATTCGACTTGTTTTTTCTACGTCTAATGTTAAATCTCTGTTGAAATAAGCGTTGCCCAGCTCCAAACCACATACATATATATTTTATACAACAACAAACAAAACAGTAATAATACAAAATACAAAATACAATATATATATTTTATTATTTTGATAATATATATATATATATAACATATGTATATATTTATATACAAACGAAAGCGATGTACAGAATGTTCTTAAAAAAAAAATAAAATAATTTACACATAGCATTGTTAACATTTTACAAAACAAATAAATCCAATAATATGTAATGAGATCAATCAAAATGACTTCAAAAAGTTGTATGTAATATGAAAGTAAAATATATAAAAGAATGAAACAACAAATAATGTAAATAATTTAATATAGAAAATTACTTTTTGATCAATGTTCTACAACTTTTATACCCAGAACCCATGGAAAATGGGTAAAGTATGTAACAGGCAAAAGGAAGCATCTCCGATACCATAAAGTATATAAAATATTGTTAGTGTAGGATTCAGGGTATCTTCAAGTCGGTATATTTGGACTAGAACCTTCTTATTTGTTATCCAAATGATCTTTTGTTACCTAAGGTCAGTGTAAGCAAACCAGACTAAACCGGAAGCTATATACAAGCTATAGTAGTAGTGTGTAGTTATATTGAATACAAAATGCTGTTGCAAATTGACACAATCGACACCTGCCACCAATGCAATGTGGATGCAAACAATTGAAGCATATCAAGCAAATACTTTACTCTCTACTCTCAATGCTAATCAAATTGACACTTGGCTTCCTCTCCAGCATCCAGTATCTAGCATCCAGTTTGCCAGCTTCCAACTCAACACTCAATTGTCTTTGGATAGTCGAGCATTATAGTACACACTTAGAAAAGCTGTCGCAGCGTAATGAATTCAATGCCATTTGCATAAGTCACAAAGCGCATTAAGAGCTCAACAAAAAGGCAAAGATATTTATTTTAAGCTTAACCTTTGCTGAACCGAACCATATTTTGCATTACGAGTAATGAGTTCCAGTTCGGTAAGTAGTTAAGCAAGATGTGGAAATCCGCTAAGCCATATCATCGCTTTGTTGTGCGTACTAATTACATTCTTCAATATCAATTGCATTTTCAATTATTATTATTTTTGTTTTTTGGTTTCATTTGACAGTGCAAAGTCATCAAGCAATTGAGCGCATCGGAACGTGAAAAGTTTTTTAATTCATTTGATGTGGTTTTCTGTGATTGTGATGGTTTGTATAACACTTATTCTAGATTTTATAGTATAGACATACTATCCATAACAAGATCTTGACTATCGAACAAAAGATTGTATAAATTAGCATATTCAAGTAATTAATCCAGCTATTATTTGCTTAAATCAAATACGAATATGCCTAACTTGATATCTGAACATAGGATGTAGGGAAGGTCCGACTAGAAGATACCCTTAACCCAATACTTAGCGGTGTTTCTCAACCGATTTAATAAAAATTTCATAGATTGTCATTATTTCGTCTTATTTTTTTAACAAATTAAATATTTTCTTGTTATCGATAACATGAGTATATCGAAAATGGGAAAGTTATCGAAATTTTGAAACAAACTTATACTACCTAGGGATTAGGCGAGCTTATGTTCCAAATCTGTAGTCTCTACCTCTTATAGTCTCTGACAACGCGGCTATATCGGTTGGAGTGATCAAGAATATATATAAATTATGGGGTTGAAAAAAACCATTATACTGTTTTTACCTACTTTCAATGAGTGCAGGAATATTCAGTATAAAAATGAACAAGAAAAATATATCAATATCTTTATATATATGTATATAGTTTATCAACTCTCTATCAGGTGTTGTCTGGTATACTATGGGTGATTTTATAGCTGGTTCGGCACAGGCCATAGAGGAACTGCAGCGTCGTGGCAAGCAGCTAACATTTGTGACAAACAACAGCATTCGAACCGTGGAGGATCATCTTCAGAAGTTCGCCAAACATACGCAATTAAAAATCGATAAGGTAAGTTCGAATAGCAACGAAGATATCGATAGCAATAATATTAACCCAAGTGGATACTGAGTAGGAACAGATTGTGCATCCGGCGCAAACCATATGTGATCATCTCAAGTCAATTGGATTCAAGGGATTGATCTATTGTTTGGCGACGCCGCCATTTAAGCAACTGCTGCTCGATGCAGGCTTTCATCTTGTCGAGGAGCAGGATGCCGGATCGAGCATTGACAATCTGGGTGAGCTGCGCGATGCGATCTTTGGCGGGGAGACCGTGCAAGCGGTTATCATCGATGTGGACTTCAATCTGACAGCAGCGAAACTAAATCGCGCTCATGTCCAGCTACAGGATCCGAATTGTTTGTTCCTGGCCGGCGCGGCCGACGCGCTGATACCCCTTGGCCAGGGGCACAACATTATCGGACCTGGCGCCTTCATTCAGGTTGTTGCCCAGTCGACGGCACGTCAGCCCACGATGCTGGGCAAACCGGGTGAGGCACTGCGTCAGCTGTTGCAACACCGTCATGCCCATGTCCCAGCCGAAAGGGTACTCTTCATTGGCGATAGCCTGGCCAGCGATATTGGTTTTGCTCGCGCCAGTGGCTATCAAACACTGCTCGTCCTAACCGGCGGCTCCAGCCAGAAAGATATCGATAAATTGACGCCAGAGCACGAACATTTGCCCGACTACGTTGCCGATTGTCTGGGCGATCTGTGCGAGGATTAGGTATTGGTTTTTCAAATGTAAAAAAACTTAAGCTTAGCAAATAAATAGTTCTTTAATGAAACAGTTAACAAACCATAAAGATAAAACTTCAAATATTTACTTCTTCAGATCTTTTCCAATACTTTTTGTAGGCATCATTAGACATGTGCCTTGGGCATCACATTGGACAAGAGTTCTAGGAAGTCGGCAACGCTGTCCGCATAGTAGTCGGGCAGTTGTTCGGGATCGGTCTCTGCTTGGAGCTGTTCGAGGGAGCAGCCACCGGTAAGGACGAGCAGGGTTTGGTAACCACAAACGCGACCAAAGCGCACATCCTGGGCGAGCATATCGCCGATCATGAGGACACGCGAGCGTACACTGACATTGTGCTTCTGGGAGAGCATATCGCCGAGTACGCGTCCTGGCTTGCCCACAATAATGTCCTCCTTGCCACTCGATTCGGCCAGTATGGAGGCAAAGGGACCGGGTCCAATCAGATTGATGCCCTTGCCCAACGGCAATAGACGATCTGTGGCACCCGTCAGCAGCATGCAATCGGGATGACGTAAATAGAGATGGGCTCGCAGCATTTTTGGCAACGACAGATTCAAGTCCATATCAATGACAACAGCTCGCACCGGCTGCTTATCGAATATATTCCGGGCTAGATCGTCGTACGTGTCATCGATAAATTGATTGGGCTACAAAGCAAAACAGAAATAATCTACATTAGTTTGTCAGATTGTAAAACGGAATTAGAAAAGGGGTACATACCCCATCCAGGAGTTGGAAGCCTGCCTCGCGCAGCACCGCCTTGAACTGTGGCGATGCAATGATATAGATGAGACCCTCGAACTTAATGCTCTGCAGATAGTAGATGAGCGTCTGGGCGGGATGCCAGAGTTGATGTGCTTCGAGCTTTAAACCGGCTTGGGCGAAACGCTTAATAGTATGGGGCACGGTGCGAACGCTGTTGTTGGTGACATAGGTGACCTGTTTGCCGGCACGTTCCAGTGCCTCGTAGGCCAGCGATGCATTGGGCACATTGACTTCCATGCTGTAGATAACGCCATCGACATCGGTATAAACACGATCAAACGAGTCCACAAAGCGGCGTCGCTGCTCAGCGCTTAACTGTAAAATATGCTGTGGCTAGAAAACAACGAAAAAAGAAACAAAGATTATTGATAAGATTCCTCTTTTGATTAGTTTGGATTTTCCAGCCAGGATTTACTTACGCGTTTAGCGTTGGCCATCTTCTGTGCTGCTCTTGAAACGTGCGCCAGTCAACTAAATCGTGAAACTCGGCGATAGCATCATACAACTAAATAAAAAAAAATTGCAAATGAAAACAAAAGCAATTAACACTTTGCAGCAAAGACGCCGACTTGGCTCACTATCAAAACAACACAAAAACAATATATTGCCTCATTGTTGTTGTTGCTATAAGTTTTTTTTTGTTATGTCTTATCTCTGGCAAACACTTGAGTCGGCTCTCTTACTCTTACTCTCTCTCCCACACCATTTCGCTTTCTCTATACGACGCTCACTTTTGCGTTTTTTTTTTTGCATTGTTGACAAATGCACTCACAATATTCAAAGAACTATAAACACACACACGCACACACAGACACACAAACTTGTACCGTTAGGACCGCAAAGTGTGCATTAGTCAGCGTTTTTAGCTAGAAACGTAAGCGATATCTTTTCATCTTTAAGTTGTAATCATAAAAGAAACCATAAATGGAAATATAATAATGTAAATATAAATAATAAATAAATGATTATAGCAACACGCGCCGCGGAGTAACTTATTATAAAAACTGAATCCGATTAACGTTTTTTTTTTTTATTAGCGTAACCGAGATTACGTGTATTACGTGTTGGATTTGTTACGCGGTTTCAAACTCGTTTTGATTACACAAAATTCAAATTTGAACTGATCGTAACTTGTTAATGCATTATAAATCACATTATTTCCGCAATGTTTTTCATTTCATTTGTTGTTCAATAAAATTTTAGAATAATACACATATTTAAGTCTAGGGTAAATACAGGGTAATATTTATTCATAGGCCTGTATATTTTGTGTAATATATAAACTACAATACAAACGTATAAATACCTAACAACTAACCTCACCTAATTATTTATGATATTGGAAAAATAAAAAGCCAAATGCAAAAAGGGAAAAACTGGGAAATATTCAATTTTCAACTATGAAGGAGAAATTATATGTACTATATATAAGAAAAAAAAAACAATATGAGTGCTTTCAGTAATACTTAATATAAATAATATATATATATGAGTAATAAATATCGAGCATGTGTATGTTTAAGATTTTAAGAAAAAACAAAAAAAAAAATTTATATAGATTAGAAATAAATGTAAGAATTTTTTAAAATCACAAGGCCTAGTTCGAAGGATCATTTGGTGAAATATATATATTGTATACTTTAGACTTTTGAATTAAAAATTAATAATATCCACTATTAAATGGCTTATCGAGTTATTTCAAGATTTTTGTTTTTTTTTTGGAATTCAATATTGTGAATGCGACCACAATATGCTGATAAATAATAATAATAATAATAATACGAATGCTTTTCAAAGCGCGCAAATATTAAAACGAATCGAAGACAATATAGTTATACATATATATATATATACATATATGTATATGTGTGTGTGTATAGGAAGTATAAGCTTGGCAGGCACAGATTAAAAAAAAAAAAACCAAAAGCAAAGAAAAAATTCGTTGCTAATCCTTTTCCTGCTGTCGCAGCAAAGCTGAAATCTCTTGAAATTTGTGACGATAATCAACACTGGTCTCGCTGATCACCGATAAACTTGACGATGGATCCTGCACAACGAAACAACCAATAATAATTATATCGTCTCGATTGCTTTTCTTTTGTGGCACTTACCAGTATGTCGCGTGTGGCATCAAAGTCATCGAGATGACCCAACAAACTGGTCAGCGAAAAGTCATTGATATTCTCATCCAGCCAGCGAGCATTCGATGTCGAATCGCGTAACAAATGATTTGGACTAACATTGCCATTAAACAAGCTGTTCACTGTGCGAAAAAACAACATACATACTTATATATATATATATGTAGAGTATCTAAATTTTGTTTTGCTTACTGGTGCTCTCATCTTGAACGCCTTCGGGCAATGTGCTGGATGTTATGCTTGTGACTGCTGTCGATGTTGGCGTCTCAACAACCAGATCCAAACTTGGCATATCTAAACTTGGCATGTCCAGGCCGCTACCGACACAATCGTTATTGTTGTTGTTGTTGCTGCTGCTGCTACTGTAGCTATCAATCTGTTGTGGTGTGACGGCGCTTACGTTGCGGCTGCTGCTAATGCTGATGTTTTTGGAGGCGTTTTTTGAGTTGTTTTTGGAGGTATTTTTGGAAGATACAGTTCGTGGTAGGAGCGTTGTGTATATTCTGTTGTTGTTGTTGTTGCTACTATTGTTATTGTTGTTGCTAATGCTGACACGTTCAATGGGTTCGAAGAGACCATTTTGTAAATTCAGCAAATCATAAGACTGAGATCCGGAATCCGGCGGCTGTAAAAGACGTTGCACCAACACCTGACGCGACATCTTCTGACGCGTAAGCTAAAAAGCAAGAGAGAGATTGTTAGTTGAGTTCAAGTTACAGTAAGTATTAGGCTGACCTTTGACAATTGTCGACTTGGATCAATAATATTGACCATGGGTCGACGCACGGGCAGCATGGGCGTGCGAAAAACAATCTCGTTGCCATCGTTTGTGGTCGTTGCGAGTGCTGTTGATGGTGTTGCTGCTGCCGCTGCTGCTGCAACTGCTGAAACGGCACCAACACCGACGACACCCACACCCGCACTGGATTGTTGCTGGCTGGCCAAACTGCTCATCCATTGTGCCTTGGTCTTGCGATCACAGCTATGGCCACAACTGCATTGACGCTTGCGCACACGCTCGCTAAGATTTGAGATGAGCAACAGATGCTTGAGCTTATTGCTAACCGTGGAAGTTGTGATCGCCTTAACGCGTTCCACGCTATCACAGTCATTTACATTATACGGCAGTGATGTTGATGTTGACGTTGATGATGTAGATGCAGTTGCGTTTGTGGCATTGCTGCTTGTGGTTGCAATGGTATTGTTGTTGCTGCTGCTGGCAATTGTTGAGCTACTTAGCTCGATGACATCGCACCAATAGTAGTCGAGGTCGAGCTTTGAGTCCTGTCCCAGCACCACATACAAATCACCAATGGTTATGTCAGCCGCATTCGTTATTGTCCAACCCTTGCGCATACGCTTGATCACATCATCGCTGAGCAGTGGACGAAAGTTGCGTGCGGCAGCATTCGCTTTGCCGCTTTTGCCACCGCCAGTGCCAAGTGTATCGCTACGTTTGCCACGCGTCGGTGGCGCCGGCGCCGTTTGTTGTGGTGTTGCTGCTGGTGGCGGGGGTGGTTGTGGCAGTGCGGCAGTTGTTGCACCACCAATTGGTTCGCCGTCATTGAACGTTAGATTGAGCAGCTCGATAAGATCATCGCCCAGCTCATCGCCGCTGCTATTTTCCAGCTTTACAAGATTGCCGCCGCCACCGCCTTCATTGACCAGTTCATTGTTGGACTTCTCGGGCGGCAGGGACGACGCACTGGCTGACAGTGGCTTTAGTTTTTTGGCCTCGGGCGAACGTTTCTCGGAACCGCTTTCAGTGCGCGCTCGTTTGGCGCTGGCAGCAGCTGCTGCTGCCGTACTATCAAGCGTCTCGCTGCGCACCTTCACGCCCAGACGCTCCTCGTAGGCGGTGAGGCAAATGTTGACGCTGCTTAGATGCGCCGTTATGCTTAGCAACGGACGATGTATGGTCACACCGGGCTTGGGCAAGAAGCACAGCGCTGGCTCATTTGCTGCAACGGGTTCAGCAGCAGCCGAAGCAGCAGCAGCGGTGGCAGATGCATCTGTACCGCCATTGAGCAGCTGTTGTTGCTTTTCCGCTAAACGTGCATCGTTGCTGCGCCATTTGTACTGAAATGTTTGTATGAAGCTTATTAGCTTCTTGTGGAGCGGCACAGTGGCACGTATGCGTGGATTCTGTGCCAGCGATTGAACGCGTCCAAATGCCTCCATATTGGCGGGACTCACAAGCACCTCAATTTTCGTTGGCAATCGTATGTCCTCCAATGTATCTAAAAATTTAAGGTTTTTTATGAGTTTTAAGATCATTTTTATGCAGTTTCCTTTTTTAAGCACAAAGCTCAACTGCTTCTTTACATCTTGTTTTGCATACATACAAACAAAAGTATGTTTACATAACTGTTTATTCGTTGCGTATTGCCTTTTGTCATTCGAATGAAACGCCAACAAGCCGACGCCATTTTCCAAAACTAACGGAACTAGCCGTAGATAAATATGCATAGAGCTTCAAAGCAACACATACACACATACAAAGGTGCATACATACAAAACATGCAAAAAATGTTAACTTACCATCGAGCTGATTGAGACGACGCAAAGCCTTGCAGGATGGCGTCTTGATGCGTATATTTTTGCCCTTGCATCGCACGGTGATGTGTCCCTGATAGATGAGCTGTTTCAATTTCATGAAATGCTTCTCGGTCAGAAACTGCAGCTTGCGACGCATTTCACCGTAATTAATCAGCGTGTACAGCTCCTGGGCGGGTTTTCTGAGCTCTATAAAAATTGGATGTTAAATTTATATTGAGTATGAAAGATTCTTTTAGAATGTGGTTTTTTTTTTGCTTACCATCGGAGTAGCGCACATATTTGCCAATTTTGTGATATGTTTGATAGTAATGCTGACGCACTTGGTCCTTCGATTTGAAGCTATAATCGTTGCTCGTATTGCGACGCTTCAATTTGGTATTGATGCAATTGGCCATCGCCTCAAAATCTTTGCCTACCTCGTTGAGTGCATCAAAGAAACAATTGCGTTCGACATTTGTCCAGGTCGTTTTGTTAGCGGCACGCATCTGTGATGGCGTCTTTTGGGCAGCCTTCTCATCCTTTTTGCTCGGCTCACGTTCCGGTGGCGGCGGTGTCATCGGACGTGTCTGATCAAGCTTCATCTTTTGTATGACACGCGCACTTGCCCGCGTTCCCGGGCAATTTTGTGTCGTCACCGAGCCCAGAAGC
Organism: Scaptomyza tumidula; assembly: GCA_035044465.1. Taxonomy (NCBI): domain Eukaryota; kingdom Metazoa; phylum Arthropoda; class Insecta; order Diptera; family Drosophilidae; genus Scaptomyza; species Scaptomyza tumidula. The sequence continues at coordinate 1,261,045 of JAWNNW010000130.1, forward strand.
TCCTCTGGCGGCTCGGCGGTAGGCCTGGACGCCAGCTTGAACTGCACAACTTTGACATTGGGCGATGCATCAGTTGTGCTGGTGGTGGTGACAACAACGGCAGCAGCAGCAGCGTCGGCTGGTGGAAGCTTGACATTTTTACACATGTTGCCGTTTTCTTCCATTTTATGTGCCACTGGCAGTGACACTGGCTTCCGTGCCCCCAGGCACAGCTGTAAAGAAGAAACACAGTTTTAAAATTTATCTAAGAAAAGTTTCGTGCCTAGATAACGGATCACAGATTAATAGAATCAGCTTACTTTGCGCGGACGCTAGGCAAAAAAATGGCGCTCGCCAATGGGATAAAATGTTGTTTGCCTTTGATTTATTTGCTTTTGTTGGCGTATTGCTGTTTTTGTTCTTAATTTTTGAGCACATGGTATTTACACTTACCCAAAATGTAGAAATTAATTAAATTGCGTATGTTTTGTTGTCGTTTTGGATCTTATTTATCTTCATTGTTTTGCATTTTTAGTAGCGTATTCTGTTATGTTAAGTCGCGGTTATGCTAATTTTGTACTGTTAAAACGATAACATTGTCGTTCTTATGTTGCTCATTCTGCGTTCGCGTTGCTGAATTTGGCGTTGCAATGAATTTGAAAGCCTCATTTAAGATAAAGGCAATATGCAATACTTTACATATAAGAAACTCTCGAAAAATGTTTGCCAGTATTTTTGTTGTTGTGACTATCGTACAACTTTGCACACCTTAAGCTATAATGGTTTGGGTTTTTATTTTAACTCACCTGCGTTGTTTAAATCAAAATTTAAAATGTATGTGTCGTTTATCTCTCGTAACAGATCTTACGTTTTCTCTTCACAAACCCAAGTAACGTTTACAGCACAATCTGAGCAATACCATTTAAAAAGTAGTCAAACCAATTGATTTTGCTTCATGGCAAATTGCCAATAATTTAAATGTATTTTGGATATTTAATTAAGTTTCATTTGTTGCAAAAGAACGTTAAATAATTGTCAAAATATTTAACAGATAATGTTGACGTATTTGTAAACAAGAAACAGCTGATATGCATGGCAATTTACAGCACAAAATACTCGCGCTCAAATACAGCCCTGCATTCGGCGCCACTGTCAGAGTGGTGAGTATAGCATTTAAAAGTTCTTGAACAAAAGTGCTTAGCAAAATTTATTTTATTTGACTTAAAAGTAATAAAAAAAAAAATTAATAATTATACAAACATATTTTGCATCACAAATAAATACCGATTAATATTAAAACTAACACTACGGCGGCGAGTATAGCAATGAGCATTATCTTTTTCTATAATAAAAAGTTGTTTAAAGTAAAAGTGTTAATGTTCGTTCAAATCAAAGTTTACCTTGCGAGCCCGCTTCTGCAGTTTCTCAGCCTTTTCCAGCTCAACGGTACCGTGATCCGTATAAAGCGATGCCTGATTCGCATGAAACTCCACCCGCTGTATCGTCTCGCTTTGTTCCATGACAAGCGTTTGAATGCGCATAAAAAGCGCATGGACATCTTCGATTGACTTTTCCAACTTGCGCAGCTCATTAAAACGATCCATTAAATCACGCAGTGTCTGTCTCTCCTTTTCCGTTTCTTGTAGTATCTAAACACACACGTGAATAGATATATCTAATGATTATGATGATTCGTTTTGCACTCACATTGTCAACAAAAAGCTTTGTTGTTTTATTCTCGATCAACAGCTCAATTTCCTGTTCACTCGCCTCCGAATTAACTACATAGTCATAATAATAAATTGATTATTATGCAAGTAAGCTTTTATATATTATAACTTACTGATCTTGGAATGCATACGCAAGTTCTTCTTGACCTTCGCCTCATAGTTCTGCAGGAATAGTTCGTTCTTTTGCCACAGATTTATGTAGGTCTGGTATAACCCATAGAATAAGGTACGTTTCATACGCGCCTCCAAACTGTAATCCGTTTCTGGCGGCAGATTTGCCTTGAAATCTCTAAACCGGTTCATTAGCTGATTACCCAGGCGCAGGTTCTTGTTATGCAACTCATCCATTTCGTTCTCTGTACAATATAACAAAAGATAAGGTTATAGTTCAAACTTGTTGGTTCGTTCGTTATGCATGTGTGTTTACTGTACCTACCACTAAAGGTGCGCAGATGGATTGTCTGGGCCATGCGTTCCATGGCCTCCAAATTGCTAGCTATTTGCGCCAGCTGATGACGAATTTCCGTATACTAACAAATAAGTGTTGTAAAATGCATTAAAGATTTGATCATATTATAAAGAAAGGAAAACTTAATGTTTTTTGTTTAACAACATTTTCTTAAAATAGATAGCTCTATAACTATATGGAGTTACATTTGAATCCTTTCAGTAAAACTTTCACATTAGGAATTTAAGTTATATTTTTTTTACCTAGTTTTGAGAGTACGAAAAGTGATATAAATTGTTGTTTTTCTGTTCTATTATTATATTATTACTATTATTTATTAGCTACTCTGCGTCAAATTTATTTATCTGAAACTATTATATATATAAATGTATATATATAAATAAATCGAAAAGTGTTAGTAATTAAATCAGAGCATGAGTCAAAATGCAAATGCAAAATTCTTTATGAAATTTAAGTTAAATATCAAAAATGTACATAAAATTAATCCAATCAAATAACCAACATATTGTTGTGCATTGTTGACATGGGCGTAAGTAAATGTGGGCGTGACAAAATCTTGTTGTCAATTCAGTCAGGCTTGAAATTAACAAACAAAAGACATCAAACAAGTTTTTCTCTATCACATTTTTGCTTTAATTATTTCGGTTATTGCAATTTTGTATAAATATATATTGGTGTTATTAAAACAGCCTAAAGGTTAAAGCAACAAAAATATATATTAGCTGCATGTTGAATAGTGAATACCCTACCCTATTTAATTAATAATCAAAATAAAGTGTGATATGTGAGGAACTCGTTATCGATTTGAAAAGTTTTACTTTGTTCAAAATGATTAAAATGTATCTTAATTAAATTTTATGTTGTTTATGTTTATACATCGTGTAAATCGGGACTCAAGGGGTTAAACGATTTTTTTACTTTTCAAGGATATTTTAATTAAATTTCATTTCATTCATTTTCATAAATATTATTTCATATGAAAATCATACATAAATATTTCCACATTTCCGTAAATATTATTTCATTTGATAACTATGAATCTAAATTTTAAAAACAAATCCTAGCAAAATACAAAAATCGCTTTTGTAAATTAAGATTATTTTTTTTAAAATAAATTTAAATTGTTATTTAATTTGAAAACTATGATCAATAAAATTAATACTGGTTTTTCATATGCATTTACACTGTCTAACAAAATCGGAATACTTCTTCGTCTCTTTCTTTGCGTTAGAGTATTATTTTTAAGATGCTGCAGAGAGAAGTGATAAGCAATTTGTTAACTAGAGCAGAAATGGGGGCGTGTCGGGTTAACTCTTTGCAAAAGATAGTATATACATACATACATACATACATATGTATATAGCCATAACAATTGTGTATATGTGTATTTTAGTTATTAGACTGTTGCTGTAAGCCAAAAAGTTTTTCTTATCACGGGTTCGCTGCTACGATTGAGTAATTCACTGCTGCCAGCGCTGTCGACGTCGACGCGGTCGTTGGCAGCGGCAGCAGCATCGGCGTTGTTGATTCATAAATTGTTTGATTAACAATTTGTCGGCTTGTCAAAAAAAATCACTCAAAACGAAACAATATTGATATTTCTATTGTTTTTGCTTTTAAATTTTAAAATATATTGCCATTATATATATACGAAACTTTTAAAAAGAGTTTTCCATATAAAAATAAATGGGTTATAAATCGGCTGATAAAGTTGTTTTTGTTTTGATTGAACTCGAAATGATCGACCAAGATATATTAAGTAAACAAATAATAGGTACACACTTACCGGATTTAGAATCGCATCCACATTGGTGCCCTGTTGCGTCATTTTGTTACGTTGTGAATCCTTGCTGTTGTTGTTCTCAGTGTTGTTGGTTTCGGTTGTGGCGTTGTAAACGCTGAGCAGCAACGAACCATTCGATGATGATGACGTTGAGCTCAGCGAGCGCTGCAAAAATAACCAAAAAAAAACAAACATTAAGAAGACAATTATGTTGTGTTGTGTTTTCGTTACGTTTCTCTACCCCCCTCCCACACCCAACATTATCACTCTATTAAACTCTCGCTCTCTCCCTTACGCCCACCTGCTGTTGTGTGACCGCAATCTGGCAGTGCAATGAAAAATGTGCCCAACAAATTCAACTTCTGGCTATCTACGCTTTTGGGGGTAGCCCCGGAGCGGTCGACGCTTTATCGCTACTATCTTTGGGCAATCTCGTTGTGCTCGCTAACTGATAAAACGTCAAACTCCCCACACCACAATACACCCACTCACTTACACTTACGCTCTGACTTCTGCAACTCCCCACACCACCAGCATGCCAAACTGTGATATTTTAATGCCGGTCGCGGAATGTCGCAGTCGTCGTCGTGTTGAAAAACTCATGTAAGACGTAACACATTAAAGCAATGCACAGTGACGTTACATTGTTGGATTTTTTGCATTTTTGGCGGAAATCAAAGACAATTCTGTTTGGTTTTGTCTGTCAAGATAAGGCTTTGAATCTTAAGAGTTGTACTTTTGGTGGTTTTGACTACTGTACCTTCGTATTTGCAACACATTTAATATTTGTTTTGCCCGGCAGATAAGATTATTACAAAGTAAAATTTGTATCGTTCCATTAAGGGGTTGGAATGAATCTTTTCTAGCAGTTACGATTTTGTTTGTATTTTGCCACACTGTACACCGTACACAATTAGCACCAATAGTTGTTACCTTTTTTCAAATCTACCACACAACACTTAGACACTTTCCGTTGCGCTAATAACTAAAAATACCAAAAAAAAAAAATCTTCACTTTACTTTTGACGCTAGAAAACTTACCTGCAAAAGCTCTGGCAGCCTATCTCTGGCCATATTGTGTTTGTTGTTGTTTTGTTTTCGAGATTGTTGTTGGTGTTGTTGACGTTACATTCACTTGTAGTGCACTTTTAAGCTATTGTTGTTGCATTTGGGATGCTTCCCGCTCTTCTTCTTCTTCTTCTTGCGTTTTGAGACGGCAACAGCTGTGCTTTAACTGTGCGTATGCTTTTTTTTTTGCTGCTGCTTGTTCGAACAGTTACGCGTAAGAATGACGCGCGAGAGTGACGCGTGAGAGAGAGAGAGCAATCGTGCTAGTGAGCGCGCAAAAAAAGGTGAGCGATATCAAAGCTGATAAGTAACGGTGCTTATCGACGTTATATTATGCGTTGCCCTTGTGTGTTCGTGTGTTTGTGTGAGTAAGCTTTTGCCTTATCACATTTAACACATTTGCACATGTATTTGTATTTGTATTTGTTGTGACTTTTGTTGGCTGCACTTTGTTATTAATATACATATATCGACGTACATTTAATTAGTATGCAAACAAACGTAACGAAAAAAATAAATAAAAATAAATCCAACCGCGTTGAGAGAGCTTTCCGTTCCGTTCCGTTTCGTTTAAAGTGCAACAAGCTTCTCTTATTGTTATTATATTTATAAATACAAATTGTGTGTAGCTTTCTTATTATTATTTAAATTCAGTTCTCTCCGCACCGCTCGTCGCCATCAAACTAAAAGTGCCGGTCGCTAAACTCATGACAAACAGCTCCTTCGCTTTTAGAAGCTGACCCAGCTGAGATTTCTTTCAATTTAAAGATTAGCACAATCACACAAACACACAGATATGCATACATACATACATACATGCATGCATACATGTAAGTATATAGTTAATATACAAACTGCGAGATAAAGTTATGTATTATGTGTAAGTTAGCTTTGTTTTTGTTGTCTCTGTCTGCACTTTTCGGGGGCTGTTCTAGAAATTGAACCGGTTGCCGAGACGCTCTACTATGAAAATAGTGTTAATTGCCGCCGCTTACTTTTTTTCTTATTTTACAAGTACAACTTTTAGCAATTCCGTCGGAGACAACGACAACGACAACAACAAAAACGACGACGCCGTTCAATTGAAGGTAGCGACGTCGACGGCGACAGCGACGTCAACGACGGTTCCAAAAGTCACTTGCGCTAATTAGTTGAACTTTTCTTATACACTGTTGCAAAAATAGGAAGAGAGTATATTGGTTTTGAGTTCAAAATGCTTGGCATGCTGTTTGTTTTGGGTGTTATCGATAAAATACAATAACTTTTGCATCGATAAAACCATTTAACATCATACAAATACAAGATCTTTAACAAGATTTGACTATGAAACTGTGTTAATAGTATTGCTTACAGAGAACAGAGTATTGCGCTGTAAATAAACTATGTTTGCGACACGCTCTCACTTGTTCGTGTGTCCATGTTTTTGTTGTTGTTATTGTTATTGTTCTTGCGGTTTGCAAAGCTTGTTCATAAGCTTGACGCCGATGCTGACGCGAGCAGCACGTCGTTGCAAAGTTATTTATATACATATACACATACATATATATATGCATTCATATATGTATTTGTCATTCTCATTGTGGTTCTCGTATTGCTAGCAAAAAAAAAAAACAAGACTTGACTCTTTTTACAATTCACGTTTCAATGCATTCCAATTACGCCAATGGAACAGTTTGAGGAGGCAAATTGATATCAGTCTGATAAAGTATGCATAAATATGTATGGTACGTACACATGTACACATGCATACATATATATTTAATATCAATGTGCATTTTAAGTGCTTTACAAATGCATTTTATTGTTACTTAAAACCTGGCATCCAATAACAATAGCAAAGAGAGAAATCTCTGTATTTAAAAACAACCATATACATAACTAATTTGAAGTGAATGCTCATGGGAGTAGTATACGGGTATTGACTAGTTAAACTGTAATTTATATACAAACACACACACAAACACACTCAGGCATACACATATCACGCTTCAAGTTTTGTATGGAAATGACATTTTGTCACAAAGGAACTTCAATGTTCTCAGACTCTTTGATTCGTTGACAATCGAAGCTTTGATGTGAAAGCGCTTAAAAGTACATTCATACATACATACATACATACATGCATTCATATATTCATACATATATTCATACATACATACATACATACATACATACATACATACATACATACATACATACATACATACATACACATACATACATACATACATACATGCATACATACACAGATACATACATACAACATACAACATACATGCATACATACATACATACATACATACATACATACAAACATACATACAAACATACATACATACATACATGCATACATACACAGATACATACATACATACAACATACATGCATACATACATACATACATACATACATACATACATACATACATACATACAAACATACATACATACATACATACGTACATACGTACATACGTACATACGTACATACATACATACATACATACATATATACATACATACAAACATACATGCATACATCCAACATACATGCATACATGCATACATCCAACATGCATGCATACATACATACATCCAACATACATCCAACATACATGCATACATACATCCAATATACATACATGCACACACAATCTAAATATATTAATACAAGATGACAAAAGCCCTCATGTATAGTTGAATATAATTCAAGAGAGAAACTGTAAAAGAATTTTGTTTATGCTCCCTCTCTGCTTCGCTGTTCCAAAATCAATGAGAGAGTTGCGAAAAGAGAACTTTGAGAAAGCTCAAAAAGAGTCAGACACAAAAAAAAAAAAAAAAAATTTAACACTTAACTAATAAGATCAAATTCCTTCATGACTTACTTGAATTTTTGAGAATCGCGGAGGAGGGCATTTTTCATGTTTTAAGTAAAATTATTGTTTTTTGTGCATATTTTTGTTGTTTCGACCCATATACAACCCATACACACATACACACACACACACACACCAAAACACACACACGTACACACATATACAAAGACAAAATAAAAAATGTAGCAATAAATTAAAATAAAGGGTAATGAAATAAACTTTTAGTTACAATGACATAATTAAAAAGGAATAGAGAGAGAAGGAGAGAGAGCGAGAGAGATGGAAAGGGAGAGAGAGCTTTAAAATTGAGAGGAAAAGAGATTGATATACATACATACAATTGATAAAGAGACTGTAAAATAGTAGATAAGAAGAGTGAGAGTCAAAGAAAGAGTAAGAGAGAAAAAAAGATATAAAGTTAGAGGATGAAAGAAAAGTAAGCAAAAAGGGCACGAAGGCAAGAGAAAGTGTGACAAAAAGAAGATCGAAAAAGACAGATTGATAGGGAATGAATAAAGCTTTGCTGATGAGAAAGAATGAGAACGAAAGCTGACAACAAACGGTACAAGAAAGGATGCAAAGAAAGAATGCGAAATAAAGAAAGAAAACTAAAGTGAGCGAAAAAAAGAGAAAGAGAAGCATAGAAAGAGAGAGAAACCATACTTAAGAGGCAATAAATTGTATGTAATTATTTATTTTAATATAATTATTCTTTAAAGAAGCTTTATGCATTATTAACTTAGGTTTTCTCTGCCGGAATTTTGTAAAAAATTTTTGAAGGCTATGCTTTAATACAGTTTGAACTGAACTAAACTGAACTGATGTATGTTGTGATATCGCCTGATTGCAAAATTCTTTATGTTTATGTGAGTGATGTTGCCATCACGTTTCAGTATTAGTTTTTTTTTTTTTTTTTTTTTGGTTTAGTATCGGCAAAAGCAACACAAACAGCTTTTTTGTTTTTTTTTTTGGGGCATCGGCAACAGTTTTTATCATCAAATTTAGCTTCAGCTGCAGCTTCATCGAATCGAAAGCTTCAACGAAATATATATATATATATATAGTATATATATATATTTTTATATGCCGTGTGGACAACCTTTGTTTTTATGTTTTGTTATTCATGCTGTGCCGCCGCTGCTGCTGCTTTGTTGTTGTTGTTTTTGTTGTTGCTTTAGCGTTGCTTTGTTTACAATTTATTTTGTCATGTGTCGAAAATTGCAAATTTATGAGTTTTTGATGAGTCTTTTTTGTGTGTGTGTGCAGCTCGCAGTTATTTGCTAGTGTTTGCTTTTATATGGGTCAGCACACGCACACACACATACAGACATACGCATTGGCTCACGCATATCGAGTGATATCCTGGCGCATCGTATCGTTGTATTCGGTGTGCTTTTGACTTTTGATTAAATTCACACGCGCAAAACTATAAATGGCACGCTGACAAAAATGGCAAACACAAGCAACAAATAAAATAAATATAAAAACACATTGAAATTGAACAGAGTTTGACGAGTTTGACTAACACATACCCTACACTTAAGTGTTTCTTGAACGTTCTTGCTGAAAAGGTTCTCAGATGATTATCGCTGTAAATGCTGATCAAGTATATATATATACCATTAATATTAATCGAAGCTGCTTGTATGTGTGCCCAACTAACTTATATTCTTCTTATATTCTTTCAGGGTATAAGCAAAAATAAAAATATTGAAAATATTTTTGTTATCGTTGTTTCGTTTTTCTAGTTGCACAAAAAAATGCTATACAAATTGCTTTTAAAGCCTTTAAGGCTTTATATGTGACTCTCTCCTTCTCTATCTGTGTGTGTGTGTGTGTGTGTGTGCGTCGTGGAAAGAGAGATAACATGATTGGCTTTGCAGCCTGCGATGCGATGCGATGCCAATTTAAAATACGCGCCCAAAACTATGCAGCAGTTTTTTTTCATCTTCGTGTTAGTACATCGTAAGCAATTTGCATAAAAGTCGCTGGCTTTAGTGTCAGCGTTGACTGCAAGGAAAAAAGCTAGTAATAAACCGCACACACACACACCCACATTCTCTCCCTCTTTCTGTCTCTTGGCAGGTCATGGCACTCATGTGTGGCCCATCGTCAACGTCATAATGATGTGAATTATTCATTTGCTTATGCCTCAGTTGATGTTTTAATTAAAGCAGCAACCATGTAAAAGGCCACAAACCAAATAGGTGACAATGGTGCTTTTGACGCTGACGCTGACTATAATGCTGATGCTGATGATGATGGTGATGATGATAGCACAAAGGGGCGAAAAGTGTGCGAAAAAATAATGCTGGGTGTTGAGGTGTTATAGTGACCAAGTTCATGCATAACAAATTGACAGAAGCAGACTGAGTTTAAGTATCAACTTTCACATTCTCTCCCTTTAGATAGAACGTAAGAGTCTTAAAGTCTGTTAGCCTTACTTAAGAAGTTGAGAATCGCATAGAAAGGCTCATGTGTAAAACATAAAGCAAGTGTATGATACTTCAAATCGATCTATATTGTATATAGATTCGCATTTATCATATTTAACACCTGATCAAGCATTGGATTTCGATAAGGAAAAACTCAACTAGTGAAAGAAACAGATAGACAACTTGCCACTTGCCACATCCAACGGATTTGTGGGTGGAATTTTGGTTTGGGCTTTGGGTGCACCTTTAAAGTGCGATGCGGCAGACGGCTTAAAGCGCACGTTCGCGTTTTGCACAACCAACCGAAAGGGCATAAAAAACAGAGGCAGCCCACAACGGCAACGGGCAACGGGCAACGGCAACAACAACAGCAACAGCAATGGCAACGCCAATTGCCAAGCCGCATTATTTATCGCATTCGCGTTATTTGGATCGCGGATGGGGTTGGGTTATAGCAGCAAAACAAAATGGTGCCACCAGCCATAATGGCGGTTGTCGTTGGTTGCGTCCTTCGTTGTCGCTGTGCCGCAGCGGATGCTTGGCATTTATTGCAAGCGACAATATTTTGCTGGCTGCAACGCAGCGTCCTCTCTGGTTCGGTGTGTGTGTGCATCCGTTTGCATAGATACGCCTTCTCCGCCTGCTGCTTTGCCATAATGGCTAGCGTGTCATTGTCACAATGATCGAGAGGGGTTGTTGGGTATGGCAATGGGGGTGGTGTGTGGATGGGTTTGAGTGGATGCATTACCGCATCTCAATCTATTTGCTTATAATAAAGGCGAACGGAGCAACGCAACAATGGCAGTATCGTTAGCTTAACTTCACCCCCCCCCCCCCCACCGCCTCACCTACACTTCCAATCCGGCAGCTCTAGTCTGCCATCCTACTTATTTATTTATGCAAACACACACATAATTCGTTATTTCGTTATTTCGTTCGAGCGCGCCTGACAATCAGTGAGAGCGTTGTGATGTCCTTTTTTTCTTTTTTTTCTTGTTGTTGTTTTGTCTTTGCTGCCTGTCCTCAGCTGTCCTCCAGCTGTCCTTTAGCTGTCTTTCACAACAACAACAACAGCTGGCATTGAGGCTGATTGTATAAAGCAAACGGGCGCACAGCAAAGCACGGACACCGTTCCAGGCTCTTCATTCCTTTGCTTTCTAAACGGCTTAGTTTTGTAATCAAGCTGCCAGCGCCTGGCAAACAGTCCGTCAGTTAGACAGCCAAGGACACGCATGCCACAGATATATATATATATATATATATGTGTGTGTGTTGCCAGCTGTAAAAGCACAATAACATAACAGCATATGTCTGCTTCGTATTCAATATCCGCACAAACACCTGAACTAAACTGCAGTTGCACACAAATCGCTTAAATCGCTTAAATCTCTTTTTGCAAATCGCTTTAATCGAGTTTAATACTTATAAAAAAGGTATCTAAAAGTTGCAGATTTATTGTATTATTTATTAACTTAAATCATTTGACTTAAGCTCCTATATATATTAATTTGTTTTGCAAATAATATTTCTGTGTTTTATTTCAGGAAAGTTTTCAACGTTACCAACGAAAAAAGGTTCAACGAAGATCTGTTAAAGTATGTATGCTACAAATCTTAATATAAATATTTGCAAGTTTATCTTAAAGAGAATATTTTCATTAAGTAAATTTAAGTGTACCAACAAAAAAATCAACTTTGTTACGATATTCGAATTCATTTATTTATGAACATTAAGCTGCTTGAAACATTTACTCTTTGCCCCCCCCCTTCCACACACACACATACACCCCTCCATCACCAATATAAAGCGAAAGGGGGGTGCGGGGGCGGTCAAAAGAAATCGGATTAAATTTCCCGGATTTTTTTTTTCTATTCCTATTGCTGCGTCTAAGCATAAACTATATTGTGTAGCCTGCTTTTAGGGGCGAATGGAGCTGCGTGTGCCAAATCGTTTTCCAACGCTGCAAAATGACTTAATAACCAAAACACTTTGTTTTATTTATGTGTAAATAAAACGTTAATCAGCATTAGGCAGGCGGTAAGGCGGTTAGGCGGGCGGTAAGGATTCAGAGGGTATTACTGGCGATTAACGCCGCGTCGGCTACTTAACGGTAATTGAAGTTTTTGAATAGTAAATAACAAATAATGTTATATATACATATATCAGCCAGTACTTACAACAGCAACACACGCAAATACGAGACATAACAATCAAAAAATGCTCTTGACATCGACTGGCAGATACCCTGACAAGCGGCTGACATGAGGAAAGCAGCGAGTAAGAGCAACGAGTAGCAGAAACAAATACAAACATTTCGATGACAAAAGCAAAATCTTAAAATTTCGTCTTTAATAAGTTGAAATTTTAACTTTTTGTATATTAAAGTTCCGTATAACTCGAATATTCATGCTGATCGGGAACATACATATAACATTTGTACTTTATGGGTGTCAATGCTGTTCCCTGCTGACCAGTAAATATCACTTGCTTCTTTTTACCAATTTGTAATGGGTTTCAGGGTATCCAAATATTCGTTCCTAGCACTTGCTAGTCAATGGAGAGGGGGTGGGGGATGGATGGAGTAGGGTGCAAAACAGAAAAAGATCTGGTGCTTATTGTGTGCGGCTCACGTACTCGGAACCCCAATAAATATTGATGAGCACACAAACACAACATTAAAACGCTGTGCGTAAAAATGGCAAACACAGGACTAGTCCGACTCTTCCCCCTTAAATGGAATATACTACTCTACACCCATCCACATCCATTCGCCCTTACCTACCTACGATATCGAATCCAATATCCCAGCAACTCGCTTAGCTCTGCCCCGCACTAATTTGTCTTGCCCGAGCAACAGTTATGGGCAGTAAAATTTAATAACAATAATAACATCATTGCACGCCTAGAACAAGGGCAGCTTTATTTTTATGCCACTCGTGTGTGTGTGTGTTTGTGCGTGTGCGTAGCCGTGTTTTTGTATGTGTGCGTGTGTGGCTTGGCTGGCCGTGGACAATGCCAAAAGGTTTTTTTTTTTGTTTTTTGAAAATGACCAGGCATTTGCATTAAATATTTACAGCCAAAATCTATATGTATATGCCTTAAATAACATGGTCCTGCCACAGACTGGCGAGATGCGAAACAAAAGTTATGAGTAATGTTGAAAAAGTAAAAGTATATATTATATACATGCATTAAGATATAACATATCATATTTGATCAATGTTTGTTAACCCTTTGGGTACATTGGGACGAATGAGAATCTCGTCATCGATTTGAAAACTTTCACACAGTTCAAAATGATTAAAATGTATCTTAATATTTGTTTATCTCAATCGATTTTGTATTCAAAAATGTATTACTAATGGTATTACGGTAAAATGAAATACTAAGCTCAATCTAAAATCGTCTTAATGAAGAAATCGTCTAAATAACTATTGAAAATTCAGACTATACCCAAAAGTAGAAGTAAGTACATAGGAAGTAATAATCCTACTCATATTATAATTGTGAAAGTTTGTGAAAGGAGACACCTTCTAAGAGGAGCAACATAGGTTTAAGACACAAATTGTTCCTCGAAAATTATATATGTATGAAGAAATCGTCTTAATAAATGAATTTCGTGAAACGAATTTACTGCCGGATCATTAGTTTTAATCACAATTTTCTCAACGAAGCTTAAGATTTGCCATATGAAAGTTATATAAACGAGTTTGGGTTACTTGTGTGGCAGCCCTCGCGCGCGCGCGCTTTAGTGAGTGGTGAACGTTAGTAATTGAATTGACCTGTGGATTGGCCCGGTTCTTCCATGGGCAGCTTCGGTTGATTTCGTTGGTAATTTCTCTAATAGGTTTTACACTCAATCTGCTCAATCCGCCTGCCTTCGAATCGCACATAAAACGCAACGCAACAAATGTGTAGCTAATGTTGCTGAGACACTTTAACAATTGCTTTTACACAGTTTTTATGTTATGTAATTAAATATTTGTGCATTGCTGGCCACGGCAAGTTTCAGCAGGAAGTAGGATCAAATCAATTAGTCAAATTCGCCTTTGCGACAATGACAAGGACATCAATGATTGAATTTCTGGCTCTCAACGGGTTGGTTGGGTTTGAGTGGTTTGAGGGGATGTAAATTGCTTGGTGTGCATGGAAAATCATTGCAACGTTGACAGCGACGCACAAATAATTTCACTAATTGGCCGCCGCTGCCGTTGACAAAGTGAAACGCACACACGCTCCCATTGTGTGGGCGTGGCATAACAATGCAACAGGATAAGCCTAATTATGTTGCTACTGAACTGTGTGGGGTGGAGTGGATTGATGCGTAGGTTGTTCAATGCAATTCGAGATGATTTTGCAGACACTGCAGAAATTGCTTAAGTGGCACAGGAAACACTGGTTGCTGTGGTCGTCGTTGGGGCTGGTGGGGAAGGGAAGGGAAGACGCCGTGGAGAGTGCATTGAGGTGCTCGCTTTTGGTTGCAGATTGCGGTTGCGGTTCATTTACGGTTGCAGCAACAGAATTTTAATTTAAATTCAGTAGCAAAGACAAATATATATATATACACAGATACCATGCAAGTGCAAGTATATATCTGCTTGCTGAAGAACTCTGCCTATAAATTGGGGCAAATTAAATGAAGGGTTTATTTTTTCTTGTTCAAGTTTCGTTTGCTGAAAGCATCTTTAAAGCTTTAACCAAAAATCTCTTGCTGCGACTCGCTACTGATAGCTATAACTCGTTGTTAAATATTAATTTTTATTACTTACCATTTTTTTTGCCAAGTTTTGATAGCTTACATTTGTTTCAGTTATGTGTGCCGTCTACTCGTTGCTCTAACTCGCTGCTTCTTGCTCTCACTCGCTGCTCCTTTCTCTCACTCGCTGCTCTTTGATGTTACTCGCTGCTTTTTGCTGTTACTTGCTGCTTCTTGGTGTTACACACTGCTCCTTGCGGCTACTCGCTGCTTTTTGATGTTTCTCGCTGCTTCTTGCTTTGCTCGCTGCTTCTTGGTGATACTGATAGCTATAACTCGCTGTTAAATATTACTTTTTATTACTTACCATTTTTTTTTTCCAGAGTTAACATTCGTTTCAGCTATGTGTACGCTCTTCTCGTTGCTCTAAATCGCTGCTCCTTTCTCTCACTCGCTGCTCCTGGCTCTTACTCGCTGCTCCTTGCTCTCACTCGCTGCTCCTTGATGTTACTCGCTGCTTCTTGCTATCGCTCGCTGCTTCTTGGTGTTACACGCTGCTCATTGCACTCACTCGCTGCTTTTTGATTGCTTGCTTTCCTTCTATTCGTTACTGTTAGCCGCTTGTCTCTTTTCTCGCTACTGCAACTAGCTGCTGTTAGTTGTTGCCTAACGATTCTTTGCTTGCAAATTTATTATTTGCTAATCGTAGCCTTTGGCTATGATTTTGTTTATTCCGCCCAACAATATCTAATAGATCCATTATATCGTCATCGATTTGTGTGTTTGCCAACTTGCGTTAGCTAAATGCGAACAAATGTTTCGCATTGAATGCAAATTGACAATGTTCCACCTGCAGGGCACTTCAGAGCACATACTCCCACGCGGCACGAACGAACATCATCGTATTGCTTGCTGTGTGGCATGCTAATTGGAACGCAAATCGCAACTCCTTTTTGCAATGGCAACGCGTGGCATGGCAACACTTGTACGGCCAGTCAAATTGATTTGGACAGTTGACACTGCATGAAGCTAAACGCTAGCGCATTACAAGCTAATTAATTCATTCGGGCCAAGTGTTGTTTCGACAGGTACTGCATTCTAGCTGGCTAATTGAAACGCGCTGCATTTTCACCACAAAACGTCTTAATCACATTGACATGTGTCCTTGCCATTCCATTCCATTCCATTCGTTCGTTCGTTCGTACACCTTCCTTTTGCCTCATAATTCAATTAACAGGCGGCAATGCAATTTGTCAAAAGAGTTGGTCGCTTTGTTCATTTGCAGCCACTGGCCATAAATCGCAAAACGCAACGCAGCGCATGAGTTATGCACCTGACGCACACACACACACACACATATACATATACATAGTGGAAGCACGCACCTGGCTGAGAAGCTCTTTGCAACTTTCGCAAGCGGCGTCGTCGTCATCATCGTCATCGTCATCGTCGGATGAGCGGCCGTGTCTAGCTATTTTTCATGCATTTAACAATAGAGGCGACGATGCTAGCGACATTGTCTTGTCCATCCATCCATCCATCCATCTAGCCATCCATTCATTCATCTTTGCCTTGTTAGAATCCTGCTGCTTCTGCTGCTGCTGCGGCTTTTGTGGCTTTGACGGTAACAATGCCAAACTCAGACCATAGACCATACCATACTTTAACCGAAATGCGTTGATAACTGGTTGAAAGTTGTGATTCTTTTGGTCTTACGAATCATCGTTTCATATAAACTGTTTACATATTTGCAAGAGGTAAATCCTTAAAAATTATAAATCACAAGATATTTAAAAAAAAATAAGAAAAGCAAAAGTAAGTACATGAAAAATAATAATCCTAATAATATAATAAGTGCGAAAGTTTATAACGAGAAACCTTCTAAGAGGAAAAAAAAAGTTTTACGATACAATCATCGTACAAAAATTATATATGTAAGAGTTTGTATGCATGTTTGTTAGACTTTCACGCAAAAACTACTGAATGAATGTTAATGAAACTGTACAATAGTATAGCTCAAACATCAGATTAGCACATAGGCTATCATTGTTCATGAGGAAATGAGTGTGCTTGTCAAAGTCGATGTCCCGTAGTAGTAGTCAGAAGAAACTAAGTAATATATATAGTACAAACTTGAAACTTCCTACAAACACTTAATCATGTCTGAACAACAAAATGTTTTGAATATTCTATTCCTTGATTTATGTTAACTGCAACTTGCAAATCAATAACCATTTTTGCAGGGCACATAAACTTCGGTTTAATATGGCATTACCATAGTATTTTTTTTCTTTCTTTTGATTGGGCTTTATTGCAATTTGGCTTCTTGCAATTTGCAATTCCAATGGTTGTTGCTGTTATTTATGCGTTGTCCTGGCATTCTCCAGAAAAGCCAGGCAACAAAATTGTTCAAAAAAAAAAAAAAAAAAATAGCACAAGTAAAAGAAGAGGCAAAAGACAAAGACTGGGCAACAAGAAAAAAAAAAATACAGTTATAGCTTAATTTAGTTTTGCTGCACTAATTGAAACTCAGACTGATGAAGCTAGCAATGCAGAAGGAGGAGGAGGAGAACAGGTTACGGAAGGGCATGCCATCTTCACACATGTGACCTTAGGTCTTGTTTTGCTTTTTGTTTTCCCATTTTATGATGATGGTGATGCCTTCGTTATTGAGCAAAAGAATCAGGCATATATGCGATTTCTTAAAACAAATTGGATATTGAATGATTCTTTGAAATGATTCTTTGGTTAAGTCTAATGGGTGTATTATCCATTCAGCCTTATTTTTGTAAGATTGCTGCATTGGTCAACAAAGTTGTAGCTGCCTTTGCCAGAATAAGTACTAAGTACAAATATATATATATTTTTTGCTCTGTATCTCGCTCTCACACTTGTTTTTTTGCCCTTTGCTTTGATGACGCATATAGCCAGCTGTCCGAGCCTGTCTCTGAGTTTTTGATTTCAAGAAATGCTTTTCTAATCTCAACTAGTGCTTCTTCTTTTGCTATTGCTGTTGCCACTCACTTACTTACTTTTACACACTTTACACGCCACCTCCACCTCCACCCGTTCAATTGAAAATGCCTGCATATTTCTCATTTCGTTTTGTCGCCTATTTGTCATTGCATTGCCTTTGGCCGCAGGCGATTCCTACGCACACATGTCAACAACACAGTAGCAAATAGCAGCCAAAGTCGAGTAGCAGCACAGTAGTAAAAGAGAGAAGAGAAAGAAAGCAAGTGATTGAAAAATGAAGAAGCGAAAGAGGTGGTGGTGGTGGGGGTATAGCTTAAACTTGAATGCTTGCAGGCATCTACAATGGTTTTTGCTCCTTGCTTGCTGCTGCAGCTAAGACGCATTTAATGGCTTGGCCATGACCAGATTCCAATGCACATGGATACACAGATGCTAACTTTTTTCGAACATTAAGTGTTGCTTAGCTGTGTGTGTGTCGCTTATGGCACACACACACATGCACACACATACAATAGACAAACACTTCAAGAACTTCAAGTTTTGCTTCTCGCCTGCAAAGTGTTGCCTACTTATGAGGGCATTGCAAATTTGCCCAACAACATTGTTCACATACTAGCATGTACATAAGTAGTTGATAATAAAGATGGTTAAATTATATCTTTATAAATCAAACACTTTGTCTTCACTCACTTGCAGGATTAAAAAGTTGCTGCTGTGCTGTTCAAGCTATATGTTGCTTAAATTAACCTAATTTCCATTACTTAAATTAAAAAAAAAAAGAAGATGTTGATAAAAAATGTTGACAATCACAAAAGCTATCTGGGAAAAGAGGCAAATGTCGTATAACTCACTTAAACAGTTTGATTAAGCTTTGGCAGTCAGAAATTTGTTTGTCCAAACAACTGTAGTATGGCCCGTAAATAACATCTTGAATAAAAGAGTTGCCCCCGAGCTTAGCTAAGTGGATGCAATGTTGTATAGTTTGTCCCAACTTAGAAACTGCTACCCTACTCAACCTCCTTCCCCACTCAAACAATAAAAAACAAGGAGACTTTAAACGCCGCAGGATGCGACAAAAAAAGATCCCAAAAAGTGCTTAAGTTCTAGTCTCGTCTAGTGAGTGAAAGTATCAACGAGTATTCCCCCGTTCGAACGTTCGAAATTGCCGGCTGCAGCAAAAGGACAGCCACAAAATATCAGCACAGACTGTTGTTGGCTCGTTGGGGTTATTGGTAACAGCTAACTGGTTAAGGGTGATGGTCAATGTGGTCAAAATTTCTGCTGCTGCTGCTGCTGTGCGAATCGAATCAGAACAAAATATGTACCACGTATTTTATTTGGTTTTATTGATTTTAGTAACAAAAAAAAAAAAAATGGATATACATACATATGTGTGTGTGGTTATTGGTCCTGGCCTAAGCCGCTTGAACTCGACTTGAAGCATTTGGCTTTTAATTTCAATTTGACAAGCACTTGGCACTGCTGTCGTTGTCCTTGTCGTTGTCATGGCTTCTCCCCTGTCTATGCGGTCTTTCTGTGTGTGTGTGTGCGACGTGCCATATAGAAACATAGAAAACATCGAACATCGAGCACACCAAAAAGCGTAACTGGAATTAAACAATAACTCACGGCATTTGATGACGACTTTTCGTTTTTGCCTCTCTTATATATATAAGTCTATGACGATCTCTCTCTCACGCTATCTCTCTCTATCTGTGTGTGTGTGTGCAACATCATGTACGTGCGCTTAAATCTTCGATAACTTTCGTGTTTGTACGTGACTAAAATGCAATGCGCCCACAGCGTGAAGGTTGAGTGAGCTAAAAATTTACTGTAGACCAGAAAATCGAAAAAGAACCAAAATGCCAAAACCCAAAAAAAAAAAAAAAAAAACGCTTTCCAAATAAAATAAAATAAAGCTGGTAGGATGCCATCCACTTTGACCCAGTCTCTATCTGTCTCTTTCTCTTCCTCAAGCTTTTTCTTCAGCTAGTTGTCTGGTCTGTAAAACCGCCTGCGGCTTTTGTTAAAGTCGAATAGCCAAACTGCCAACTGATGCCAACTGATGATGTCTGATGGCTGGCCTTAAAGCGCTTTAAAATTAAGTGCAAAATGTCGTAACAGTCGTCAAACATTGATTTTTAGTGCGGCATTCGACTTAAGGTTCACACAGGCTTACAGTTGAATACATGTTAAGAAAATGTCTTTTGAAAGCGGTTTCAATCAATCGATGGATAGTTGAAATTGTTCTTGTCCTTGTCGTTGTCGGCTACACACACCTCTGACTTGGTGTTAAAAGAAAACCAATCACCTTAATGCCAGCTCTTGATCTCTCGCAAAGCCAACTGCTTAAGCTTCTAAATAGTTGCAAAAACTTGTTCTTTGTTTAACTTCAACTGATAATCATATTCAATTTCATTTTTGACACAGGATGAGAGAGATTGTGTGCTATTTTAAAGCAAGCTTTCTGATTTTAAAGCACATTACTTAAAGCTAAAAGTTTGAGGATGATTTCTGTTGCTCAGAAAATCCCACTTATATTACAGGTGTGAAAGTTTGGATTCATCGATCTTCAAATGGTTGACTCGAAGGAAATCCTCTTTAGATTATAAATCTTAATTTATTTAAAAAAAAAAATATTATGATAAGGAAAAGCAACCGAGTTGCGTTGATAGCTTGTTGAAAGTTGTGATTATTTTGGTCTGTACGAATCATCGTTTCATATAAACTGTTTACATATTTGCAAGAGGTAAATCCCCTTAAAATTAAAAATCTCAATTTATTTTAAAAAAAATATGTGTAAAAAAACGTACAAAGAAAAAAAATATTCCCACTAATATTATAAGTGTGAAAATTTGGATTCATCGATCTTCAAATGGTTGACTCGAAGGAAATCCTCTTTAGATTATAAATATTAATTTATTTAAAAAAAAAAAATATTATGATAGGGAAAAGCAACCGAGTTGCGTTGATAACTTGTTGAAAGTTGTGATTATTTTGGTCTGTACGAATCATCGTTTCATATAAACTGTTTACATATTTGCAAGAGGTAAATCCCCTTAAAATTAAAAATCTCAATTTATTTTAAAAAAAATATGTGTAAAAAAACGTACAAAGAAAAAAAATATTCCCACTAATATTATAAGTGTGAAAATTTGGATTCATCGATCTTCAAATGGTTGACTCGAAGCAAATCCCTTTTAGATTATAAATCTTTATATATTTTTAAAAAAAAAAGAAGAAGATTGTAAAAAAGGGAAAAGTAACTGAGTTGCGTTGATAACTTGTTGAAAGTTGTGATTCTTTTGGTGTGTACGAATTATCGCTTCATGCGACCTGTTTGCAGCAGCATCTGAGGTAAACCCTCTTCAAATTATAAATCTCAATATATTTAAAAAAAAATATATATATAAAAAGTAAAAGTAGATATAAAAAAAAATATTCCCACTAATATTATAAGTGTGAAAGTTTGGATTCATCGATCTTCAAATGGTTGACTCCAAGGAAATCCCTTTTAGATTATAAGTCTTAATATATTTAAAAAAAAAAGTAAAAAGAAAAGTAACGAGATGCGTTGAAAAGAGGAAAAAAAAAGTTTTCAGAGACAATCATCCTACAAAAACTACTGAATGAATGTTAATGAAACTGTACAATATAGCTTAAACATCGGAACAAACTAAATAATATCAGCCGAAACTGAGAGCATTATCTTTAACGCTATTTTTTACTAGCTTATAAATCAGTTTTGAAAAGCTTGATTATTTAATGAAAGCTTTTCAAAAACCTTGTTTTTAAGGCTGTTTTGGCTGAAAAACATTTTCTTGTTTAAGCTTCATATCAACTTTTGCTTAACCACAGTTTTTGATTGCCATGCTTGCGGCTAACACACACGCACACACACACACACACACAGCTACCATCTATAACTATTCATATATTCAAATTCTTGTTAATGCCAATGGATTGAGTGCCATTTGAATTTTCGCCGAGTTTTGCAATTATTCATGCAGCTAAATGCTGTTTATTGTGCCGATACATATACATATGTAAGTATATGTGTGTGTGTGTGTTTTGTGTATGCAATTAAATGCAATTGTGCGTCTGAGCGCAATATAAGCCATAGTGTGCATACGTGCAATTCGCATTTTGGCCGCTTATCCTCCGGTTTTTGCGTATTAATGAGTTTTCCAATAATTTCAAATGGGCCAGCGGGATTATGGCCAGAGTGAGGCACTTACTGTTATTGTACGATGCTCTCGTCAGCATCGGCATCAACAACATCAGCAACAGCATTAATATTAGTAGCAGCAGCATCAGCAGCAGCAGCATCGTCTGGCATTTAATCATTTATTTCGACACCAGGACGACGCAAAAGCGTTTGCCGCCGCCTCTCTCGCTTTTTCCACGCTTTCTCGCTAAGGCTGACAACAACATTTTTCGGGTGAATCGAACGCAACTCAATCAACGGCGTTGCGGCCCCAAGCGGCATTCACCACCACCATCATCACTCCCCACACAAAAAGCTTTAGAGTTATCTCTCTCTGTGTGTTGCATACTAGTTTGCCGCAACTTTCAATTGTTGGGGGAATTCGTCAGAACGTTTTGTGCCATTAGGAAAAGCGCTTTCCGTCTGTCTGCCAGCAAGTAGCGTTTCATGACGCACAATCGACATGGATGGGCTAACAACTGATGTGAAGTAGTAGCATAGTATTAGCAACAAGGGAGCAGGTGGCATGGTGGCATGGGAGTCTCTCCTCTCTCTCTTTCTCCGCAAAACAAAGTCGTGTGTTAATGTTAATGCTGTTAATGTTTATTTTGGGCTTCTAATGTATGTTTGATAAGTTAATTTTGCGCTTTTAGCACCACAAAAGAACTGAGTCCAAAACCACACCAAAAGCGCCACTGAATAAGCTCATCATTCCCACGACAACAAAAGCCATTAAAAATGCTTCAGCCTTGCCCTTTATCTTAATCGCCGTCGCCTCTCATCACATTTGCCGAATTGTATTGAATTCATTGATCATTGTTTGGAGCCTTTTTCTTTTGGTTTGCCATGGCAAGTTGCTTATTAGTTTTTTCAGATATTGCTGGCCCAATTGTTTCACCTCTCCAAAAAAAAAAAAAAACTTAGCTTTGTGGGTAAACGGAAGGAAAAAAAAAATTTAATATAATGAAAAAAAATAATACTAAAATTTGCCTACTTGGACATGAACTTGAAAGGTTTAATTTGAATACAAATCCACCGTTCATGCATCACCAACAAGGTAAAAAAAAAAAATTTATTAAAAATAAATATAAATAAAAATATTTTAAAAATATATATATTAAAAAAAAGTATGTTAAAAAAAATTTTATAAAAAAAAAAAAACTTTTTTTCTTTTACCGATTCCATTTGGCTTGAAGAAAACGGTAATACGTCGTAAGTAGTTCATTTCTTGCACAAAAACTCATTTGCACGCATATTGCAATTTCTTTATTTCGAAATATATATAAATGAGATCGAAAATGTGATAAACGAATTACGTTCTATATTGTACGGCAAAAATGGAACAATGGTGGTTCCGGGCAGGATCAACGATGATGACGACGACAAGCCCGCAAATATATTTATATAAAAAAAAAATAGTATAGTATAGTAAAAATAAACCATTCACTTTTCGTAAAGTTGCACCGTTCAAAATCAAGAAACATGCATCACCAATAAGGTAAAAAAAAAATTTCATAAAAAAATATATTAAAAAAAATATATATTCAAAAAGAATTATGTTTAAAAGAAGTATGTTAAAAAAAATTATATTAAAAAAAAAAGTCTTAGCTTTGGCGGTAAACGGAAGTTTTTTTCTTTTTCCATTTGGCTTGAAGAAAACGGTATTACGTCGTAAATAGTTTATTTCTTGCACAAAAACTCATTTTGCACGCATATTGCAATTTCTATATGTCGAAATATATATAAATGAAATCGAAAATTTGATTGACGAATTCCACGCATTTGAATTATTACTTTCTATATTGTATAAAATATATATATATATAAAAAAAATAATAGTATAGTATAGTAAAAATAGACCAATCACTTTTCGTAAAGTAGCACCGTTCAAAATTAAGAAACATGCATCACCAATAAGGTAAAAAAAAAAATATTTCAAAAAAGTATGTTAAAAAAAATTTTATAAAAAAAAAACTTAACTTTGAGGGTAAACGAAGTTTTTTTTTTGTATTGTTTTGTATTTTTGTATAAACTATATATATATATATATATTTATATCTATATTCATATTGGCGCCTGTAGTTCAATACAGCATTCGTCTGTTTGATATAAACCATTGTTAGAAGCTTGTATCTAAAAAGGCCACGCCAAAACGAGCTTAGCAGTAATTGCAATAAATTTAAACGTGTTCGCGAGAATATTTAACCAAACTCTTCAGATATTCAACAACACATTAATGCTGCTGCTGTTTGGCTCTTTTTAGTGCTACTTATTAAAGTACAATAGAACTTTGGACAATTTAACTTAAATTTCAAGCCACAAGTTGAAGTTGAAGTTGAATTGCTTGCCAATGCCAAACACACGACGATATATATGTATATATATGTATAGCCAAAAAGATTTTGGTATTCGTCGCGTTTTTGGCTCATTGCTGCTTGTTATTATCCCCTTTTACACTGAAGGAAAAGTTGCACAAAGCGATGCGTTGCGTTGCGAAGCGAAGCGCTCTCTGTTGTAATCAATGAAATTACATTTTAGTTCAAGGCAGCAGCCAATAGTGCGCTGCTTTGAAATTAAATTATTGTTAGCCATGGCAAACGCAACAACAACAACAACAACAAACACAAAACGTTTTGCTCTTAACGCTTGCTAATGAAGTGTTGCCAAGACATAGAATGGGATTCGAATTTAGAGGGTTGAGTGAATATTTTCCTTTTTTGCTTGCTCCTTTTCCTCTTTTATTCTGTCGCTGTGTGTGTGTGTGTGTTGCTTTCCTGGATCCTGACTCTGACATTTTTCAGTTATTTTGGTCGCTTTTTTTTTTTTTTTTTGTTGGCTAAGGGTGTTGCATACATTTTGCGCTTAATGGCTTTGGGGAATTCCAATGACGCTTATAGCCTGGCTTGGCTACCAAATAGCTAACAGCCAGCCAACCCAGCTTCTAAATCGACTGAAGTGGATTGAAGTGAAGAGGAGTGGAGTGAAGAAAAGCACTCGTCGCGGCGCATCCTCAGGGAAATTTGCTTTTGAAACTTGGCTAGCTTGCTTGCTTGCTGGCTGGCTGGCAGCTTTGGCTCTCTCCGGCAAAAAGACACTTAAAGTGTATTGCACCGAAAGCAAGAAGACGACTCAAAGAACAAAAAAAAAAAAAAAAAATAACGAAGTGATACACAAAAGCCCGACTGGACGACAATAACTCGCGTCAATGATGATGGTCAATGATTTTGTGATGGATGATCCTCTAGCTTGCTTGCTTACACACACACTTTCACCATGATCTATTGCTGGGTTTATTTTTTTTTTATTCTTATTTTTTTGGCGGTACATTGAAATGTTCAGCTTATCAGCTCCCCATTAATTTTAATATCAATGCTTGTATACACTTAATAATATCATATCATGGTTGAAATAAATTAGTGGGAATACAAACTTGAAATATTTTATACATTTATAAAAAGAATATTCCCACTAATATTATAAGTGTGCAAGTTTGGATTTATTAATCTTCAGATGGTTGACTCGAAGGAAATCCCTTTTAGATTGTAAGTCTTAATGTATTTAAAAAAAATATTATGATAGGGAAAAGCAACCGAGTTGCGTTGATAACTTGTTGAAAGTTGCGATTCTTTTGGTCTGTACGAATTATCGTTTCATGCGACCTGTTTGCAAAAGCACCTGAGGTAAATCCCGTAAAATTATAAATCTCAATATATTTAAAAAAAAATATATATATAAAAAGTAAAAGTAAATATAAAAAAAATATTCCCACTAATATTATAAGTGTGAAAGTTTGGATTTATTGATCTTCAAATGGTTGACTCGAAGAAAATCCCTTTTAGATTATAAGTCTTAATATTTTTTAAAAAAAAGTAAAAGGTAAAAAAAGGAAAAATTAACCGAGTTGCGTTGATAACTTGTTAAAAGTTGCGATTCTTTTGGTCTGTGCGTTTTTTGTTTGTTTTTCTTGACCGCTTTGATTTCGCACTTGAATATTATATATTTATTGAGTCTCTCAATCAATTTAAGCTCACTTGGCTGCATTAAATGTGTCTCAATACTTTAGTTTGGACTTTTTGTTTAACAAAATTTAACATTGATGGCTGTCAAATTTTGTTAAAAAAAAAATCCAAACTAACCAAAAGTCTTTTTAAATTATTTTGTTTGATTGAAATTGACAAAAAAAAAATATTCAAGTTGGCAGCACACTTATGTTGCATTTTATTTCATTTGCGTCAGCTCGTTAGAATGTTCTTCATAAGGCTTGACAGCAATTAAGACTTTGTGGCATAATCAGCAATCTTGGCAGTTTAAGGCGTCACATTGCCAACATGTTACACTGGCAACATATACTTGGGAATCGAGCAACTCCTTAACAAAAGTTAAATAAAATTTGGATAGTGCTGACTTTGGATGAATTTAATCTAAAAATATTATTTTATGGAACTTGATATAAGGACCTGAAGATTTTCTTGGGTTTAGATAAATATCCAATCGTATTCAAATTTAAAAAAATATATATAACTAATAAAAAGAAATGTATAAATATTATATATAAAACAAAGTTCCTTTGTGGAATCGAGCTGTATTGAATAAACCTCGATTCAAAGTTATTTCGCTGTTCCAACTTTGGGCAGATTTTTTCTTATCAAAATTGCGGTGTTACTTGCCCGCTGTGCAGTTTATCGCATCGATAGTTAAACGATCTGGCAGGCAGGCAGACATACATCGTGCACTGGTTTTAAATCAAATTAACTTAATTTGCCGCACGAAGCACATACAATAATGTCATCAACGGGCGATGTGCTCCGTGTTGCGTGTCCCGGTAGAGTTCTCTCGTTCATCGTACCCGGAATCAGGGATCCAGTGGAGTGTGTGCATGTCTGAGTACTGCTAATAAACGTCATCGATGCATTGATGCATGCCAATTAGTATCGCAGCTCTCTCCGTCTTGTGTATGCATCTTTGGCAAGTGCAGCAAAAATTGCATGCCGCATTAATTGCAACTGTCAATTGTCAGGCCGAGGTTGAGCTATGCGGCGGAAGTAAAAGGCAACGACTCGTCGGTTATATATATATAGATATAGTGTTGCTCATCAGTGAAGCTCGCCTCCGAGAAGCAGCCGCCAGTCAATCATCCTGATGGCTGGCAACAGCAGCAACAATGTGACATTTCCAGCAATTTGCTGAGCGCAGCAGCAGCAGTTAATCAGCAGCTAACTCTACCAATACAAACGTAACATCAATTTTAATTTATTTCCCGCTGGCTGTTGCACGCGCAAAGGAACCTCTAAATGAAAATATTTTTTGCAATTGTTCAAAACAAGAAGATGGTTCCGGTCAGGAGAACGATAACAATGACAATAACAACGATGATCATCATAACGGTGATGAAGATGCAGAGCCCGCATGAATAAAAATGTAGATGCATAGTACAAATGCATCACCGAGAAGAAGGTATATTTCAAAAAAAATATTTATTAAAAAAAAAGTATTTTAAAAAAAAGTATTTTATCAAAAAAAAAGTATTGTATAAAAAAAAATATTTAAAAAAAAAATATATATAATCGTGGGGGGTCGAGTCTATGTAGTAACTTGCCGACCCAATGATATGAGATTTTCTTAGGCCATACCATTCGGATGAAATTAGAACCATTTGGGAATTATAAGGACAGGGAAATGAAAAGTTTACATGCAGCTCCTTTCGGTATGCAACATTTTTTTTTTTACTAATAGGCAGCTGTTGTTGTTGCATTGCAGTTTGCAGAATAGGTTTGTTAGTGCGTATTTAATATAGATATATATATACTAATAATTTTAGTTTATTTTCCCGTTTTGCTTACTTAATGAAAGAAATGTCTGTCGAAATGCATGTTAAGTACAGTTGCCAGGAACATAAAGGAGAGCTTATTGCTAATCGTTTGACAAAGCAAAATCTTTTCGAACAATCATTATTGTATTGTTGTCGTATGTTTCCTTGCGTATATTGTTAGTAAGTATTTCAATCTTGGCCAGTAAGTGTTAGCTAAAACCTGTTTAAAATAAATGTTATAGAATTAATTCCACTTTTGTGTCGTGCTGTAAACGCATATTTGATTAGTTTGACAGTCGTTGTTGCTGTCAATGTTTTTTGAAAAATCTTTCTATGCTTTTTCCTACACACACTTGAGTTGTACATCTACTTCAATGGGAGTGTGTGTGTGTGCGAGTGTGCGTCGTCATCAGGTCGAGTGGCAGCATTTAATGAGGTGCAAATGAGCTTGTACTGGCAGCAAACAGCAGAAGCATCAGCATCAAACAAGAGCGCGAAAGAGTCGCAGCACTTTAAAAGGGAATTAGCCTAGCAGGAGTAGGCCAAGTGGCAAGTCGCCCAAGATGCCGCTCGACTCTACCAACCCCCCCTGTCGGCCGACAAGTGTTGCAAAATGCTTGCTTTGTTGCCGTTTTACATTTTACCGTCGTTTGCCAGTTGCTGTTGCTAATTTCTTCAGTTCGCATTGCTTTGCTTTGCTTTGCTTTCTGTCTGTTTGTAAATTTTACATATTTTCTATGAAAATTACCATAGAATAAGCGAGAGCAGAGATGCGCGAGGCACGTAGACGTTGGGTGCACCCACTTAACATGATAAGCGACAAGACACCTAACATGT
Source organism: Scaptomyza tumidula (assembly GCA_035044465.1). Classification (NCBI taxonomy): domain Eukaryota; kingdom Metazoa; phylum Arthropoda; class Insecta; order Diptera; family Drosophilidae; genus Scaptomyza; species Scaptomyza tumidula. Next base: position 1,289,909 of record JAWNNW010000130.1, read on the forward strand.
TCAACACGACACCTTCACGACAGCAGCACCACATGTGGCAGGGGGACAAAACCACTACAAGCGTGCCACACACACACATACACAAGTGGCAGTAGATTGCCTGCAGCAGCAAGCGGCAACACACACACACACACACATCCTCCTACTGCGCATCTCTCTCTTCTTCTACCCCACCATGCTAACCTCATCTCTTATCCGCTGCGTCTCTTATCCGCTGCGTCCTTTCGCGCTTCATGTCTTTGTCGTTTTGGGTTTTTGCGGCTCTGGCAGTTGCCAAGCATATCTTGCCACAATATTAAGCAAGTGCGTATACGTGTGTGGCATAAGTTGCCGCGACATTTACACTCAATTTCGACAGCTACACACACACACACACACATAGAGAGAGTGCTCCCCTATTCAGGCCGCCCCATTAGGCATCTAGCAGCAAGATTTTAACCACTTTCAGCTCATCATTGCTTGTCTTACAAACCTCGTAAGACATACAAATAGTTATTTATGGCATAATATTTGTGAGCTATTCAAAAAAATAAAAAAACCAAGGGTTGTTTGTCTATAATTAGTGTGACAGAATGTTGCTCGAGTTGAAGTCCTTTGATGCGTTACAATTTCAATTGAATACTGCACTATGACCTAAGCTGCTTAAATTATATATATAATTAGTTCATGGATTTGAGCTGTTTAAGTTGCTGTCAATTCTTATCTCAATTGAAAAAAAAAAAACCGGGAATCGTACCTGAGACCTTGCGCGTTAACTAAGCAGATGCTTAAGCACTTGCGCCATTGACGAAAATGTTACATAAACAATTGATTCGAATCTTCGTCGAAACAAACTTTGACTGAGCTTCGGTTTTTATACCCTGATCCCATTAAAAATGGGAAAAAGGGTATAATGGATTTGTGCAAAAGTATGTAACAGGCAGAAGGAAGCATCTCCGACCCCATAAAGTATATATATTCTTGATCAGCATCAATAGTCGAGTCGATTTAGCCATGTCCGTCTGTCCGTCCGTCCGTCCGTCCGTCCGTCCGTCCGTCCGTCCGTCCGTCCGTCCGTCTGTCCGTCTGTATGTATGAACGCGTCGATCTCAGAGAGTATAAAAGCTAGAGACTCCAGATTTTGAACTTAAGCTCGCCTAATCCCTAGGCAGTACAAGTTTGTTTTCGATTTTCGATAACTCTTCCCGTTTCCGATATACACATGGGATCGATAACAACAAAATCTTGAATTTGGAAACTTTGACATGCCATTTGAATTATAATACAAAATAATGATAATCTGTAAAATTTTTATTAAAATCGGTTAAGAAACACCGGAGATATGGGACATTGAAGTTGTGTATGCAGTATGCAGTATGCGCGTAGACACACACACACATACTTGCAAGCACTTACTGTACGCGAAAAGTATAGGGATCAGGGTATCGTCTAGTCGGGATTTCTGACTAGAGCCTTCTTACTTGTTTTAAACTACGTTCTTAGAAATTTGTTATATTTTTACTCAAACATGAAACAAAGTTCGTATTATGAAGCAATGTTAAATGTTAACAAACGGTTCTTAAATCGATTTTTAATACCAAATCAAAATAAGAACGAAAAGTATGAAAAATCCCGAAACAAATGTTTCTATTGTTTATTCGTTAGTGTATATGAATAAATACTGTTTTCATTTTAGAGAATATATATATATATATATATATATATATATATATATGTGTGTGTGTGTTTAAAACCAAAATAAATTTTAGTGGCATGTTATTAACTAGTATTTGCCAGCTTCAAAAATATTTAAAAACTTTGCTAAAACTGCCGACTTAAACATGAAACAAATTGCCCTTTGTTTAAGCGGCTTAACAAGTATCTATAAACGTAATACTTTTGCAAATTATATGTGAGTGTGTGTATGTTTGGTTTATTCATGCACGATATGTTTTAGTTATTTTCATTGATTGAAATGTAACAAAAAGATCTTCAACTAATCAATAGAAAACAGTTGCATGCATTGAATAATGTCGTATATATATGTTTGGAGAAAGCATTTAAGCTATCAAAATATTTGTATGTGTGTGTATGTTTGTTTGTAGCTTGATTCGATTTGTGGCTAAACAATAAATAAAATTCGAGACAAAGAGATTTCTATGCAAGACAATTTTTTAATTGTTTTCAAAAAGCGAACACTGCCTGGCTAGCTGCCTGGCTATCTGCCTGACTGTCGGACTGACTGTCTGACTGTTTGTCGGGCTGGCGTTTACTTATTTTCTGATTGCTCTTCAGTTGTTTGGGGACCATAAATTTAACAACCTCAATATGAGGCATGCGGTTGACCAACCGCAAAACGTTTCCATGCAACAATCGCGCAACTGTTGCCATGTTCTATCTCTCCTTGTTTTTTTTTTACACTCATATACACAAATACTCAGTATATATATATATATTTATATATACCGCAGAATTTTCAATGCACTTTTGCGGTTAGCCAAAGAGTAATAAAAAACAATACACAAATTCACTTAAAAGCGCTTTGGTCAAACATGCGATACCCTTTCCACAAATAACACTTGCCAAAAGAAGCCCTTTACAATTATTGCATATTTAAATTGATCATTTAGCCGAAAAAATATATTTTTAATCAATGAAAATTTATTAAAAACTATTAAATTATCTTTTTAGGATAAGTTTTTAATCGGAAAGTTTAACTAACGAAAGGTTAGATAGATTTTAATGATCTCTTATTTGATTTAAATAAATCTTGTACTTTTTTGGATAATATTTTTTCTTTCATTAAATAAATATGCTCAAAATTCGTCACAAATTTGTTTATTTGAACAATTATAGTATAATAAATATTGTTGTTTAACATTATTACACATTAAACAAATAAAGAAAGACAAAATAAATGTTTTAAACATGTTCATAAATATATTTAACATAACTTTAAGTTAACTGATATTGATTAGCACTGCAAAACGGTATACAAATAATATAAAAATATTTAAAAAAAACTCTAAAATTATTTCTTAAAGCTAAGTTTTTAATCGCAAAGTTTAATCGATTTTAATGACCTTTAAATTAATTTTAATATATATTATATTATTAAATATATATAAATGTGTTTAAAGTTCGTCAAACTTGTTTTTTTCAACTAATATTGTTGTCTAACATTATTACACAATAAACATATAAGAAAGAAGAACAGAAAAATGTTTTCAGCATGTTTATAAATATATGTAATTTAACTTCAAGTTAACTGATAATATTTGTATGAATGGCTTATAATTTGCAGGGCAAATATGCTTTCCTATTGTTTCCTTTGGGACATGTTTGTATGCATGAATAAATGAATGTTGTATACGTTTTTTACCTCAAACGTTACAAATTGCATATGTGAGTTGGGGTCGTTAGGGGGGCGGAGGGAACGGGGGCTTTCGATGTGGTACATTGCCTAAGCAATGACTCGGAATGAACACGCTTAAGCCGCTTTTCAAAATTGCAATGGCCAACAATGAACTCTTCTTCTTGTTCTTTTTTTGTTCTTCTCTGCGTTCGTTCACATTCGAAATTGTGCTCTGCGTTGTTCTGTTGCAGTTCGGTTTTTTTTTTTGTTGTTGCAAATTTGCTGCAAAAGGATTTTCGAAATCAATTTGATTTGCCAAAGAGTAGAAGAAGCCCCATGGGATTTTGTATGTGTGTGTGTGTGTGTGTGTGGGTTGGGGCAGCAGTAGCAGCAGTAGCAGCTGTTGTGGCGTGAGGTTAGTGGAATGCAGCTAGCCCGGGTTCGCAATCAATATGCTATGACAATACGCTTGCCTATTGTCTATCTAGTTTGTGATTCGTTTCGCTTTTGTCAATTTTAACGATCCATTTTCCCGCTTGTTTCACTCTGCTTGCTCTGACTGTTGGTTGTTGTTGTTTGATTTCATTGCTTGGTTTGTTTGTTTGCTTTTGAACCGTTCCGTTCCGTTCTGTTCCGGGGCTCGTCGGGAGTTTGGCTGCCCGCAGTCGACAGCGCGTCAAAATCACATTTGACTTGACATTTTAATGACGTTGACAAACAGGATTTCGCATTCTCGTCCTCCATTGAGCCTCAACACACACACACACAAGCTAACAAGCTAAATGAACAGTTTTCCGCTCTTTAGCTTTTCAATTCTAGCTTCTCTCTCAATGGCTACTCGAATGCAGTTTCTTAGAACCACCAAGCACAGTTAAGTTCATAAATATATGAAGTGTATAGAGTCGAAGCTTGTGAATCCCAACACAATATCCTCAAGAATCATAGCCTATATGTTATTCTTATTATATTAACTTAACTATGTTAAAGTTAAGTTTCCTTTCGTTTCATTTAATAGCTTTTGCAAGCATACATAAAAACTTAAACTTAAGTTATGTTAGTAGAATTAATATTGAATTGAAGAATTAACATTGAGAAATAAAAATTGTCTTTGTAAGCTTTTGCGTTCGATTTGATCTAAGAGAATCGATTTCGCATTCATTTTGTTTTTCCCGACAACTAAATATTTGTGCAAATTATTTTGTAATAGAAAATCAAATTGCAACAAATTCGCACACAATTGCAACAAAATGAGCAAAAACAAAAAAAAAAAACCAAATAAAGTGAATGCCATCAGCAAAAATGGCAATGCTGTTCGATTTACACCCCCTAACCCTAACCCTCTCTCTCTCCCTCTGCCTTGCAACGACCCGCTGGCAGTTTTGGACCGCAGCACTCGACAGCTGTTGTAGCAATTGAGCTTTTGGGGCGCCCCTCGACGAGCAAGCAAGCAAGCAACAATGTTGTCGCATTTGTAACTGTCTTGCACTCGACCAGGTTTCAGAAACAATGCAACAACAAAAACGAGACAACCTAAGACAAAGGCCAGAAGACTGCAAAAGTGTGTGTGTGTGTGTGTGTGAGGCAAGGCCAGGATGCTTGTGCTAGAGAGATGAAAAGTATGTGTATGTGTGCACTTTGTGGCATGAGAAGCAGCAAGCAGCACATGCAGCGAGTTAAAGAAATTCCAATCAGCAGAGCTATTGTTCTTGAGACATTTGCTGAAAATTGAAGATAATTGAAGTGTAAAGCGTTGAACGGAAGTGCACCAGTCAGCAACAGCTTCAGATATCACCTCAACCCCCCCCCCCCTGACCACCTGACCCCATAGCCACCGCCACATCCGGACGATTCGACAAGCAACGTTCTCGGTATTTGCTGTTGTTGTTGTCCAAAAAAGGCATATTATGCAATACAATTTTGGCTGCTTGGCTTTTGTCGAACAATTTTTTGTGGGTCAGATTGGCCTTTGTCATGGTGAAAGCAGCAGCAGCTGAAAGCAGCAGCTGAAAGCATTCTAAACATACCTGATACACACCCTGTAGATGGTTTTGACATTAAAGGTTTAGATTTTAAAGATCAGAACAGCTTTCAAGCAAACAACTTGTTTAAGGCATATTAAAACAGAAGGCTAAAGGCGGCTACCTTGCTTAGAATTAAGTCTACCTTTGCTCTAAGTTCCTCTTCACAAAACTTTAATCTTTGAAAATACACACTTTCATGAGAGCCAAAAGTTTGATGACAAACTTTTGAAAAGACAAATAGAGATATGATATAGTATATGCATATGTGTACATTCAAAATTGGCCGTGTGGCATTTTATGGCTCAAGTAATAGAAACTTCATTCATATTACGGTTCAAAAATGATCCGCACTTGAGAAACACACACAAAGATAAACACCGACGAAACGATAAGAAGGAAGGAAAATGCCACATTGTAAATGGGGCTAACTGCTTACCGCATCAACAACAAGGAACAAGAAAATTTTGTGGCATAGCAGCGACGACAGCACGACAGTGTGAGTGTGTGTGTGTGTGTCCGTTTGTCCTTCAATGTTGCTCTGTTTCTGTTTCTGTGTCTGTGGTAAGGATCTTCACATTGTCGTCTCGTCCTTGCAGGCCAGGCGACTGCATGCGGAACGAACGATGCAATCACAAAGTTGCCCAAGTAATGAAACCAAAAGACACACCGCTATCACAAGAGACAAATGTGATGGCAAGCGGAACGGGTAAACGGATGGACGGAGGACGGGTGGACGGGTGAAGGGATGGATGGCTGCTGCAAGGGACAGTGCTAGAGTTTATGCCAAGTGTCTGAATGCTTATGTTGACACTTGGCTTGCGGTCGCCTGCAGCAGACTCTCGATGTGTATATGTGTGTGTGTGTGTGTGTGTGTGCTTAAAATAATAGCATAGTGTTATATGATGGATAACCAAGAACAAAACATATTGCACAAAGTTGTAGTCAACCTTGTTGTTGTAGCTTAAAATAAGCCAAGTGTTCGACAAATTTCAGATTGCTTAATGCTTTCACAAATGCTTCATACATATTACGCCTAAAAGGCCTGTAGGATTGTAGATGGAAGTTGGAAGGAATTTCGTTCAAGCAACAATAATCAAACATTTTCGTTAACATATTTAATTAAGAGGCAAGCATAATATGAAGCTTCAATAAATAGCTGAAATAGCAATTCAAGTTACTTTTGTTGTGGGCACTGCTTCATTTGAAGCTATTTCTATTTCTAACCCCAACTATGATTTCATATGTTTCTGTGCTTGATTGAAGCTACTTCTAGTCCTAATCCCAAATATGTTTCTATGTGTTTCTGTGCTTCATTTAATACTAATTCTAGTCCTAACCCCAACTATGTTTCTATGTGTTTCTGTGCTTCATTTAATACTAATTCTAGTCCTAAACCCAACTATGTTTCTTTGTGTTTCTATGCTTGATTTGAAGCTATGTTCTAGTCCTAAACCCAAATATGTTTTCATACGTTTCTGTGCTTGATTTGAAACTATGTTCTAGTCCTAAACCCAAATATGTTTGTATTTCCATGTGTTTCTGTTAATTTTAGACCACTATTATCTTTCTTGAATAATGAAGTTTGTCATATGCTGGTAAAAGCACTATTAACTATAAATAGTAATTGGAAATGTTTTTGATTTTGGTCAGGGCCTCAAATATCTAACAAATGAAAGCTTGTACGAATGTTTGTTGCTCTTTCGCGCAGAAACTATTAAATGGATTGGATTGAAACTTTGCAATTATACGGTTTCGACATCTGAATAACATATAGTCTATCATTTTCAAAGTTATTTTGTGCTAAGTGTGGATCTTTGTTGTTATATTTCAAGTTGCCTTCAAGGTTTTGACAAGATTTTTCCTTCTTTCGCAATAAAAACAAAACGATTAGAAAATTTCATTCATTCATTAACTATTGCGAATAGATTAAATGGAAAAAAAAATCCTCCCGGTTAAACCTTAAAAAATTGTTTACAGCAAGCATAGCTAGGGGCCTTAAATGTTGCTGGGGGGGACACGAACTCGTGTCTGTATTGGCGAAAAAATTAATGTTGTTATATTTGTTGTTGGTCGGTACTTGGCGCCGCTAGCAGGCACAAACAAGCAAACATCAATGTGAATGAAAACAAAAGTACAAAAGCAAAACGAAAAACGAAAAAAGCAAATCATATGCACGGCGACGAAGCATAAAAAATTGCTTTGCCACTGTGATTGTAGCGGCCGCCGGCATTTTCAGTTTCGGCAACATAGGAAAAGGATGGTGTGGGGGGGGGGGGGGTTGTGGTACTCACGATTGGATATGGTCGAAATTCTGTGCAGAGCGCATTGAGCTTTGGGCGGAAATGTCATTGGCAACCGCGAAACGATGCGAGCCAGCCAAAACGTCGACGTTGACAGAGGTTGGCAACAGTTGTATAAACGATTCAAATGTTTACTTGGTAATATGGCGAAGCATGTGTGTGCCACACACTCTGCTGCCACTGGGGACACTGGCAGCATGAAGCGCGGCGAGAGCTCAGGTACTGGCAGCAAAAATCAAACGTAACAAAAACACAGCACACACGAGGCAAACAGAAAAACAAAAAAAAAACAAACAAAAAAAAAATATTTATAAGAAAATAAAAAAGTGCCCAAAAGCGAATAAATGAAATTCCGCACACACACACACTAACACAACAAAAAATACCGTGATGTGTATACATGTGAAATTGCATTTGTGAATGCAGATGAGCAAGAACAACAACAGCAGCAGCAGCAGGATTGGATTCGTTTGGTTTGGTTTGAGTTGGATTGATAGTGACCCGCTCAATGAGAAAAATAAAGATGCATTTGATGTTCACACACACACACACACACACAAAGGGCGTCAAATGATGCTTGGGTAAGCGGCTGATGTCAGTTCAGCCATGGCTCTGGCATCAGTTTTGCATACCTGAAGTATGCCATTGTTTTGGACAATGGAGCGTGAAGTGAACGAAGTGGCGAAGGCTAAAAGCTTCCAGGCGTTATGATAACAGTTAACAAAACGGTCACACACTTGATGATTAATCCGAAAGTGGTCTTTAAATTAAAGATTATTCATTATTCTTTTAAATCTGAAAAGACTACAAATTAAAACAAAATAATATGACAAATTAATAAAGAAACAACTGAGAACGCTTTTATCGAGAAATACCGACTAGATAAGACCCTGAACCCTATACTCCTGTGTGTGTGTGTGTACGTGTTTACTGCATACTTGACTTAGCTTCAATGTTCCATATTTTGGGTGTTTCTTAATCGGTTTCAATAAAAATTTCACAGGTTTTCATTATTTCTTTAATAGTTTCCATTTTCAAGTACAATTCTTGTTTATTAAGAATTTTCTCTACAACGAAGCTTTTTGAATGTCTGTAAAAAATATGATTGCAAACATTTCGGATCCAACTTTGGATCGACAATAAAACCATTACTCTTTGCAGTTGCATGAGGCATTCACATTTTATTTACATAGTTTTGCACGTTTCCATTTGCCATCAAGAATTTATAAAGCCTTTGCCACAATGCAACGAGAAAAAACCTTTCAAACATTTTTTTTTTGTTAGCTCAGCGTTTAATCCCACGGGAAATGCTTGGGCTGTTGACCGTTGGTGATGATGTTCTTGCAACTGAATTTGAACATGGCCTGATACGGAAATAAAAGTTGGTCAGTCATGTTGACAAGAAACGAACTGGACCGACGACGACGACGACTAAGGCGAGCGAAAAGTTTTCCTTTGCGATTAGGGAAAACTATTGCAATATGCGAATGCATCGTTGCAATGTTTTGAGCTCCGGAAATGGTGTAACATGTCTGATAAACTCAAATTGGTTTTGTATTTTGTCTTCATGTGATGAGTTCTCATTACATACTACTGTCTGTGTATGTGTGCGTGAGTGCGAGTGTGTGTTAGCCACTTTTAGCTTTTCGTTTGCTGTCTGTTTTACGTCGTGTAGTTCGCTTTGCAAAAGGACGTGTTAGCTGTCAGCGAAGTCAGTCAGCATTCACACACACACACACGACTAAAGTGACAGCCTCACGAATGTGCAGCCACACACACACACACACTCACACACCAATGCACCTTTTTGGCTAGCGGATGTTATGCTGACTTTGCCAGCGATTTTTTGTTCAAAGGAAATGCGCGCACGGTTTCACTTTTTGCTCCTCCTGTTAACTGACACAGAGTAAAAGAGAAAGTGAGGAAGTTAGACAGAGAGAGAGACAGAGAGTGAGACAGAGAGACATGACATGCACACACATGCTTGCGTTTTAGGGTTTTAACAGCATTTTGACGTTTTGTTTGCCACAAAAGAACGGAAATGCGATTCAAAATTATTTGATTTCCGCTTCTGTGAAGCAGCCCTCAACAATACACGCTTTCTCTTTCGCACTCTCTCTCTCGCTCTCTTTCTCACATTTTGTGGCTGCTGAGGTCCTGTTTGTGGCGTCTTTTCGTTCTTGCGTTGCGTTTTTATTCTGTTGCAACCATTTGCTGTGCCTTTTAATGATGGCCACTTCAGCGTTTCCGGGCGGTCGGCTGCTGTGGGCGGTGGGCGGTGGACGTGGGTTGTCTTGGCGTGAATGTTGCTCGTAAATTTGTTAGTTTATTAGCGCAATTTCCGTTGCTAATTAATTGCTAGGCCACACACACACACACACATGAAGAGAGCGTGAAATAGAGAGAAGAATTTGCTCAATTTGAGCATGCCTTACGTGTCTCTTCTCTCTTCTGTCTTCTCTCTACACCTCTCCTTCTCCTATCGGCTAGATATTTGTGACATGAAGCTGCATTTTTAAAAATGCCATATATCTATCTTTCTCTCTCATTCGCTCACTCTCTCTCTCTCTCTTTCTCGTGTGTGCTATGGCACAAATTGTTAGCTGTTGCTGCGGTTTTGTGCCTTGCAACTGCCATAAGCCTGCTTGCAACCAGAATTCTTGCAACACAATATCCCTCTCTCCTCAACCCCGCCCACCTTCTCTTACCACACTCACCTCTACGGCTGCCACTCAGAGAGCAAAGCTGCATGGCCTGCTGCCTGTGGATTATCCAAGCCAATTTGCTGTGCTGCATATTTCTAATTAATTAAGCTACCTGCTGCATGGCATGTCTTATCCGTGTGTGTGTGTGTGTGCGTGTGTGTGTGTGTGAAATGTAGACCTGTAACCCTTCTCACCTTTACCATCGTAACCCCCCTCACCTAACCACGCCCATGCTTATGTCATAATATATACATTTTCAATTTCCGGCTCATGAAATGGAATTAACAACAAAAAAAGCATGAAAAAACCATGAAAGTATTACAAAAAAGCTTAAAGAATATTTCTCTACCAAAAAAGAACATTTTTCGCTCTCTTGCTGTGCTAATTATTAGCTATCAACAACATATCTAGATATATATATATGTATTTGTTAACATTTAATCAAAGAGCAAACGCGACAATCCAAACGAAAAGGTTTTAATAATATAAAAAAATTATTTGTTGTTGTATATGTTGTTTTTTTTTTTATCAGAACCTTAGCTTAAAGCTGCTAAAGACTGAAGAAAAGGACAATAATCGTGTCATAAAGTATTGTGTCACAAAGTATTGGGCGACAAGCTATAAATTATAATTTACAAGACATGACTGTCAAACAAATGGCAGTCGTTGAGCCACTACCTCATCTATGTCTGTCTTTGTGTGTGTGTGTTAGTGTGTGTGTGTGTGTGACTTTGACAAGTTTCTGATGGTGTGCGCCCACCGAGTAACAACAGAGCCAGCAGACAGCAGGCAGCGACGCGATGCACAGTGGTACCAGCTCAATTTTAATTGAACTCTACAAAGAAATTAATATATAATATTTGCATATATTAATTTCGTTTCAAATCGTTGAATTTTTCATTATTTTTATATAAGTCTACAAAGAAATTATTAAAATTGTAGTAAAATCTATTATTTCTGTATATATTAATTTGGTTTCATATTGTTAAATAGTTTATAAATAGCAGAAAAAATAAACCCAAATAAAATCGTATTCTTTATTTGTTCAAAACGACAAAGCCTTTTTCTTAATTATTTAAATATTAAGTTTAAGTTCAAAAGTTCAAAAATATGTTTTTGCCAAATTTAAGACAAACGGCTTAAATTGTTTAAATTATTTTATTCTTTTTTTTATGTTATAAAATGAAAAGCAGAGCAGATATTGTATTTAAATCTACGTTTTCTTTATCTTTAATGATTATAATTTTATTAAATATAACAATAACAAAATATTCATTTGACTTTTAATTGAAGAAAGGTTTCCTTTTTTTTCGTAAGCTTTTGTTCTAGTGTGCAAACGGGGACAGCAAATTCAACGGCAACTCCTCATGTTAGCCAACATTTTTCAATTAACAAACGAACGAAAAATGTATGACATGCCACAGACACACACATCCGCCCACCACACACACACACACACACACACACACAGCAATGCACGAAAATATTTTTCATAGTCGCCCATTTTTGTGAGCAAACGAATCAAAGCAAACCCAAAACGTTGCTGTCAAGAAAAAAAAGGAGTGGCAATGTTGTCCATTGAGTGAATGAAGGGGCGGTAGCGGTGGCTAGGGGGTATTGGTTTGGTTAGGTTGCATAGGTGTAGTAGTTTTGGTTTATTGTTTTTGTTAGATTTTGCTTGGCAACGAACAACAACAAACAACAACACTAACAATAAGCAGAAGCCGAGCCATGTGATGTACTTGTGTCATTCGTTTCCTGGCATAATGACAAGCTAAAATGTTTGCCACAGAATTCGTATTTAGGGGAAAAGGGTTATTAATAAAATCAAATTTGATGCCATACGGACATAGCGAAACGGTTTCCACTCCATGCCTGTGTTGGTATGTTTGTGTGTGTGTGTGTGTGTGTTGATGCTTATGTCCCTTTTGGGTTGGTTTTTGTTGGCGCGCTAAACACCTGCTATTTTATGATTTTATTAGGCACTCAACACGCCACGGACAGACAGCTGAAGTGTTGCATTGAGTGTGTGTGTGTGTGAGGTAGTGTCAGTGTGTTTAAAAACTTAAACATTTATGCTACTTAAGTAGTTAAGTTTATATTTCAACTATACAATGTGAAAACAACTTAAATTCTCCCAAGTTTTTTTTTGTTTCACATTTTTAGCATCAAGTAGAAACATTTTCAAGCATTACCTTAAAACCCTTTATACAAACAACTTGTACTAAACGATATCTCACTTTTTTAACATTCTTTATTTGTTATTTACCATTTACTTATGCCTCTAACGAGATCTCGTGTCTTGTTAAGTAATCCCCAATCAGTTTGCGCTTGAGTGGATACTTCTTCAAAAGCCACAACAACAAGTACAGTAACTAAAACTTTAAGAACTGCTTTTAAGCTTAATGAGTGAAAACGCTGCTACACAAACACATATACACACACACATGCATATATACAAATACATATACACTTACATAGCTTGACACATGCAATTAATGTGCAGCGTTAAATGTGAAAGAATTATTGAAAAATCAAATGACATTTTTGTGGCAAGAGCATCATCGTTAACAACAATATCAATATTAAAATCTTTTCAACGTGAGTCCAATTATTTTGTGGTTAAGGTCGATTTTCGAAGTTCCAACATCATTAAAGTTAATATTATAATAAAAAAATATCAGCCACAGAGTCAAAATTAATAAAATCAAATAATTCAATTTAATATAGTATTCGAAATATTAAGTATTAAAATTAAATTTTGTATACTAATCAACAATAATAAAATAGTTTTAAAACAGGTTTTCCATATTTGTTTTAACGACTTTTATATTTTTCCCTCTTAGTCTTAGTTCCTTTAGTTCCTTTTTCCCCATTTACTTTGACTTATCTTAATTCTTCTTCTTGTTAGCTGAACCCTCTGCGGCTCTTGCCATTCAATTATCCAAAGAACAAACAGAGTGGAACTAAAAAAAAGCCGAAAGTTTTGTGGTTTCGAACCGTTCTAACTTTTGAGTCGATCCCTTTTCACTTTATGGCATAACAAAAAAAAAAATAAATAAAACGAATAAAACTCACACACAAAAATTTTTCACTTGCATTTTTATTTTTACTGTTTGGCCAATTTAATTGTCAGTGTCATATCTTACCACAAACCAGCCCATCCCAGCCCATCCCAGCCCAGCCCAGCTCAGCCCTCCCACACTTTCCATTGGAACATGAAAAACATATTCAAAACAAACATAATAAAATATGTGAGTTTTTTTTGTTGTTGTTTGTGCTCTGTGTCTTTAGGTCCAGCAGCAGCCCACAGCTGATTTCCTTAGAGACAAATTAGCCAGCAGTTGACACAAAAACAAACGAACAAAAAATGTTTGTTGTTTGTTTGCCTTTCTCTTTTTTTTTTTTTTTCGCTGCAAACATTATTAAAGTTGGCCCGGGGCCGGACAGGTCGAGAATATTGTTGCTGGGGCTAAAAAAGGTGTCTAAGTGCTGAGTGCGATAATAAAAAATCCAAAAAGAAGGAGAGTGGGTTTGAGTGCTTGAAAGACAAATGAGAATATTGAGTTTCATAAAGTTTTTGTTGTATGGTTGTTTTTAAGGTCAATGATTGAATGAATGAATGAATGAATGAGTTCGTGATTAAATAAATAAACAAATGAATGAATAAATGAAACAATAATTGAATGTTGAAATGAATGTCAGGAATGAATGAATGAATTAAAAAATGAACAAATTAATGAATGAATGAATGGTGAATGAATGAACGAATGAATGAAACAATTATTGAAAGATTGAATGTAAAAATGATGGTCAGGAATGAATGAATTAAAAAATGAATGAATGAATAAACTAATGAATGATTGAATGAATGAACGAATGAATGAATAATTGAATGAATGCGAATGAATGAAACAATAATTGAATGATTAAATGTAAGAATGAAAGAGTAAGTGAATGAATTAACGAATGAACAAATAAATGAATGAATGAATTAATGAGCGCGAGATTGAATTAACAAATGAATGATTGAAAGAATGAATGAATGAGTGTGTGATTGAATGAATGAATGAATGAATGAGTGGATTAAATGAATGAACGAATGGTTGAATGAATGAACAAAGCTTCAAAAGAACATTATATGCCATGATGTTAGCTGCAAAATAAAAAGAAATTAAAACAATATTTATTACCTTGATTCTAGTTTGGTTTCGTTTTTGGTCATAAAAATAAACAAAATGACAAAAAAAAAAGAAGAAAACTTTCAACAAGTTTCTTAAGATGCAGCTGTAGCTAATTTGCTCATATATAATATTTACGCAAATGCATTTAATTTGTGTATGTTCTACAAGTGCTCTGCTGTTATCTCTAGCATGGCATAGAAGTTTCTTATTAGCTGAAGTGCATTTCAGCCAAACTCATTGCTTCTGTGTGTGTGTGTGGTTTTTTTTTTAATGCTATTTACCATGGTAGAAAAAAGTAACCAAAAGTAGCGCTCAACAAACTGAGTATGCAGTGCCACAACCACTCAACAGCTGCAGCACATGCAACATACACACACACACACACACACATACACACCTCCTTCTATATGCACTGAGAACCAACGCCCGTCCTACCCTGCCAACCAATTCACTCACATATCCACTTCACGGGCAGCGTTGCTTTTTATGTGCTGTGCGCTGCGTTGATTTTGCTTTGCGTTTACGCCTTAACAGCCAGACAGAGAGAGAAAGAGAGAGAGAAAGGGAGAGAGAGAGAGAGAGAGAAAGGGAGAGAGTGTGTGTGTGTGTGGCATGTAAATGCTTAATGTTACTTCAGGTAATGTTTTGTTCTTTTAGTTAATGAAATTACCAGGCGACATTTTGCATTATTCACTTAACATTTAGTTGTTGTTTCTGTTTCTACTACTTCATTGTTGTTTTTGTTGTTGTTGTTGCTCTACACATGCGTGTCTAATTTTAGTTGGAGTAAAGCAATTTGATTACTTCACTTTGCCCGAGAGTCGGAGCAGTGGCAAACTTAAAAATGAGACAGGTATTCGCTAGGTTTCCAAGCTCACATTCACCTTAAACAAAACCTATACACACACACATACATATACACGTGTGTGTGTGTGTGCAACTAAAAGGTAAAGCGTCGCTGGGAATTGTGTGGGCGTGACCAGTCATGTGTTCAGCGCCCAGCATCTCAAAGCTCAGCTGTACAAAATATTTAATACAAAAAAAAAAGAGAGAAATAAACAAGAACAAAGAATAAGCAAAGCGGCTAGCAAGCCAGTGGGAATGATAGAGAAAGGGGAAAGGGGCGGGGGGTCTCTCTTCATCTTTGGCTTTGATTTTACCTAGCGTAAACTGCTTTTGGGCTAAGCCAATTGAAAATGGTAAGAAAAACGGGTACAATGAGGTTGTGGAAACATAAACAAAATTTTCCCTTTAAATGTAATCAAATTTGATTAAGAAACAAACAAGTAATCGTTATGCCAGCAAAAGCAAGTACACACTTTTGATAGATTACAGGGTATCCCAAAGTCGATATTTCTCTTTGACTAAAGTGTTCTTACTCGCTTTGAAATCGTCGCCGTTGCATGGAAGACGATTTAATGCATACAAAATGATTTACACGCCGCTGGCCAAATATAATGCAAACCAGCACACGTTGAAAAAGTTGTCAGACCAACCAAAACACCCTACCCTACCCCTCTTTATGGTAGAAAATGCCCAACGTACGCATATGGATGCACTTGCTGTTGCTGTTGTTCTTGCACAGGTTGTCAACGAAACCCCCAACCCGCCAGTTACTTGGTCAGATCTAGAGTCTCTCTATCTCTCTCTCTCTCTGTCACTATCTCACTCCCTCACATTTTGTGTCTATCAGTCTTTGGTCTGGTCTGGGCTTGCAGATGCATTTTGCTTTTGTTTTTGCTTTTGGATGGCAAGGTCTTATTCCCCTCTCAACGAACACATAATCAGCAAGCGCAGCAGCGCTGAAAAGTATGCTACGCTTTTGCTTTTGCCCAGAGTGCCCTTATAGCCGAGCCTAGGCCTAGGCCTCTGCTCGGCTGGCTGGCTGGCTGGCAGCCATCTAGCTAAAATCTCTGATGATACGAAATCAACATAAACAACAGTAACAACAACAACAACAACAACATCAACAACAACAACAAAAGCATCAACTGTAAGAATAACAACAGCTGTGGGGCTTAAGGATGGAAAAGGGGCAGCAGCTTTAGCTCTTCTGACTGGGTTTATGGCACAAAAGCGACTGCAAATAGGGTTAACAGCCAGTGCAATTTTCATATTACCCAGCAGCAGCAGCATACCAAAGTGTAGTTGCACCCTATCTCTCTGCTACCCTCCCCCCCTTTCACCCCACAATCAACCACCAATCCACCCCTCCCACACGCTTTTTGTGTCCCGGCCAATGCTCCTACTTTCAACCTGTGATGGCGTTTGAGATGCGACCTCGTGGAGTGGAGTTCGTTGAACGGATTGCAGCTGGTTCTACACACACATATATATGTATATATACACTAAGCAGAAACATTTCTATGATGAGCACACATACTCACACACACATATGTCCATTTATTGATACACATACTATGAATTAGGCGTGTGTATGTAAATGTGTCTGTAGGTAATTGTTGCAGTGGAGCAGCTAAGCGCATTTGCCACATGATTTAACATTGCTTTTCATTTTTGTTTAATGCACTTTAACACTATCAGACATGTGATATGTGTTTTGCTGGTTTGTTTGCAATTTTAATACGATTTCATTTGGATACGATTCAAGTTTTAAACATTGTCAAACTTTTGAGCTGCAGAATTCTTACAAGCGATTAAATAATTTGACAAATAAATTCAAGATTAAGTAAATACATTAAAATAAAAGAAATAAATAAATATTTATAACAATAGGAAAACTCTCTCAGCATGAAAAAAGAATGCAAAGTAAATCAAAAAAAACCTTCGCAAAAAAAAAACCTTTGAATTAGATAAACGAAAAGAAAAGAAGAAAAAAACATTTTCATTTACATCAAAGCTTAAGACTAAACAGCTTAAGTCTTTTTTAATGCAAATGCAAAAATCAAAAAAACCGTTTTTTGTACCACTTCTCAAAACTCAAACGGCTTTGAATTTATTGCACTCAAATTTTGGGTTATTGCATGCAAATTGACAAACCAAAAACAAAAAAAAAAGGAGAGCATTATACCCAGGCCCGAAATAAGCCAAATAATAAAGCTCTTCTTAACGAGAAATCCCAACCAGACGATACCCTGAACTCTGTACTTAACACGTACAGTAAGTCCTTGCAAGTAACTTCAATATTCCATCTTAATATAACTTGTACTGCCTAGGGATTAGGAAAGGAGGATTAAGTTCCAAATCGGTAATTTCGCTTCGGCTGTTGATGCTGATCAAGAAAATATATATACTTCTTAATGGGTTCGGAGATGCTTCCTTCTGCCTGTTACGTACTTTAACTTAAAATCATTATACCCTTTTGAGCCATTTGCAATGGGCTAAGGGTATAAAATTGTTCTTGCTGTCCTTTGCTTATGATGATTATAATGATTTTGCACTTTGGTTTTTGATTTTAAGGGCTTTTGTCCAACCAATAATGTCAAATTATTTATGAGACTTTAATCCCGTTTTACGTAAAAGTCCCTGAAACTGCAAATCATTTGCCATTGTCACAAATTTGCTGTATAACAAAACCACTTCCGATTTACCCACACACACTCACTCACACACACACATATATATATATTGGAATAATGTCTTTATTAATAACACAAAACAGTGCTCGAGGGGCTGCCGCAATCTCCATCCCAACACCCCTGTCGCTTTTGGTTTTAGCTCGAAAACGGAAATGCAAAATTGACAAAGCCAAAATGCTTTAAAGTCCATTTTTGGCAAATTGCAGGCAAGCAAATGAAGAGAGCAGAAGATGAAGACGAAGAAGAAGAAGCACTGCATATGAACAGTGCCAGATATAGCTGTTGTTGTTGTTGTTGTTCTAGTATTCATTTTTTGTTGTTGTTGTGGTTGAGCCAACAATGAAGCCGGAGATCTGGCTCTGCAGAGACTGTGGAAAGAGATGAAGTGTGCGAGACGACGGCGCACGCCATTAAATCTCTTTAGAACTCAATTCTTATTCCCAACGCAATTTATACAACAAAACTTCACAAACACACACACACACACATACAGTCACACACAGATATATGCACTAACAATGCTGCAAATTCACAGGCCAAGAAACTAAAAAAAAAAAAAAATGGAGAAAAAGGAGAAAAAATAAAAATAAACTGACAACAATAAAGAAAACACAAAAACTTGAAATACCCTACAATGCAACCATTTTTCAAGTGCTCGCTGCCTGCCTCTCTCTCTCTCTCTCTCACACTCACTCTCTCACCCCTTTGCTCCCTTTGCCATATCGTCGTTTCGTACTTACTTTAAGCAATTCGTTGCGTTCGTTGTGCTTGTTATTGTTACTCTCTTCTGCATGAAATAGAAAACATTTCGATCTCTCACTATTATTCTTATTATATATTATTATTTTCGTTACATCAACAACTCAAAGCTAGATGCTCTTTAATATCGATATTTTAGTACTCTTTGGTTTTTTATCATAATCAAAATCTAAATAAAAGTAATTTTTTCGTACCTTTTTTTTCTTCGAGATCAAAGAGAACCAAACTTGATACAGTTTTATTCTTTATATGTGCCTTATATATACATAATAGTTGTGCCCATTTTAAAGGGTATTCAAGTGGCAAAAGAATGAAAGCAAACTCACACTCACACACATACACACACACACATGTGTGTGTGAGAGAGAAAAAAGCTGTTGTGACATATGGAGCGGAATAGAAAATAAGCAAACGTCAACTGCACAACACAAACACATACACACAAACACACATGCACACATACAGATGACGCGACAAAGCCGAAAAAAACGACACAGAAGAAGAAGAAGAAGCAAAAAACAACTCGCTGCCCAGGCGTACATTGAATGGGGCAAGACGGCACTGTCTGTGAAGAGGAATAGCAAAAGGGAAAGGGTAGGGTAGGGTATGGGATTGTGTTTTGCTGTGGTAAGCGGCGAGTGTATAAAAATGGCGTAAAGCCGTGGAACATATTTATACTTCAAACACACACAGACACACACATAGATACCAACATATGTATGTGTGTGAAGGATAGATATAAAGAATAAAATATAAAAAAAAAAACATATAGTGAAGCTCTTTGATGCAGGAATGCGAGGAGCTTAAAGTGAGGTTATGCCAGCACAATGACAATAACAACAAGAACAACAACACACCGAACAAAAGTGCCAAATGACAACAACACAAAGGTGCAGCACAGATAGAGATAGATATAGGTACAGAGAGAGAGAGGGAGAGCAAAAGCAAGAAAGAAAATTGGAAGCATACACCAAGGCTAATAATAAAATTGAAAATAATATAAAAAAAAAATAATAAAAAATAAACCACACGCTAGACAACCAATGCAGTAAAGCGAACTACACGGATAGCACAGAAACACACAAAAGAAAATAAAAAATAAATGATTTCATTTAAAAAAATATTTAAAGACAAAAAATTTAACAAAAGTTTGAAGTTCGTTTATTATGCTATTGATATCAATGTAGATATATAAAATTTAATGAAAATTGTAGATCACAAGTAAAATTGAAATCAACAAAATATGTTAAATCAATCAATAACTTAATAAATTAATTTAAGAATTTTTCGGAATTTTAAAAGTAAAAACAGTTAAGTAGAACTTTTAAACTACAAATCTTTCATAGTAAAATCTTTAAGCAGCCATAGGATATAGTACTCCGGTCTGGCCAACAAAAAGTTGACTTTGGAAGATAACTGAGGAAATAACTGACGGACAATCGACTCAGCTCGCGATCGAAAATATATATATATATACTTTATATGGTTCGAAATGCTTTCTTCAATGCGTTACATATTGCATGACTAAATCAATACACACTTTTCAAAGTGTTTAAAAAATAAACATTTTAATTAAGCAAAAATAACTAAAATATAGCTTGCTTAAAACTTAATTCGAAAAAAAGTCTCTAAGAACTATTTTTAATATTCTTGAGTTGCTTTAATGTCTGTAAAAGTTTCATCTTCATTCTAAACAAACAAAAAAAAGTCTGGCAGCATTTTTCTTTTTCAATAGCTTTGCCATTTAAATTGTTGCAACATATTCGAGCTGGCAATTAATTGATGCCACTAGTTTCCAGTTTCTTTGCTTGCTGGTGTTTGGTCTTCAGGTTTGTTTTTATTTTTAAATATTTTTCTTATTATTGGAGTGAAGTTGAGGTTTATTTTTGTTTTTTCGAGGTTCGCTTTCTTGGTTTATTTTTAGGGGCTTGGTCAGGTGCCTTGGCTGTTCGACTTGTCTATCAAATGCAATCGGAGGCAGCTTTTGCTTTTGGTGTTACTTTTTCTATCTCTTCTGCTTCGCCTATCTTATATTCATGCTATACTTTCTGCACCCTTCGTTTGCGTTGTCCATGTTCTTGTTTGGTTTTTTCTGCTGGCATTTTTTGTGTTTGCTTGTTTGCCATGTTGGTTGACGTTGGCCTATCTACTGGTCGATCCCCCCCTTTCGACCAACCCCTCAAGCACTTCACTCGTTTTAGAGCGTTGGCTACTGCTATTGCTTGTCTTGTTGGTTGTTGGTTGTTGTTGTTGGTGTCTGGCCGCCTTATTTATGTACATGTCGCTTTGCATTGCATACTTCGAGGGGCAGCCAAATGATTATACTGTATTCCACAGTGACGTCACGACACGAAGACAAACTCTATGCACACACACACACATATACACACACAAACATCTCGTGTGTGTTATATGAAAAGAACTTTGTATAATATTTGTCGAGGATGCAAAAGAATTGTTTGCTTTCAACCAAATTGTTCAGAGATTAAAATAAGAGATTTAAATGTTGTCTGGAGTCGTCTCTTAAAATGGTTTCCATTATTTGTATACGTCGACAACAACAACAACAACTAATACGTTTCTCCCTTAGAATTTCATATCGGACATCTGAGAACATTGAAATGTCGCCAGACAAATCGTTTACTTAGATTCAAAGGACCTTTCAGCTATTTAAAGCTACAAAGTCAAATTGATTTGTGGCAGTATCAAGGGTATTTGTGGTATCTACACAACAACATGCAGTTGCACAACTTTTCAACAACAGTTTTTTTTTTGTCATTTATCTTGCGTAAATATTATTTAAATATTTTTAAACAATTTTATAAACTCTGGCAGTGGCTTGCCTCACATTTTGTGGTACAAGACACACACACACACACACACATAAGCAGATACGCTGGCTTACATATGCATCATGGTGGCGCCCCAGAAAACGCGCAGAGCATTAAATTAATTGTGGGAATATCTCAAGGCGGCCTCAACGAACTTCGCCTCCTTTTTTGTATGTTTGCTGTTGTTGTTGGTGCCGCTGATATGGCTGCTGTTGTTGTTCACATTTAAACGGGGCAGCTGCGACTGAGGCGCGTCAACATGATTAACGTTATATTACGAAAAATGTATGTGCGTATGTGTGTGTGTGTGTGCGAGAGTGTGTGTGTGTGGTTGTGCCTCTCGCTTTCTGTGTGTAGCTTATAAGCCTTAACTGACGCTCAGTTTCTCTCTCTGAGTGTGTGTGTGTGTGTGCATTTAAGTAAATAAATGTGAGTATTGGCAAATACCCTGTATATATATATATAAAAGCTAGAGACTCTACATTTGGAACCTTAAGCGTGCTTAATCCCAACGCAGTAGAAGTTTGTTTTCGATTTTCCATAACTTTGCCTGTTTCCGATATATTTAAATGGTTTGAGAAACAGCCGAGATATGGTACATTAAAGTTAAGTCAAGTATGTACACACACACATCCACACAGAGATACTTACAAGCACTGACTGTCAGGGTATCTTCTAGTCGGGATCTCTCGTTAAGAGCCTACGTACTTGTTTCTTGTTTTTTGCGTTATTTTTATTTAATTAATTGACATATGTGCAGCAGGGGTTATGCGCCCTGTGTCGCGCCCTTTGACACGCCCCAACAACAACAACAACAGCAACAGCAACACTTGGCGCATCGCATTAACTGTTATTATTATTTATTATTTTCATCAGGTTCGTTTTTTTTTAAAAAACTTTTTTCTCTTTTTCTTTTTTGGTCTGCGCAAATAATTAAACTAAAGCATTCGCGGCCTGAGTTTCAGTTTCAGTTTCAGTTTTCAGCCTTGGCCCAAAGGCCAGGCAGGCAGGCAAGGTGGGCTGGGCTGGGCAGGCGGGCGGGCGGGTGAGGCAAGGGTGAAGTTGCGTTCAGGGAATTGCCGCCAATTCATTCTGCCACATTTTAAATGCCGAAAGTCATTTACCAAAAAAGGGATCAACAGCGTTGGCAAGCATGCATCAGCTGTGAGGTCTTTGAGTGTGTGAACATATATATATATACATATATATGTTGACTGAAGAATTTATTGTTCTTGTCATTAGCGAGCCAAATGCGTTGAAGACGAAGCGAAAAAGGTTGCGAAAATATTTTTAATGCGCGAATTCATTAAGCGAATTGTGTTAAAGGGCTGCAAAGAGTCGATCAACCCTCGCATTCATTCTGTTTTTTGTTTTTTTTTTTGTGGTTAATTGTAAACAAATGCCGGAAGCCGAACAGCGCAATTAAAGCAGATTAAATTAATGAAAATGGAAAATAAAAATATTTATATTTAAAAAAAATAAAAACAAGCGTTGTTTATTAAACGTTTCGCAGTAAAATACAAAACAAATAAATAAATAAAAATGTTAACCTGATTAAAAGCGAAACGAAACACAGCTCTTTTTCAGTATGCAATTGAATCTGTTTGCGAATATTTATGATACTATATGTTAAATACATATCACAAACATATCGGAATGTTCATTTAATGCTTGAAAATATTATTAAGCAATGCCTTAAAATAGTATTGCAAATATAAAAAATATATGAAAATTATACGCAAAAAACAAGAGAAGAAATGAAGATAAGTTCAGTTATTAATAGTGTCTTAAGTACTTCGAGCTATACTTAACATATATTTATATATTGAAAATTCTGATTAAGAAACTCGCTTAAAACCGAGCAACATTTTATTTGTTGTGTGTTGTTTGTGTTCAAGCCGCTGGTTGCTCATTAGCCACTTGTCCAGGCTTGCTCGTTTGTCTGGCCATTAACCAGGCTTCAACTTTTGGCTGCATTGAACGCAAAGAGTTGCCAAACACCAATCTCCTCCTTCTCTTTCGCCTTTGCCTTCTCCTTGTCGTTCTTTGGTCCGCCTCGGTTGTGTCTGACCCAAAAGTTTTGCCACTTGCTGGGGCATTGTTGTCGTTTTTAAAATCGACGCATTGCCCAGATCCGCTACAGCCTCTGGGCTCTCGTCTGGGTCTTTGGTCCGTGGCCTGGCGACTATAGCAATTAAACACCGGGCGGTCGGTCCTCGGGCTCGGTCCTCGTGCGACAAGGTGACCAAACAGCCATCGAATTTCCTTGTTGGCGGCGACAATCAATTTACCTGGCGGCCAACGATGCAACAGGGGGGGCAGGATGGGTGGGATGAGAGTACGTTCGTCGGCGTCTGATAAATGAGAAAAGTTTTAATGCCGGGCGCTCAGGTCGGGCTCATTGGCATTTTTACGATGCTGTCGGCCCAGAGACAACGGCCCCGGACAAATTGGCAACAAATGAGACGAGCCGTGGATGCTTAATAGAAAAGCGCAGCGTATGCAAGATGAGTGGCGATGGGGTGGCGGTGGGGTTGGCGAAGCGATGAGACACTAAAGTAATGGGGTATGCCTCATATATATAGTCCCAAAACAGACCCGAGCCCGAGTGGGGCACTTAAAAGTTTTTCGCATGCAACCGCGAACGTTGCAGCTGCAAACTTTCCATCCTTTTTTTTTTTTGTGTGGTTGGTGTGGCAAGGGGGGGGGGTCTTAGTATACTCTGGTTGCGAGGCATGCGAACGTGGCTGAGATATGAAAGAATCCGTTGGCCAGCAATTATACGAAAAGCAACAGCAACAAGCAACAAGCACAAAATGCCAACCGTGATACGAACAATGATGCTGTTTCTCTTCTTTTTTTTTTTGGTGTTATTCAAGCTGACTACAGATACACTCTTATATTATTGCTCAACTGAAAAGAAGGCATTTTTGGATCCCCAACAATGTATGAATGAAACTTATCTTTTTACTTTCTCACCTCAGTCTCTGCCTCGTATGACAATAGGTTCTCAACGGCTTAATGTCTGAGTTGTCAATAACACAAAGGCAAAGCTAAACACAGAATATCTTCAAACATTATATCCTATGTGTTATTCTTATGTATAAGCTATATTATTTTCAAGTTTCAATAACATTCATTGAGTAGTTTTAGCGTGAAAGAGAAACAAGCAAAAAATAAATATAAGTAGAAAAAATCATTTTCGTTAGATCCTGAAATTATCAGCGAAATAGTATCACTTTTCAATCAAAATTGTTTCTCATTGCAACAAATAGATGTTCTATTTAATTTTCATAATGCTTCCATGCAAGTGTATGCGTATATATGTATGTGCGTGTGTATGCTACACTACATAAAAACGCTGACAGAGTGGCGCGTGCGGCAGCCACACACACAAAAAAGACTGAAAGAAATAAATGAAAAACTGAAACAAAAAACTCAAAAAAGAAAAAAAACGAGAATAAAAAATAAAATCGAAAGAACTATGGAAGCGTCTGACTGTTGACCGCCGGTGCAATTTTTGGGTGACCAGCGGCGGCGCCCGCAGCAACAAAAGCGTGAAAAAAAAACGTGACCGAAACTTTTTTGGTTGATGCTTTTGTGGCTGGCGAGCGGGTGTGCGGGCGGGTGCGGGGCGTTCGGTTGGTCTTGTGTCTGGTGTGCCCCGATGGCGGCGCCAACAAATTTCAATAAATTACAGTTACATTTGCCAAAGTCAGAGGCATCGTGCGCTGTGCTCTGGGCTCGTCTCGCTTAATGGCTCCGCCGCCAGCTCTTTGTCTCTGTCTCTGTCTCTCTCGCCCTCTCTCTCTCACTCTCACTCTCTCTCTCTGTTGGAGTGCATAATTCAATTTGTGCTAAAGTTTTGTGAGTGCGTGGCACTCGGCGTTGTCGCCGGCGGCCCTCGTAATGCGGCACATAATTCAAACCCAAATTCCGCTGGATGCGGCATGCCCCACAAATTCCCAAAGCCATGCACAGCCTCGCTGTCTCAGCAAATGTTGCAACTATAACTTTGTGTATGTGTGCGTGTGTGTGTGTGTGTGATACTATTAGATATCTTGCATTGAGTGGCAAATCTTTGTTCGCCGCCATTTTGTCAGCTAGTTAATAACGGCAATGCAACAGATCAATAAGAAAAAGTATATTACTTGAACATTTTAATCAGATTTTGATTACAAATTTGATCTCTTTGCCATTTGTTTTTTCTCAGTTATGGAAACAGTTATCTAAGCATCATATGACAAAGAGATCTTTGAGGGAAAACTACCAACAAAGAAGAGAGAGAAAGAGAGAGAGAGAGTTGTTGTTGGAATTATTTTGCTGAACACTTTTGAACAGCTGAGAAAGTCGCAACCAAATGTTTTAAGTTCTGTTTATTGATATAAACATTATATATCTCATATCAATCTGAACTTGATAATAACTAACTACTTTTATGAAGCTTTCCTATCCAAAAACAACCTTAGAGTAATTACGACATCTTTAAAATGTTATCGATAACAGGAAGCTCTTAAAGTTTTGTTTAATGATATTTACATTATATAAATCATATCAATTTGAACTTGATAATAACTAACAACTTTTATGAAGCTTTTCTCATCCAAAAACAACTTTGGAGTAATGATGACATCTTTAATAGGTTATCGATAACAGAAAGGTCGTACAAATCCCCCTCTTAGATATTATTCAAACAAACGGTTCAAAGACTTAATCAATGGTTGTAAATCACATTTATAAAGTGTCTTTTTTTCAGTTCATGACATAATTTGATCATATAATTTGCTTCCTGTGTTCGACAATATCGCTTCCTGTTGATCTGGCAACGCTGCCAACAATTTGAAGCTATTTGCTGTTTGGGTGTGTGTGTGTACGAGTCGTTGTTGTTGTTGTTTGTTATCGTGTTTTGGTGTGGAGAGTGAATAAATGTAACAGCTTTTGGCCAAAACGCGTGTTCTGGCCATAAATCAGCTGTAGCTAGTAGAACCGAAACTGAAACTGGAGCTGCTGTTGGCCAAGCAGGCAAGTTTCGGCAAACTGATTACAAACAGAGCGAGAGAGAGAGAGGGAGAGAGAGAGTAACGAAACTAACAATTTTGTGGGCTAACTGTGACGATGTTGCCGATTTCACGCTACATTTGCCGCACGATTGTCGTTGTTTTTTTTTTGTTGGGTGTGTGTGGAGGGTGGGTAAGGGAAACGGATGCGGAAGTGGAAGTGGAGCTAGACATTGTCTGACCAGGGAAATGCTAGTTGTTGTTGTTGTTGTTGTTATCCTTGCTCCATATTACATACTTGAGTGCACTTATTTATTTGCTTGTATGTCAACCTGCACAACGTATGTATGAATGTTTGTGTGTGTGTGTGAGTGCCATTTTTCTATTTTGCGATTTCAATTTGTCTATTGTACAGCACGGAAAGCAGACAAATTACAGGAGGGGCTGAATCCTCCAAGCAGCAGCAACAGCCGAATCCAAGCTAAGCCAAACCAACTAACGGAGACCAAGGACCAAAAAGAAAAAAAGGCCAAAAGGCAATGAAAAATAAAAAGGACATCCGGCTTTGGCTACTCTTCTTCTACTTCTTCTTCCCTGCTATCCTCGTGCTGCAGCTCCTGTTCTTGATTAACCTATTATGATCATTTGATTGCTCGATTTAATTTGCCATCATTTCTCTGGCTTTTTATTTTTATTTTTTATTTTCGTCTTTGCTCTTTTGTCGGGCTTTTGGTCCAGCAAAGAGAGAGAGAGAGAAAGAGGGAAAGAAGAGAGAAGAACTTTAATATAAAGGGAATGAGAAGAGAACTTACATTTTTCTTCTTTCTTTAGGTTCGTTCCCTTTCCATCTATTGATTCTTTGCGAAATTGAATTTCTTTGATGACTTTTTGCCCAGCCCTTACCGCTTGGAGCCCCCCGTTTCTTCCGTTTCCCTTTTGTATTGCATTCAGTTAATAATAATAATAACAACAGCAACAACAGCAACAACAACAACTGAACCCAAATTCATTTTCATTATAAACTTTTGCCTCCGTTTTTCGCTTCGTTCGAGCCCTTTTTTTCGGCTGTGGTCTTTGTGGCTCAATTTTGGTCAGTTGAACTCTCGTATTTTTATTGTTGTCTGTTTTAACAATTATAATTTGTATTGTTGTTGCAATTCAAAAATATATATTGAATCGTTTTTGTTTTGTTTCATTCCAATTCAGTTCAATTTTATTTGCATTTTTTTGTTGTTTTTTTCTGCTCAATTTCAGTCAATTATTATTAATTGTTTTGGTCAGTTGGCTATAAAAGGTTCAGCAATTGGGGTTTATTTTTGGTTGAAAAGCTTGTTGCACAAATCAAAAATAACATTTTTTAAGGTTCGATGGATCTTGTGAATTATTAAGTTGATTTGTTATCGTTTCTGTTTGATTGATACATAACATAAATATATTTGGCTTTAATAATTCATAATAATAATATAACAAGATATTCATATTTATACATTTCAACCTTTTCTTAGTTATTAACTTAAACACAACTAAAACAAACAATTATGATTCTTGATAAAGAGCATTCTATGCTTTCAATAAACAAAGTCTTCGGCAATTGTGCATTTTGCTGTTAGCTGTTTGGCGTTTATTCCAATTTTTGTGTTGCCAATGGCACACACACACAGACACATAGACAGCAAATGCCAATGGACTTTTCAATCGGCTGTTCAACATGGCGTATGCTTATCAAATTATCGAATTACGCGCTTCACAATGCCAATGACATTTTCCGTATGCGGTTGCAATAAATGATAATCGCACGGAACCCATCACACACACACAAACACACAGACAGGCAGGCAGGCAGACATTGTCATACACATAGGTTTTAGTGGCAGTGCTTCAATGATGGCCTCTGCGGCTGGATCGACCAAAAGTCGTAAATTCCGTTGGTGGCGCAGCGAAAAACATTCAAGCAGGCAAATAGGCAAATAGGCAACAACTGGCTGCTGTTGCACTACAATGCAAACAATGCCACAAATGCACAAAATACGCCCGGTTCGTGACCAGAATTGACCACCCCCTACAACAACAACAACCGCACCTCCCCTCCGCCGCAACCCGAGTAAAAAGAGCTTGGGGGCAACGTTGCAAGGGTTGCGTCGTTCGACATAATTAAAAGCGCGCGCGCCGTTTACGCAATTAATGAACTCTCGCCAAATTAGGCTGCGGCAGCGCGACAAGCAAATGGCCAGGACGAACAGATAGGGCACAGGATACAGCCCCTCTCCCCCCCCCCCCCCCCTGCACAATGACCGCCTGCGCTGCGGTTGCGGTTGACTCCTCCCACACACACACACACACACAAACACAAGGAGAGAAAGAGAGTGTTGTTGGCGCCCCGAAACGATGGTGCACAAAAACCGCCGCTTTTGCCGCATTGCAGGGCTTTTGTTGCAAAACCCCGGCCAGACGACAGCCGCATTAATGGCCGCCAGTAAAACAACAAGCGAGAGAGCAGCACCCTTCAATCTCCATCTTCAGCTCCTACTCCTACTCCCCCTTTACCTTTTGCTCTTTGCCTTTGTGGAAGCCGCCGCCGCCGCCGCCTTAGAACTGCCTCATTCGTGGCCAATCAGTCTGCAGTCTGCAGTCTGCATGGTCCAGACCAGGCAAAAGCTCTAATCGCACAATGCACAAGTAATTTGTAGTCCAAGACAAAACGCAAGCAAGAAGTACAAAAGTGCTTCAGGAGTTTGTGCAGTGGAGCATGGCGTGACCGACTTATCGACTAACAAATACCCTATGTGTGTGTTTTTCGCAATTATTATAGCTTCTGTATATACAAAGCTATAATACTTATAGCAATCGGATATCGATATTAATCAATTTTGAGTGTTCTACAAGAAATAACAATAATACATATTTAATGATTCCTTAACCATTCTCGAAGGGTACAAGCGTTGTCTAATAAACTTACTTTGCAGAAAGACAATGGTCTTCAGCCGACTCGACAGGGTTAACAATTTAAATGTCAGTCAAATTAACCAAGCAAACAAAACTGCAATTAAGACGTTGCCACTTTGATACCCGCCCATTAAAATGCAAACGCTTTACAGCATCCAAAGCTAAGTGCCGCTTAAAAAGGTAAAGCTAGCAAATTCAATTGTCTAGTTTGATCAATCAAGACCTTAACACAGATTCCTTGGTTGCAAGAAATAATGGCTAAAGAAAAATATCTCCTTCATATTGAAAGTCTTTATGAATCGTTAATCACAAAATATCTTTAAAAACTTAAGAGTTTATGTTATTCTGATGTATAATTTATATTATAGTAAAGTTTCATCAAAATCAATTCAGTAGGTTTCGCGTGAAAGATTAACAAACATTCTTACAAACTTTTACATCTATCATTTGAGTAGTTGATTGTGTCTTTAACTTTTTTTCTTCTTAGAAGGTTTCTCCTTACAACTTTCACACTTATAATAGTATCAGTAGGATTATTATTTCAAATGTACTTACTTTCACTTTTTATAAATTATTAAAGATAGATTTTTGTTAAATGAAAAATAGATAATTTGGTTTATTTTTTTAAAATAATTTTTAATTGCCTGAAAAGAAAAGTTAAGCAAAAAGATTCAAAATCATTATAAGATTTGTAAAGCTTAAAAGTCAAACAAGACAAAACTAATTTTTAACCAATAAACATAGTATAGTGGCTGTCATATAATTTTAATAGTTTTTGCTGCTTCACAAATAATTATTTAATAGCATTTTCAATACCTTTTACTTACTGCAAACTTATTCCCTTGAACTGTTCAAATGAGCGGAAAATTGTGGTTAATGACTTAAACACTTAAAACTAACCGCTAAGAACCTGTAAACAAAACCGCGCTGCCGTTTTGAAAAACTTCAAAATTAACAAAAAAGCTTAACACGTTATACACAATAATTTGTGGTCAATGCCATCACACAAAGCCACCCTTTCACTCACCCGAAAGAAAAAACGAATTGTTGTTTGTATTTTTATTATCTGTTTATTTTGTTGTATTCAGTGCAAATTTGTTTTCATTCAATATCATTTCGTTTCTATTGCACACAAGAAAAAACTTTACAATTTCATTTCACATTTTCTCCGGTTTTTTTTTTACTTTATCTCTAAAAGCAAGTTGTAAAAAAAAAATTTATATATATATATCTAAATACTTAAAGCAATGAAAAAAAAAGAAATAAGAATAATGTACATAGTTTTTAAATATACAGCATATGTTTGTTCCAATTTGTTACCCATCCCGCACACATTATCAAAAAAAAAATTTAATGTCATGGCTAAGTTTGTTCTTAAAAGTTAGTTGAAGGGCGGCAAAAAAGCAAAAAAATGAAAACAATTGAATGCGATAAACCGCGATAGCAGAAGCAAAAATAGTTAGGAAAAACAAGGGGAAAGGAAGGAAAGTTACCGAAAACTTTAGCTTAAAGCAAAGAATTAATAAATAAGTGTGAAAAAAAAAACAATAGAAAATTATATATATATATATATTTACTACATATATATGTATATAGTTTATGACTGAGCGCTGGAGTTCTCAATAGAAAAATGCATTAGTTTGCCTTCTTGTCGGCAGCAGGTGATGCAATTGTTGCTGTTGGTGCAACAACTGGTGGCACCACCGTTGATGACTGCGAACTGCTCGATATGTCCAAATCACTGGCGCTATTCTGTAACCAAAAACCAAAGATGACAAATGGAAATGCGAATGCAATTATATATATATTTGATTACCTTCATTTCCTTGCTGAGCTTCATGGATTTGCCCATGCTCTGTAAGCGATAACGTTCCTTGGCACGTTCGCGTATCTTCTCGGGCACGACCCAAAGTGTGGTGGCAATGTTGCCACAGAAGAGCAACAGAAAGAGGCCGCACATGACTGAGACATGCCAGGGGGCATCGGGTGGATAATATGCAAGCTTGAACAGTGTGTATGCATTGTAGGCCTGAAAGGCATATCCAATAAAGAGGAACGGCAAAAGGAAACTCAAACCACGCCACATCCACGAATGGAAACCCTCAATCGTAATATCCATATTGTGACGCTCGCCCAACGCCTTCAGTCGATACAGTAGACCCTTCTGATAGCCAAACTGCAAATACTGCACAATGCCTGTGCAATTTATTTTTTTTGTTTGTTATTAAATGTATTTGTGTTTTGGATTGATTTTGACTTACTGATGTATACATTAAAGTACATGAACTGGAGACGGAAGAGCTGCCAGTGTTCGCCTTGGGGCCAGACAAGTAAAACGCCAGCTGCAACCGTTGAAATGAAATGATGGGCACGCCACCAGCCTTTGATTCTCGAACCGTTCACCTTCAGTATGGACTCGCGAATGGTCAAAGTGCAATAGTACCATACAAGCAGAAATATGAAGGCCAGCTCCAAAGCTCTATAATGATAAGTGGAAGCGAAGTTGGTTGAGCGAAAATTGAAGTTGGAGTGGGATTAATGTTGTGGGAAAGTTGTCATTTAGGGGGGGAGAGGGGGGTGGTTACCTGTAGTTGAATATCAAGTTGAAAAATGCCATTATCAGTCCAATTACGTTGAGTATTAATTTAAACTTTTCATAGTCATCTTTGTAGCGAACTTTGTCGTTTCTGTTCAGAATTGAGACGTTCACGTCGCCCAGGATAATCTATACAAGAAAAAAAAAGGAAAAGGAAAAAAACGAAATAACGAATATATAACAAAAACAGCAACAACATAAATTGAGCAAAACTTAAGTGAAAGTCAACGCCATTCAAACAAGCGGCACAAATTGTCGCTTAAGCAAAAAACTTTTTCCATACAAATCCAATTTGTAAGTGCGCCCCAAACTAACTTACAACTCTCTCTCTCTCTCTCTCTCACTCAGTTGCTCTGTCTCATTCTGTCTTACCTGCAGGTAGCGACCTGATTTAGCTGGCAACGATTGCTCAATTTCATGCAACTGTGCCTTACGCTTCAGCGACATCTTCTGCAGATCATCGATCTTTTCCTTCTCCTCGCCTCCGACGGGTCCTTTGAACCTGAAATTAAACAAAGTCAAAGTTTTAAGGTTTTTTCAATTCAACTTAAACGTTTCAAAACTAAGCGCTTACAGCTTTTCAAACTTGTTTTCATTTATTTAACATCGAATCTATTATTGAATATAAAATAGCACATAGAATTTAAATTAAATATCTTTATAAACCTTTAAATAATATAACTGGAAAACTTTTCATGTATGTTTGTTAGACTTTCATGGAAAAACTACTGATTGGATTTTGATGAAACTGCACTATAATATAGCTTTTAGATCAGAATAACACAGAGACTATAATATTTAAAGATATTGTGCGATATTTAATACCATTCGATGTAACATAAGGTTGATAAGCTCTTCTAATATCGTATAGAATAGAAAAATATCATTAATAATAAATAATTTTTGGTATTTTTTAGCGTTATTCCACAAAACTCATATTCCAATAGCGCGATTTCAAACGGTTTTCTTTTTTATCTGGTTATTTTTCTGTACGATTTTGAGTGCAATTACTTACGTAACGTTATGACGTTATGATGAACTCAACATAAACCCGGCAAATGCCAAGCTTTAGTTGCGGGTCAATGGAATCGATGTCGCAAAAGCAAATTCTATGCAATTTGCATAATTACTATTATCTATGGTATATGAATGTATATACACATACGTATCTTAGGAGGAGAGGGTTCGAAGGGGCGGACCGGGCTGAACTATATAATGATATCAATTAAACACACGGCAACAACAACAACAGGACAAAATTTCAATTTTTAGCTCACGTCAAAGTTCAATTTAGAAATTATTGATAGCTATCTATGTGTATGTATGTGTGTGCGTGTGTGTGTTTGTGTGTTTTATCAATCGCTTGCATAATGTTCGCATGTTATTTTCTTTTTATTATTTTGTTATTTTTAAACATCTAATAAACGTTTGAGAAATGCGACAGTTGAGCTGATAAGCAAAAATGAGATACGAAAAAAAAACGTCCAAGAAAATGTAAATCAACTTGAACGGACAGGAAAGAGTAATCGAATGTGCGACACATTGATAAGTGGGGGCAAAAAAAAAAAAACACTTTTTGATATTATTTTGAGTATTGTACGTAGTAAAACGTATAACATATAGTACATACGTTCTCTTACGTAAGGTTTGTTTTTGCGTTTTCCTTATTATACTACATACACACACACATAATACCATTAGTATGAATGACTAAAAATAGTTTTGACAGATTTATTTGTATTTCATTTTCCCATTTGCACACCAAAATGCGTTGTTGTCATTAACGTTACCACTTAAGGCCGGTTCGGAAAAAAACCAAAACAAATACAAAACGTTGCATTTAATGATGTTGTTGTTTTTGCTTTGGTTGTTGATTATTTGTGCACATTGCACACCTTTAGCTGAACGGAACACAAACAACTATACGTAAACACACACATATATGTATGTACATATATGCGTTTTGCTAAAGCAATGAACTGCAGGAACAGCAACAACAACAGCAGCAACACCAATGACAAGCTAGAATAAAAATACATACATACATACATATATGACAACTACAAGCCACAAACCAGAAACGGTAGTAATTGTATGGTACTAGAAGCCGCAGCTGTCGACAATTAAAATTATTTTGCAAAAAAATAAAAGAACCAAACGTAAAACGAGCTTTATGGGTTTGCAGATGTAGCGTTAGTTATTAATAGTGGTTTTTTGGACAGCGCAACGTAAGAAAAAACGTAAAACAGCTGAGCGCAAGGTCAAACAGCGACAAGAATAAGGTAAAACTGCGACACACACACGCATAAGAAGAGCTGCTCGCTACGCTGTGGTATACGCTTGGCAAGAGCGAGGTAAAGAGAAAGAGAGAGCGGCGAAACATTATTATGGTGCGCTCAAAGCAATCAGTAAATGTGCTTTGCTCTCCTCTCTCATTAGAGTCTGATCAGTAGCATGAAGCAAAACGAAAACAACAAATGAAAACTTCGAAACTACTTGGCCTTGCAAAGTTGCAAGCACAGTGGGTCAAAGTTGATTAGGTTGCGCTGAATTCTGCTAATTGTTTCGCAATACAACTTAAAAGTCCCACTAACAACTTATTTATCATTGTGTTTCTTTTGTATGAATCATAAAAATTCATTGGAAATCATTAAATTTATTGCTAAGCTCATTTGCAAGCAATGTGTGTGTGCTCAGCATATTTGCCTCACTGTAAAACAGCTGCTACTGGTAGTCAGCAGTCATTTAAGTTTTGTTTATTTATTTTTCACAACATTATTTTTGTTTTGGTTTTTTAATATCTGTTTTGCTTACGAGTCGAAGCGTTTGCTTTTTGCTGGCGCTTAAAATTACGCCTTCCTGTACCAGTACAGGGTCAAGGGCGACGAGAAGAGGGCGAGCGAGAGGGAACAAGTTCTTTTACCGTAGGTTGAGGTGGAGGTGAGTTGAGGTGGGAATAAGCGAAGATCTAGAGAACGGAGCATTGGCGGTTAGCTGGACAAAGGTTTGCGCTCAGTTACAAAATAAACTGTTTATGGCACTGTCGCTATGGCAATCAACACGCCCCAAAAAAAAAAACCTTCAGTTGTGGAACAAAGTCTACCTTCGTGTGGGTTTTTTATCACAGGTTGTTCGTTGTTTTTATCAAAAGAAACACACTTGTAAAAATAAATTGGGGCTAACTTAAAGAAATACATATCAAATTATAGATATGAGTTTCACTATCACAGCTGTTGCCGCCGATAAGAGTCACTTTAACTTACTGACTAATTGCCCGCTATACATGTGTTTCACAGTTCACTGATAAGCTCCAGAGAGAAGAGGAAGAGTAACCGGTATGTGTGCGCGTATGTGTGTGAGTAAATGGATCGCAGTTGCGAATCCGATTAGAAGGAATGGTAACCGAATGCTAACCGTAATTGATCGAGATCAAATTCCAATTGGAGAACTTAAATGGTGGCTTGTTTATACTGGTCTTAGCGATGACAATGCAGACAATACATAACAGCTTAACACACTATTTATTATGGCCACAAAAAAAAAATCTAATAAACTTTGAAGTGCAATAAAACTGTTTATTTACAATTCGAATGGCAAGCTTCTGATGTGAACATTGAACACTATATAATAATTTTTGTGTCGTAAGGCCATATAATCGTATCACGCGACCATCTCTAGTTGAAAGCAAGTAAGTACTTTTCGACATACATATGTATTTTTAAAGTGCATGCAATTACAGTACAGAAGGGTTGGCTACTCGTACATACATACATACATACTTAGATTTTACTTTGTTGCTTTATGTACTTACTGTCGCATCGAGGCCGTTATTTGATTCATGCGATATCGCTGATGTTTGATCTCGTTGAAGCATTTCTGTTGATGCTGATGCAGCTGTTCCAGCAGCTCAATGTAGCGTCTGTTGCACGTCTGTTGTTGAGGAGGGGGTTTTATGTTTATTAGCAACCGTTTTAAGGTTAAAAAAAAAAAAAAAACGAAGATAGCAACAACAACAGCAACGCCGGCGACGACGACGACGACCAGAAGAAATAACTCACCTCAAGCTCTGTGTACTCGCGATTGAGTTCATCCCATTCACTGCGCAGCGTTTCGATGTCCATTTTATGAATATATTTGTGGTAATTGTTATTGGTGTTGTTTATAGAATTGCTTGCTTTACACGTTGTTGCCCGCTGTATGCAACAGCTGTTTTGAGGTTAGGGCCGACCGGGCTGTCAGACAAAGGGTGCGCGGCTGTTGGGTGAAAGGGGCGAGGGTCAATTGCCGGCTCTTGTGTTTGGCGAATGCGCCGTCAACCAAAATACATATATTTGGTGAAAAATCAATTGGCCGCAACGCAGGCAATTCGCCTCGATTTCTATTTCGCTGCACAACGCTCTCTGCGTGTGTTGTTGTTTGGATTCGGAGCACTGAGCAAAATTTCAACTGGATTGTTGGTTAACAGCACTGGGATTTCGAAACAATGACGCGACTTTGTTGCTATGTTTTGTTTTAAAAACTTTATATTTATTTTGAGCGGAGCAGCGACGCTTACGCCGTGCGGTTACTAAAATTGAACTAAACACTGAACGACAGCAGCAATTGTATAGCGGCGGCGGCGGCGGCGATTTAAACGGGAAGCGCAGCGAACTGAGGCTGAGGTAGCGAACACTGCATGCAGTGTGTGTGTTGACGACAGTTTATTTTAACTACTTAAGACTTAGTTTTGGCGACGGGCGTTTTGATTAGATTAAACAAACACAAACAAGACAAACAGCCGCAGTCAGGCAAAACACACACGCTCTCGCCAAACAAAAGTATTATTTAGCACAACAACAAAACTTTACGAGCAAGAGAGACGTGCCTGCTGCCGCTTGCTTGTTGCGTCGTACTACGCTCACTATAGTTGCGTCGCTCTTATCAATGGTTAACGGCTATACTCGCTATTTCTGTCTTGTGCGCACTAATCAACTGTGTATATTGTAAGCAGCGTGGTTGTCAGTGTGGTGAATTTTGGCTCAAAGGTGAGATTCTTTTTCGTTGGTGAACTTACTCAAAGGCGCCCGTTTTGAATTTTGTAAATTTGCTGCTTGCGCTTTGTTTGCTTCAAATGAGTTGAATAATTTTCAATTTCGTTGCTTTTAATATAGAAAGCATGTTTAATTGCAAATGACAAGCCTACTAACATTTAATGTAGATTTCATCAGCATTTTTGTTTTCTAATTGTAATAGTATATCGAAAAAAAAATATAAAAAAAAATATTTATATATTTATATTTATACATGTGATATGATATATAAACAATATGCTATGCATCGTTACTCCTTGCGCCTGGCCCGCAATCGCAGCGCTATATAGGCAAATACTCGAAAGCCAACAATCAGCAGAGCCAATCCCACATAGTCAAGCGGCAAATCAGCGGCCGAAAAGTTCAATGTTTCCAATATAACTTTGCCGGAACTGGGACACGTTGTGTTCGAGGATGTGCAAATAATCTCGCCCGGCTCCACATCGGCCCACTGATTGATCAGCAGACCCTCGTTAGCATACCGGAACCAGGACAAATACGACAACCACTTCAGATATATCGGCACCGAACCAGAGTTCAAAAAGAATCCACCGAATAGAAGGAACGGTATTATAACCGGTGGACCCACCGACAATGCCATCGATGTCGATGAGCTGGCACACGATATTAAGTAGCCAAACGATGTGGATACATTCGCGACCAGTGTGACCAGCGCCAAACAGTTAAAAAAATGCCAGACACCTGGTCGCAATCCAATCATCGGATACGCAATGGCCGTAAATACAAGTGGCACGGTCAAAAACAATGGCAGCTCCGCTATGGTCTTGCCCAGAAAGTAGGTGTCACAGCGATAGAGACGACTCCGCGCCTCTCTCATAAACACGGGCAGCTCCGACGTAAAGACCTGCAAAAAGGCGATTTTCAAGGAAGGAGAACAAGCAGTTTTTGAATGCTTACATTGATGGTGGCAAAAACATTCTGAAAGGTCATGTTTGTCAGGAAGAGAAAGATGGCTCCATTGATGTTCATAACGCCTACTTGCGTCAACTGTTGTCCCAAAAAAATCAAACCAATAAGCACAGCTACCATCTGAAATAGTGAGGAAAAAAGCAAATACTAAGGATCTTAAAGAGATATATGGAAAATTGAGTTATTTTTACCGTTGTTTGAATGAGTCGCACTTTGACAAGGATCGGTTCCTTCAGCACGGATAGCCAGGAGCGCCAGAGGACGGCACGAAACTGCATAAACCAGGTCGCCTTGTACGTATATCCGTTCTCGGGCTGTTCCAATGGTTGGCTCTGAGCCTTGGCAGCCAACAGCTGTTCCATATCACGCGCCACCTTGCTAATGGCAAAGTTATCGCATATCTTGGCAATGCGTTCACGTGATTCCAGCTCTCTGCCGGGAACTATAGCCAGAACCTGCACATAGAAATCGGCGGGATTATAGTTCGTTGGACACTGGGCGCCAACACTGTATAGAGGAGAAGAAATTATACATTAGCAAAGTGTTGGAAAAGATAGAAATGTTGGGTATAACTTTGGAATAGGTTTGTGAAAGGGATACTCACTAGGAAAAGAAATCGACCGCCTCGCTGGGTGTGCCCAGAAATGCGACACGACCCTCGGCAATGAGTAGGATCTTGTCGAATAGCTCAAACAGCTCCGACGATGGCTGATGTATGGTCAGTATAACAGTTTTGCCCTTCTGCGACAGCTTCTTGAGCACCTGGACAACACTGTGAGCTGTGAACGAGTCTAGGCCCGATGTGGGCTCATCGCATATGAGGAGCGGCGGATCGGTTAATGCCTCCGAGGCAAAGGCCAGCCTCTTACGCTCACCACCGGACAAACCCTTGACACGACCCGGCACACCGATAATCGTATGCTGGCACTTGCTCAGCGACAGCTCCTGGATGACCTGATCGACACGTGCGACCCGTTGGCGATAGGTAAGATGTCGTGGCATGCGAACCATTGCCTGAAAGATGAGATGCTCGCGTGCCGTCAGCGAACCAATGAATAGATCATCCTGTTGCACGTAGGCGCAACGTGCCTGCATCTCCTTGGCATCCACCGGTTGACCATTGAGCAAACGGACACTCGATGGCGAGACCTGTACGCCCTGCGGCGACCTAAAGGCCAGGGCATTCAGTAGGGTTGTCTTGCCGGCACCGGAGCTGCCCATCACAGCTAGCAATTCGCCCGGATACGCAACGCCGCAAACTGTCAATTGAAAAGTTAATGGAAATGGATCGAAGATTGGATTGGATTGAATAGTTCTTTTGGCTTTACCGTTTTTAAGTAGATGCTTTCGTGGCGCCGGAATATGTCGCTCATTGCAGAAGAGACCACGTGTGCGATTAACCAATTGACGCCAATTGGAGCCCGGCTGATGGACAGCACCAAAGATGTCGACATTGTGCCAGGCATAGGTTAGGGTCTCCGGCAGTTGGGTGTCATCGGTACGGCTCAGCGAGCCATAGTTCTTGGCCTGTCCAAAAGTTTGGCTAATGCAGCTCTGCGATGTTGTTGTTGCCGTTCCCGTTGCATGCTCTCCCTTCAAAGAGAGAGGGTGAGAGATATAGTGTTGGGTGTAAAAAAAGGTTTACCGAAAACTTTTCAATTTAACGCGAACAACATTGGTGGCAATGGCAACACTGGCGGCGGACCCATAAAAAAAGGGCGACGACGCGTAAATCTTTCTTCGGCGTGCTAATCCCAACGCCTACTTAAGCAGTGGGCGTGGCCCCCATCATTGTTTCATAAAAATGGCCAAGTTTCTCGAGACTCGAACATTTAAAATGTGCAAATTAGGGCGGCCATAAGCCGCAGACGGTGTCGAACTTCTTAAGAGCAAGATACATTGAGAGTGAAAGGGAGAGGGTGAGGGAGTGGAAGCGGGAAATAGCTGGAAATGTTGCCAAGTTTGTAAGACAATTGCCAGGCGTAAATGTAAATCGCAACTGTATTCAGTTTGAGGGTTTCAATTGGATTTCATCTTTATTTGGTTTGGTTTGGGTTTTTTTCTGTTTCTGTCGCGGCTTTAAGGGTCGACGTCGGCAAGATGATTGCCATTTGAAGGTGACTCAGGCGACAGAGTGAAAGGTTCTATTTGAGTGCACTGAATCAGTTTTGATTTCTGTTTGAGCACAGTATCTGAGTCTCCAAATTGATTGAGCAATTGGGCATCATATAATTTACTTAGCATGCATTACGCATTTGTTTCTTGTCTAACGTTGATCTTCTTTGTTTTTATCATCCGAATAAAACTGTGCAAATATTAGCTATCGTTACGAATTAAAGGTTAAAAAGGCTATACAGAAGGATGTTCTAATGTATCTGTGATTCTACAGTGCATATATATATATATAGTCTTGATCAGCATCAACAGCCGTTTTGTTCGTTCATCTCGAACGTTTTAAAGGCAAAATTCTTCAGTTTTGGAATATGAGCTCCTCTAAGTTTGTTTACAAATTATCGATAACTCTTCAACAAACACGTGTTATCGAATATGAAGTTTCGAACTTTTACATAAAATGAATCATCTCTGAAAATTTCATTGAAATCTAATGAGAAAATATTGTTCCTGATGGAAGTTTCGTGAGGGGCTCAAAGTATTAGGTTCAGATATACGTAATGTCTAGACTTAGCATTAAGGCATTAAGGTATTAGGTTCAGATGTACGTAATGTCTAGAGTTAGCATTAAGGCAACTCAGAGCTTGCTCGTCTAGCATCTTTTTTGCATATTGATAATACAACATAAAAAGTTTTTAAAACTTTTAATTAACATTTAAAAACCTCAAAATATGAAGTAGGAAATTATTTTGTGGTGAAACAAGGAAGGATATAGTACTTGTCATACTTGATTTAGTGAATCAATTGCTTAACTTTTTTGTTTTATTCACAGCCAACAAGTAGCTGCTAAATTCATTCATTTTGTTGCCACTCAATCTCAATTCATCAACAGCAATTTAAATACTTAATTCACATGCTCTTCAAGCTGTACTTATTTCAGGTAGTTACAAACAATGTTGCGTCTAGCGACATCTTGAGGGGGGGAAAAAAAAACAAAAACAGTTTTGCCCTGCGGCTATTCAAAAAAGCGTTGCCCAGGCAGCTAAAAACGCATTTCCTTATAATTTATTCAAAAAAAAAAAAAACCCTAAAGTAAAAAGAGAGTAAAAAAAAAAATTAAATAAATATGAAATGTAAAAATACAGGCCGAGGGGCAAACTGAACTGAAAAGCTGCGTCGACCAAAACAGATAATACAGCCAAACACACACACACACATACACTTAAGAAACGCCAAAGAAAATGAAAATAACAACAACAACAATAGATAGGAGAAGAAAAAATTGTGAACACAACACAAGCAAATAAATACAGGAAAAACTTTTTAATAACATTTTTCGGCCTCATTTGTTGTGAAAACAATTTTACTTGGGCCGTGTGC
The DNA here is from genome assembly GCA_035044465.1 of Scaptomyza tumidula. Classification (NCBI taxonomy): domain Eukaryota; kingdom Metazoa; phylum Arthropoda; class Insecta; order Diptera; family Drosophilidae; genus Scaptomyza; species Scaptomyza tumidula. The sequence goes on from JAWNNW010000130.1 coordinate 1,331,609, forward strand.
AAGCACACTCGAGCCACCCACCCAAGCCCAAGCCACCACCGCCACCCGAAACCACTCGAAACACCCGAAACCACTCGAGCCATCCGAGCCAACCATTCACCCACTGTTTTTTTTTTCTTGCCACATGTAACGGATATTAAATTTTTTCGCGTTTACCTCGACGTTGCCGTCTCCGTCTCCAATTTCTCAAGCCAAATTGAAATGCAACAGCCAACAACAGCAAGAAGTAGCAACAGTAGCTCAAGAACAAGAAGAAGAAGGAAAGAGATGATGAAGAAGAAGAACGAGCGGACAGGACTTGAACTGTCCGGATTATTAATAACCTGGGCGACATTTTTCGCATTGAATGAATGCTCGATTCATCACACAGACAGCGAAAGAGAGAGAGAGAGAGAGAGAGAGAGAGAGAGAGAGAGAGAGAGACAGCGACATGATATAGAAAGAGAGAGAGAGAGAGCAACTGTGTCTGTCATGGTTTTTTTTTGCATTGCCAGCAGCAGCTTTTTGCTTAATTTTGATGATTATTTATACAAATTATTATGATTGCGTAAGGTGAAACGCAACCGCTATTCATATTGCGGCAATTAGCGGGCAACACCACCCCACCCCCCACCCAACCATCCACCAACTAACCCCATGGAAACCCCTCAAGCCACAACGCTGGACCACCTCAGCTAAGGGTGTGGAAAGTCGGAGAAGTTGGAGAAGTTGTAGCTAAAGTTTTGGGGAGACAACAACAACCGCAACGGACAATGCGGGCGACCAGATTTGGTTTCACTCTCTGGAAGCCCTATGCATGAGGTTCACACACATACATACGTATATATCTAGAGAGACGACAAAAAAAAATAAAAATAAATCAGAGTTCCTGGAAATGCAGGCATCTTGTGATAAATAACAAAAGATTATAAATATTGATTGAGAGCTCTAATGGGGGCCGTTTCCTGTGAACTTTACTAAAACGCAGTTCCAAAGAAGAACACAACGAACAAGCAACAATAACTAGAAAGACCAAGTACTAAGCTTGTAGGTTGTGCAGAATGTGTGTGAGTGTGCCTGAGAACAGAATATGTCAGGGTAAATTTGAATAGACGTACCGACTTCTGTGTTTCTCACCCGATTTTGGTGAAATTTTAACTCATTATCAACAGCAATATAAAGTTTCTTAAAACAGTATGCATTGAGAACAGGAAAGGGTATCATTATATGTTCCTGTATTGGGAACTACAAGATGTACCTTAAATGTACTTGATAACCATGATAAAAATTATAATAAAATCTTACTTCATTGGGATCTCTCTCGAAGAAACAGAACACAAAAGAAGAAGAAGAAAAAAATGTTCATGCTATTTGCCTGCTGGGCTTACAATCAAATAAGCCCGATGTCAACACAGACAGACGCCAACCGAGGCTAAGATAGGGAAAGAGAGTGCGAAAGACACTTGTCAGACAGGTGTAAAGATAGAGAGATAGAGCAGCAGGCAGAGATGCAGATACAGATACACTTGATGCTGATGATATAGATACGTTGAATGGACAGCCAAATAATGACCCAGATAAGTGTAGATAGAGATTGTGATCACAAGAACAAGGAATGCAAGCGTATAGAAGCCAAGACAATGACAATACCAAACATGCGTTAAACACTTGCTCAGATACGCCTCAAAAGATACACACACACACATATAGGTAGTTAGATAGATACAGATACACACACAGACAAACAGATAGGTAAGCGCTTTGAGATACGGCAACAATAATACTCTTAAGATGTGTTATGTAACCGAGATATACATACATATAACTATGCACAAATATACAAATCTATTCTTGTATGTATTTATGTATGCATGCATGTATGTATGTATGTATGTATGTATGAATGTAGACTTGTTTACAGCATCATCACAGCTTGATTCTCTCTTTTGCATCAATGAATCCAAAAATGTGAATGCTTTGTTTCAATATTTTTGGCATAAATGTGTACATACATATATTTTAAAAGTAATAACAATTGTTTTGAATGTTAAAAACCGAAATTCTTCGACAAAACACAAATCCGATATGGCCATAAACTTATGTGAAAACATTTAGCTATCAAAAAGGAAAAAGAGTAGTTAATATTAGTGTCAAAAAGCAGTTTTTTAAAGCAATTTAGATTGCTCATGGTAAAAACGAGAAACACAAAAACCTTATGTGAAGAGTTATCTTTACTTCATTCTACAATATATAACTTGACATGTATCACAACTTATTTAATGCATTAAGAAACTTTTTCATCAACTAAATTTGAATTAACTTTGTTCTTCATATCCTGAAAAGTATGAAGTATAAGCATATAACTAAGAGCATTAGATTATCATTTGGTACGTCTTATATTGTTATCATATATGTTGCTATATACACATGTATACGCAGATCTCATAAAATACTCGCAACGCTCTATAACTATTGAAACAGAAGCCACAACTGTTTTGTGTGTTGTGTCTATGCAATGCCATCTATCCAAAGCATAGACGACTTACAGTACAGATTGTTCAATTGTTGTTACTATATATATATATGTCTACTACATTGACTCCAATTACATGTATTGCAACATTTGCTTCGCATAATGCGTTCCACTGATCGATCTCTCTCTCTCTAAATCTGAACATTCTTGATATTAACTGATGCAATGCGGCGGCTTGTGGTTAATAGATTGCATTGGATTGGGGGCGGCTTGAGGGTAAGGGTGAGCTAGTTACATAGTTCACACGCTATTGCCGCCGCCGCCGATGCCACCTTAAAGTATGCAACACTTAATACTTACATTGTGCAACTGCTCGGCGGATGGATGCTTGCTGCTGCCTCGTAACAATAGCTCCTGATCCTCTTGGCCCATTTCGTTGTAAGTTGTACGACCAGCAGCTCATGCAATTAGCACAAACACAAATACACAAACACACACACAAACAAAAATGGGAACAGTTAGTAAATCGCGTATTCAATTTCAGGCCAAGAACTTTTCGTTGTTTCTCTGTCTCTCTCTCTGTCTCTCCCTCTTTGTATCGTTTTTGGCTTCGTGACGAACGCGCTGACAAAACGCAACTGACGTTTGAAGACTGATGTTCAACTGCCGGCTGACGGCGTTTGTGGCGGCCATTGACGCTGACGCGAACAGCGCTGCCTTTTTGCGGTGTCTATGAGTGAAATTTGATGAGTGCAAACAGATAACAAAAAAAAGCTCAACAACAACGAATTCTTCTTCGTCTATTTGCATGCTGATTAGAGAAGAGAGACGACGATGACGACGACTGCTCAACGGCTTGTCTCAACGTTTATGTATGTGTGTATGTAGTGTTTGTATGTATGTTTGTTCTTCTGTCGCTTATCAAGTGCATTCGCTTTTAACCATTGTTATTGTTGTATGATGCTTCTTATTCATTTTTGGTACCAGATGTTTGTGCTGTAAAGGTATGCAGTAACCTTTGACCTCACTTGCAATTGCATTTTTGTACGAATCACATCTTAGTGTTTGCCTATAATCGATATGATATCATAACGCGAAAGAATTAGATCGCTATGCCTTACCGTTTGTGCTGTACGTTGATAGCAATCAGTCAGGCAAGCCTCATTACAATCTTATACGAATCTTTAAGGTCAGTAACAACTTTGATAGTTCGTTGTTGTTGGATCTTCATTGGTTTAATCCACAATAGTTTCACAAAGTTTCACTTTAAATGGCATCTGTGTGTCTTTAATCAATGTTGAAAATACACAGGCAGAAACATACAACTGTTATTGTTGTTGCACTTTTAGGGCTTCTTCATTCATTCTTTGATCGGTTGTGCGCAGCGCTTTTGAGCTGAACTCAAACTTGAAACGACTTTTATGCTAACAAAAAAAAAAAAAAAAGAAACAAAGAAGAAAAAATCAACTAACTCAAAGCTCGTAAGTAGAAGTTGTTGCAGTCTTGTTGCTGCCGCTTTAAAGTGTCGCAAGTGGAAAGGGTTGGAGGAGTGGGGCGAAGGCTCTGAACACTGAACACACGAAATCCATTCTTCGCTGTCTCTCTCTCTCTCCGTCTCCTTCTCCGTTGCCGTCTCCGTTTCCGTCTCGATGTTGCTGGTGAACTTTTTGGTAAGCTCAGTTGCCAGTTGGCCCAGTCGGATGCCATCATTTACTCACTCAAATGCTATAAACTTTTTACACTTAACAATTTATTGTCACTCTGCTCGCGTTGACGTCGCTGTCGCTGTCGCAGTCGCAGTCGACGCTGTCGATGGCGTTGGCGTTGTGTTTGTGGCATGCAGCTTGCAAAAGCGTTCAAAAAGCGAACAAAAATCCAACTAGTGAAAGAAGTAAGTCGAGCAAAAACGTAGTAGAAAGTTTTGCAAACACGCTTTTACACTCTCTCTTCTACACACACAGACACAAGCACACATATATACACATACAGGTACAAAGCGGCCATTGACACTTGGGCTTGAAGAGTTGTTTGCCGTTGAGTTTTTGTCCCCGACGATGACTTAAACCTAACCTTTCCCACCACATCGCACTGCTTCCCCTTGCGTCCAGCTTTCTTAGCGCGTTAGCCCATGCAAATTATTGACGCGGACAGCAGCTTCAATAAATCTGTGTGTGTATATGTATATGTGTGTGTGTGTGTTTGTGTGGGTGTGCGGCAACTTTTGCTGTGCATGCTGCCTAGTGCTAACTTTATGCCAAGCGCCACGCTAATCAGACAGCTTTCTAGTTCATTGCATTGAACGAGCGTCCACGCCCATATAAGTCTAGCCTCCGCCTCCGCCTCCACCATCCTGTAAACGTTAACGCTGTGAATGCCACACCACACCGCACCACACCGCACGGTGTCCGTCCGTTCGTCCGTCAAGCAGCCACTCAACTGGCTGTAATTGCCAAGTAAATCAGCGCTGCCACTTGCCATGCCCAAAAAGTATGTGTTCTCTCCTTCAAGGATTGCGGATTAAGATGAGGCTGAGTTAGAAGTGGGGTGGTGGTTGGGTGGACACTTTGCGCTCTGGTTCTAAACTTTGAGAGAAGTTTTAAAGAGGAATGCTTCATGGGCTAGATTCATAGTTAGTTAGCTAGTTCGTTAGTTAGTTGCTCAGGACAAGCGTGGCGATGAACAAGAAGAAACAGGCGACGGGCGACGAGCGACGAGCTTCGGGTTGTCTGTTACAAAAAAGTTTTGAAGCAAAACAAACAAAAAAAAAGAGAAAGAAGAAGACGGCATGTGGATGAATGTCGCTTGTCTGCTGCAGAACACAAACATATGTACAAACATGCATATCATGCATGTAAGAATTTCTCGGTGTTGGATGTGAACAAATTTAAATTTTTTTTTAAATTTTTAATAATGCTGTGAAGCTTTAAAAGTAAAGCCAGCTTCTTAAGTAGCACCATTTTGAAGGATATAAATGTTATTATTTAAATTGCAACTGTTTTGTCTTTTTAAATGCATTCCCTAACAACTTTTGTCTGAAACTTATTTCTTTGACATACGATCAGATTTAATCTTATCTATAAACATCCATGTGGAAAACTTTTGTCGGAAAAATGTTGCATTACTGGTAAAGAACGAAAGATTGAGCTTCTATCTTTATGTATCCGTAGATATATATTTGGGCAAAGCAAATAAAATTCCGCTCTATTTTAAAGTCAACAGCAAATTTGTCGCATCGATAAATCGTTTACGGAATTTGTTTGCTCGCCTTTTCGATTTACGCAAAAATATGTTGTCAACAATAAATATGCTGAAGAATTTTTTTGCCACCATTTTTTTTATTTTAATTTTTCTTTTTATGGCCAAAAAGAATTATTCACATATTTTCCCAGCCACCCCGTTTCGTTGTTTGATCGTTTGTCAGCAGGGGGTGTCGACAAAGGGGTTGTCAATTGCAGGAACTCTGAGTTGAGTTGAGTTGAGGAGATTCTGAATCTTCGTGCCCCAAACACTGAATGCAATAAAAGCGAAACGACGGCGGGCATATTTTTCTATTAAAGCGCATGTTCAACTGTGCTGCGATAAGGCAGACAACACAAAATAGGGGAGGGCAGGGTGAGTGGGTGGGTGGCAAGATGGAGGAAATGGAGGAGAACTGCCTACGAACTTGCCACGCCTTACAGCACGCGCGCGTCTCATAAAAACGTATCAAAACATCCACTGGGAGTCATAAAAATTTTGCACTTTGCCCGCAGATGCAGTCAGGCACGGATCGGCGCTGTCCGTGTCCGGAGCAACTTTTTGTCTTACACACCGACAAGAGCGAGAGAGAGAGAGAGAGTGGTAGAGAGAGGGTGGTGACAGTGTGGGACGGTGGCGTATGTGTAATCTAATAAAATTTGCTGTTTATGTGGCAACAGGCGCAGTTGCTTGAGCCGCACACACAGATATGCCGTTGCATGAATCCAAACATTCGCCTAGTTGGCCACAACTAGTTACTGCCACAGCAGCAGCATCCAAGTGGCTTCCGGAGGAGCAGTTGCTTGCTCGTGCAACAGTTGCGCTGCTTTATGGCCGAACTGTTGGCCGCATTGTGGTTGTTTTTGGCGTATGTCACGCCCACAACCACGGATGGCATCGTTCGGCCAAGTTAACTGCAACTAATGTGAATCTGTTTATGCGACTCTCTCTCACTCTCTTTCTATTGCCATAAAAGGTAGCACGAACCAAGGTAGAGAGCTTAACGAAATAGTTTCATTTATGAGTTAAGTTATCAAAAATTTCTTTATAGTCTAAACATATTTTCCATCTAGTATTTCTCTCCTTGTGCGAAGTCTTCACATAACATTAATGTTAGGCTAAGACGATGATTTGTGATATATTAACTGCAGGTTGCTTAATTTAATGTTGAAAGTTCGCATTCTTTTCTGGTGCTGACTTTCACTTAAGCATTTAATCTGAAGTCAAATTAACAGTGAGCTGAATGAGTTGCAATTCATTTTTGTATATTTTTAAGCAGCATGGAATTAAGGTAATGCGTTCATTATATATATATATATATATGTATATATATATATGTGTAATGCCATATTATTTTATAGCTGAAGATTATGGCAATTAAGACGAGCGGCTTAAACGTAAATTCGCGCAAATTTGCAAATGGAATAAACATGTATGAAAATATTAACGAGTCGAGTAGAAGCTGGTCAAATACATTTGAGCAGGGTCGAAAGGTCGTGCGGGGCAGGGAGTGGGTGGGGGTTGGGCTGATTGTAAAGGATTTGCTGGGCGTTGAATATGATTAAAAATGCATTCAATTTATCAACGCGGACTACGGGACATGTCACAAGACATAAGCCAAAAAGTAACACAAAGCTGTCGTATCTCTCTCTCTCTCTCTCTCTCTCTGTGTGTGTGTGTGTGTGTTTCTTTGTCATTGTAATTGGGGCTGGGAAATAAAATAATTAAATTGCATTAACAAAAAAAAAAAAAAAAAGCAAACGTGTATGTAAGTAATATGCATATGAAAGAGAAGAGTGTTTGAGTGTGGGAAAAATGAAAATGCGACGCTAATTAGCAAACTGACAGCCCAAACAAAGTAAGTGAAGAAGAGAGAGAGAGACAGAGAGCGAGAGAATGAGAGGGAAGTGGTGAAAAGTGGTTGGTGGGTGGTAAATATAAAGCATACGCACCGTTTGACAAGCCAATGAATTATGCAAAATAGCGAAACGACAATGAGCTAAATGAGGCAGCTTGTTGCAGCCAGAAGGAGGCAGACACCCAAAGGGCCATCCCGTATGACACTAAGCGTTGCCTTTGTTATTACACATTTCCTTTCTTTCTGTTTTTTTTTTGTCCCAACCCAACCATCATTTACCCTGAACCGAACCGAATGTGGATGCCAAGGTGTCAGTTGAGGGTTTAGGGAACCTTTTTTCGCTACAAAAAAAAAAGGACGGAAGAAGTTGATAAGATGAGGAGGAGGGGGGTGGGCAGGGGGTATACTAATATGCCAGCTAATTTGTTATTCATGTGATTTAAGCGCGTCAAAGAAGATTAATGACTAAAGCAAACTAAAGCAGACGACACAAAATTACAACAGCAACAATACACAAAAGCTAAAAAAAAGGAAAAAAAATATACATAAGACGTAAGATGTGAAAGAAAATGACTAGCGGCTATCTACACACACACACACACACACACACACACACACACGCACATAATCAGTGAGCCGACACAAGCCAAGGGACAATTCAATAAAGCAACAGCACAGAGACCCAAGCAAGACCCAAGTCAAGGTAGGCTAAAAAATAAAATGAAAGAAATGGCAACCTAAACAAAGACGAAGCAGTCACAAGCCAGCCAGCCAGCAACAGCAGCAACAACAAAGGTACCAACAATAATTCAAAGGGGTGGTTGGGGGGGTTGGGGGATGGTTGGGGGATTGGTCGTTGGTGCTAAACCCTTATTTGCATCTCTTGTTCGAAAGACTCGTAAAGAAAAAAAAAAAGAAGAAAGCATTGAGCTGAAAGGCGAAAGAGTAATTTAAGTGTAAGAAGTTTACTTGAACTAGATTTTTATTTAATACAAGTTCGCATATTAATATATAAATATGTATCTTTTACAATCAGTAAGTAAATATTTTTAGCAGCATGGAATTAAGATAAACCTTTCATATATAAATAAGTAAATATTTGGAAAAAAAAATCGTTTTTCGAAAAATGAAACTGAACAAAAGATCAAATACAAATAATATTTTTAAAAATGCTTGAAAAAACTTAAAATACTCTTAATATTATTTAAAAGTAGAATTTCATTCATTTTCCAATCCAATTTATTCTTCGATTTTTTTTGTAAAAAAAAATTATGAAAACGATTCAAGTTCACAAAGATCTGAAAATAAATATAAAATTAAATAAATAGTCATTTCTTTCGTGAACTTTGAAACTTTTTCAAAATGCATTAACTGCATTCAAGAGCATTTCGATGTTCGTTGTGTTTGTATTACTCACAAAATGCAGTTAATGTTGGCCCATTTTCGAGCTAACACACACACATATGTATGTATCTTAGTTTTATGCAATTAGCATAATATGCCTTTGTTGTTGTTGTTGTTGCTGTTGTCCCCTCCCCTTTGTTGTGTGTTGTCCTAAAGGGCGGTAGAGGCGTGGCCGCTAAAGTTAATAGGAATAAAGTTTGGAATCTACTTGCAGTTATTATCTTTCGTTTAGGGAATTTTTAATTGAGTTTCGTTTCGCTTCGTTTCGGCTTATTAGCGTGACAATATTTAGCCTAAAGATGCACGCTGCAAATGAAAAATCAACAACAGCAGGCAAGGTGGGTAGGTTGGGGGAGGGGAGGGGAGGTGTTTGATAAATGTTGTTATGTTGCATCTGTTGGCTTTTGTGTCTGGCTGAAAATTGCTTAGTGCTACAAGCATCTCACTCATTGCCCGCAGCTCGCTTTGATGCGGTTCTCGGTTGTTAGTTTTTGTTGTTGTTTTTGTTTTTCTTACTTTTTTGCCCTCTTTTTACACCGCAAATTAAAGTGCACAAATGGAAAGTCACAGTGAAACATCCATACATACATACATATATATGTTTTGTATTTGTTTGTTTTAGTTTGGCTCTCACCTACGTTCCTGCTTCACACCCCACACCCTTCGTCCCATTGAAAAATAGCTTTTCAGTGGGCAAGTTTCCAATAAGAAAATGGCCAGAGCTTCTTCTCCTTGGTGCGGTTTGTGTTGCGAGCAACAGTTCAGAAATTGCAGCCTGCAACATTCTTCGAGAAAGCCGCTGCTCCATTTACCTACATAGCCCCCCCTCCCCCCTCCCCCTCCTACACACACACACACACACAACATGTTGTGCCCAGTTCGCTGGTTTTTGTGCCATACCTCAGGACTGGGCTGCTAGAGAAAATGTGCGGTTTTTGTGGTTTACTTGAGAAATCTAATTAAACGAATAACAAAGGCAGCAAGCGCCGACAAGACGGCAAGAAGATGATGAAGGCAGGCAGGCAGTCAGGAAAGACAATGCACAACAGCAACAGCAAACCCCCCCTTCACCCTTCACCGCTCAGCACTTGCACTCATTCCTACTTGTTGTCAGCATTAGCCATAACCAAAGCCAAAGCGAAAGCCAATGTCGAAAGTCAACCGAAAATGAGAGAAGTACAATGTTTACTAAGTGCGACAGAGAGAAGGAAAGAGAGAGAGAGAGAGATAGAGAGAGAGAGAGAGCGGGCGAGGTAAATTGCAACAAGAGTTGGAAAGGGTGGGTTAAAGAAAATTATTTCTGCTTAGGGCGCATTCCTCAATACATTAAGACTATTAATAAGTTTTTCTCTCAAAGTTTTTAGAACAGAAAATAATAAAAATAAAAAAAAACTGCTTGGCTAACGTAGCATAGAAAATGATTGGCTCAATGGCTAAGCGATAATGTATAAGCAGCTAGTACTTAGATTGACCTACATACACATATATATGTACAGTAGTGTCTGGGTATATTGAACTTGCGTTAGTAACATGGAGATTGAACTGAACATCAAAAATCTATAAGAAACTACATTGGAATTGTATTAGTAGCAAGATTGTTGTCATCTTTAAACAATTTAAACACATTCATGATAATTTAAAAGAATTGAGAATTGAAAATTGCAAGCCACAGTCAAGTCGAGTTCTTTCTTTGATAGCTAATAAATGAAAGTAAACATTTCATTTGATTTTATTTTACAGCTCACAAATAAAACTACTCAAGAAATGGAACGTAATTTGCTCTTTCGCCGTGCCACAAGTAAATGCAATTTGGTGCAGCGCATTGTTGCACGTACATACAGCAGCAGGCACACTGGTGGAAAGCAAAATAGTAGCGAACTTGCAACAACACTTGAAAAACATTTGTTCAAGAAATTATTATACCCTTATTCGATGTACCTTTTAATCAAGACAAAAACATCTTATGACAAAAAAGTATATTCTGAACTATTTCATTGCCACAAACTGTATCTATGCAACGTAGTGTTATGTTTAAGGAAAGCACAAAGAAATCCTCGGAAGGGGAGTAAGAACAAGAGTTAAGAGCTCGCAAACAGTGGGACATTCGTTACACGTTACAGTTGCAGCTGACGAGCGTTAGGTGTCGCTTTATGGTCGCTACATATTTTGAGTCTTGGCTTGACTCTGGCTGGAAATTACATTTTCATTGCGTTGTGTCTGTGTGTGTGTGTGTGAGGCAGCTGAGCTGTAAAAATGAAAATGGCGTAACAAAAAATGAGAAATGAAGAATGACAACATCAAATTAGCTTCATAAAAATGTCGCAGCACGATGGTTGTGTATGCTGGTGTGTATGCTGGTGTGTGTGTGTGGGGGTGTGAAACAAAACAGTTTATAAAAATGCCAGTACAAAATATATATATTTTTATGATAAATGACTGTAAACGAGCACGTGAAGCAACAGTCAGTCAGTTCTGGCTATAGACATAAACGTGCCACTGCCACATACCACATACCACATACGCACATGCCAAATCACACACACACACACACATATACATATGACAACATGTGTGTGTGTGTGTGTCGCCGACGTTGACATTGACGCCATTTCCGGCCGCCACAACACAAGACACGAACAACGAAACCAAAAATGCCAACCAGCCAACCCAGCAGCAGCAGCAGCAGCAGCAACAGTTGTCCCTTGTCCTTGCCAACATCGTGGTGACATGTGTCAAATGCGCGTCGTCGAAGCACACACACACAAACGCATACACACACACATACATAGTCAAAATTCATTTCTTAGCAAGTAATGCTTCTTACGTCTTTTAGTTTGACTTCATCAACTGTATACAGAAAGCTAACAAAAAAGTCGGCAACATTTTCAAGAAGATTTTGTTTTTGGTTTTCAGTCCTTATAAAAGTAAAAATATTCTTAAATTGAGTAGAGTTTTACTTTAGCTAGGTTCAAAGTTCAAGTTTATTTGATTGAGAGTTTAGTCTTAACAAACGAATCTTAAAATAAAGCTAAAACCCAGCTTGAATGATGTACAAATGGCTTAATATTCTTGTTCAGGTTTGATATCGACCCACAAACAAATATTTATTATAAAAAAGAAAAGTCGGAAGTTAGGCAAAACTGTACTTAGTTTAAGATTGAAAATCTTAAGCTTAGCAAATATATTCTTTGCGAGAAAACCGAGTTCAAATCGTATTAAAAATTCTCTTCAGTTGGGAGTCAAATCTTTGTGAGAAGTGTGTTCAAAGTGCTTGAGCTTATCGCTCAGTGTATGTATTGTGGGTTTTATGGGTTCGCTTTTAAGACGTGCATTTCAAATGCTAAATATTTTCAATTATTCATCCAATATTTGCACTAATGAAATGGCACACTTAAACAATTTGTTTAGAAACATGTTGCTCTCACTCCCCCCCTCCCATCTCGCTCTTTCGCTGTTTGTTGATTTGGGTTTTGAGTTTTCGGTGATTCGGTTATTAAGTTTGCCCCACAGCAAAGCTGACAAATTCTCTTTCCATATCCACTTAAACGAAGCGCTAGAAAAACCGCTCAAAGGAAGCCAACAAAGCAACGATTTGTGAGACGTGTGGCGGAGTGGGGGGCGTGAGGTTCAAGTGGGGCATGGTAAGAGTCGAGTGGGGAGGGGAGGGGGTTGGTTTCCGGTGGCATAACCCTGACAATGGAGAATGGGCGACGACGTTTGTTTGTTCTGTTGCGCACTTGTGCATCTCATTTTTATAACAGAAAATTCGCACACACACAAACAAACAAACATAAGAAAAAGATGGCGGAGAGCAGAATTAGTGGAAGAAGCAGTGAGGAAAATATAAAAAAGGACTTCCTCTTAGATGACGCTTTTAGCTAAATTGCGACAAAAGTGAGCAGCGGATGCGTGCGACGAGCTCGACGATTCGGATTCCAGGGGTGTGTTTACGTGTGTGTGTGTGTGTGTGTTAGATGCCGGCGACTAAAATAATAAAAGAACGTCAAAAGAAGGCAGGCACATAAATAAACTGGCCTCCGCACACCCTCACCTATCCTCTCCTTCTGTGTTTGTGTGTGTGTGTGTGTGATTAGGATAAATGTGCACGCGTCCAAATTGATGTGGCCTTCTTTTGTGTGTGCGGAAAGGGAGGAACGGTTGGGGGCTAAGCCGGAAGCGGATATGCGCTGCAATTGTCATACGCCGTTGGCTTTTAGCCTGCCTTCCCCTGCCCTGCCCTGCCACACGCAAACAAGATGATAAAAGAAACAGATGAGAGAAATGTGCCAAGTTCGCCTTGCGCTCATCAAAATCCATGTGATCTGTGTGTGTTTGTGTGTGTGTGTGTGAATGTTTGTCATGTGCGTCATTTACTTGTACATTTTTATTATTATACATTTTTTTTTTGCCTTTCTGAGCCACTCAATGAAACACAGACACACAGAGAGAATGAGAGAGAGAGAGAGAGAGAAGACACAACACGTATGTTCACATCTGATGTTTGTCTAATTTGACTTTGCCGTATTATTAAGTGGCCTCGCACTCGATGTGACACACACGAAGCTGAAACGTTTGTATGTGTGTGTGTGTGTGTGAACTTGCAACCTTCACATTGTATGTTGATATGTTGTTGCATGAGTTGTTGGCATAAGTTTTATCATACTATTAACTGTTTGCAGCTTTTCGTTTGTTCCTTCGAACGAAGTTAACAATTGACCAAGCTGCTTGAAGAACTAACTGACAAATGAACTAACTTATGACTCACAAGTTCCGTTCAGTAAAAATTGACTACTTGTGCTTCCTTGAGTACCTAATCAGAACTTTGAGTTAGTTAAGAATGTAGAAAAAACCAGTCAAAATCATTATTGATTGATTGTTTGAAACAAATCCTTTGTATTTAAGATGTCATACCTTAACAATTTACAAGTTAAATGTTAAACCTTAAGTTTGCTTTCATCAAATATAGTCTTATATGTTGAGTATCTGCATCTTAAACAGAACTTTAGAATCTCTTCTCTTAAATGTTATGCCATGTGACAGTTTCTTAATGAAGTGCATCTTAATTGAATGTATCGGTGTGTGATTTGAGTGATGCTTTAGATAAAATTAACTGATATTGAGATATATACGTGCATGTATGTATGAGTATTGGTATATGTGGTATGCGACAATCATCATCATTCATCATTCAGGTGGCAAATCAATCATGCAACAACTGCCAACAAGTGTATTGTGCCCGCACATCGAATTGGGTTTTTTTTTTTTGGTTGGTTGTGAAGAACTACTCAATTGCTCAGCTTCCCGTGCCACTCTTGTTTCCGGCTTCTGTTGCACAGACAGACAGACGAATAGAGAGAGAGAGAGGGAGAGGGAGAAGCCCATTGCGAATTTCCGACTGTACACAGTTAATTGCGGCTCAGTCGCAGTTAATCGCATGTTACCAATACGAAAAAGAGAGAGGAAGAAAATGTTCCATTGCTGATTGCCACTTGCAATTTGCTCCTTGGAGGCATATCAGTTACAGATACACACACACACACACACACACACACAGTGGAACAGAGGTGGATGAGGCGAGGGGATGGGGATGTGATGCTCTGTCATGCCGTTTGTCTGTTTGCGGTTTCAATTGTCACTTGATGTGTTGTGATTATCATACATATGTATGTGTGTTGATGTGTGTGTTGTGGCCACGCCTACTTAGCCCACTTTTGATGCGGTAATTTGTGTAAATGCGCTTGTCAAATGCCCCAGATTATATTTGCTTATGTTTGGCAGAAGCTGTTCCTGCTTTTTTCTTTTCGTTTTCGTTTTCTTTTCTTTCCTTTCAGTTTCATTTTTTCTTTCACTTCCGTTTTTTTGTTGCTGTTGTTGTTGATGTTGAAGTATATTGCGTATACGCCACTTTGCTAAGGCAAACGGGCAATTACAATATTTTGCCTTAATGTGTGAAATTTATGCTCTCACCTGCTGCCAAATACAACAACAACAACAACATCAACAACAGAAAAATGCACATGAAAAAATAAATAAAATGTACACAAAAACTGTTTTAGATTCGTTATCCTTTGTTTAATTTCAAATAAAATAATAATTGAGCCAATTTTTTTTTAATAAATTAATATTCATTTAACAAAAAGCTTAATGCAAAACTTTTGTATTCTACTTTTTTATAATTTTTCTTAAAGAAAAAATTATTTAATAGGAGAAAAATTTTATTTTCTATTTTTGTTTAGCATATTTTTGATATTTGCAAGCCTTTGTGTTAAAATATATATTCTTAATCCAAATCTAATCGATTTTCTTGATTCCTGGTCACACTTGTTTTCTCTGAGTGCACTTGTGTGTGTGTGTGTTTGCTTGTTTTTTGTTTCTTTTTTTTTGTAGAAAGTTTTTCGACAAAAGTCAAACGAGCTTTGAGCTGACTGGGCAGCAGGTGTGTTCGATGCGCGACAACTTTAACACTTGCACCTCCATCCACCCTCCACCCCCACCCACCCACCAGCGTTGCCAGTTTAAATCGGTACCCCTCCATCATTAAAGAACCTTCAAACATTCGTTCTCGATTTCGTATAGCTAGCCTACCTAACCTTGCGTAGCTAACCTTTGTAAAGCGACGTTGCGTAAATATTTATGGCGCTTCTAAGTAATTGAGAATTTAAGTCGGTTGCTTGTATGTGTGTTGCATGTGTGTGTGAGTATTTTATTTTTTTAACCAGGTCAACAGAGTTAAAGCTTAAAGCCAGCGCTATACAATTAGCCCCGACTGGATGCCAAGTTGTAAGCGTAGTGAAGCATCGAAAACTGTAATTAATACGGCTCTGCACCATAGACTAGAGTCAAGTAGACAGTGGCATGCCCCGCGCCACCCCGCCTCGCACCCACACATTCATTTTTGTATGTATGTATGTGTGTGTGTGTGTGCATATTTGAATAGCAACATGGCTCATATTCAACTAATTAGGCGAGTTTTGCAAATACATTTTCATTATTGTAATTTTACACTACAGTGCAGTAGGCAAAACAAAAAGAAAAATTATAAATATGCCAAAGAAGAATGCTTTGATCGACTGTGAGATACCTTTGAAGAAGTTAAGGCTATGTCCAAAGATTGTTTGATTAAATATATAGAAGATGTCTAGAGCTGGGTATGTATGCATATCGAAAACGGGGCTTCGAATAAAAAGTCTATAGCTCTATTTATCGGATCGGTAATGCTTTCTTCGAATGTTAGTTCATTATACCCGCGTTGAACATGTTTTAAAGGGGTTAGGGTATTGAAAAATTATGTACATATATAAACCGGAGACGAGTCAAGAAATGGGCGCAAAAAAGTAGGCAACGTTGCAGGCAAACTTTTATATTCACGTCCGGACCGGTTCAGGGAGGAGATGGTTCAGTGCAGGATGGTTTCGAGGAATACCGACACATGTAGGCCGAAGAATTTGCATATGCATACGGTAAAGTCAGGAGTTAAAATGCACAAGTAGCAAAAACGAAAAGCTAAAAATATTCACACTCACACACAGAGAGAGAGAGGGAGCTTGTCAGCCAAGTGAGAGAGAGAGAGAGAGATAGAAAAACGATGACTGAGGTAGGGACATGTGTCTGGTGGTTAGGCATTTAAAAAATAGACAAAAATTGACTGCTGTAAATCCGCACACACACACATAGACAGCACACCTAACCTTAAATTGTAATTTGAGGAAACACAACAAAATTCAAGAAATTTTTAATTTTTAGCTTTTTGTGAAGCGAAGCCGAGCTCAAGTTTCACCACAAAGCTAATTCCCTTGGCAAAAAGAACAATCGCGCAAATCGCGTAAAAACTAATTAGAAATAAATTGGAAACAGAAAAACAAATATGCATCATATCAACTGATTTGCGAAACGCGAAAAGACACAAATCAGCCAATTAAAATAAATTTCTTTTTTGCGAATCGCTTGGGTTCTTTGTTATAGTAATTTGATAATTGTACAATAAGAATAATGTAAAAATAGAAACATTTTAAGGTCAAGGGATAACAAAGCTCAACGGAAGCATAAAACGTTAAGGTATTAAAGAATATCTTAGTAAAGCTCATGGAGATATAAAAATGAATCAAAGAACTCATTTGAAAACTTCTTACGGTGTGTAAATTTCAACTGAATATTGCTGTAAGATTCAGTATTATAACCTGATTATATTGTTGGCTTTTAAGAGCAGTTCAACTGGCAGCTAAATGAACAAGTTAATATGTTTTAACTGGTTACTTCTAGGCACTATTTCTATCTTTATTTCGATGTCATAGTAATTCCACCTTTCTGGAAGTTTTGACTATGCTTCGTTGTAGCGATTTTGAACAGTTTCGTAGTGAGCAGAGCAATGCCCTTTTGCTTTGACTGACGGCCTCCTTGTATATCTGTCTTGCTCGCGCGCATTTTCTCATTCTCCCTCCTTCAATACCGCTGTTCTTATCTGTAGCTTTGCATCTCGTTTTGAGCCTAGGCCCAAAACCATTAACACTTGTTTCTGTCATTTTACATGAAAAGCGGAAGAGCTTTTGTTTCTGTGCAACAAACAAGTTTCCTTGCGCCGCACTCGCTGTTGCCTGCCGCTGCCATCGCGCTGGCGAGTGGAGAATTTCGTATTTCGGTTTGGGTTTGAGTTTGTGGCGTATGCAGGAGTTTTCCTTTTTGTTTTTTTACTTCGTTTTTTTTTTTGACATGGGTATCCGTATCCTAGATTCATTTGTAGCTTCGCCTGTTTGCAGCAGCAGCAGCAGTCGTCCGTCTATTTGCTTGTTTTTCACTTACGGCTGGCGGTGTCCCTAACCCAACTGAGCGAACCCGAACCCCGAACCCGATCCCAAAACCCGCCAGAACGTATACGTATAGTATTATAACTCCAGCGGCTGACATGTCGGGCAGTCAGGATGGCAGGCAACTGGATGAGGGTGCCGCTTGCATGTTGGCCAGAAAACTTTTCTATATGTATTCTCTTTCTGCGCCGGGCTGTCAACGTCAAGGCGTGGCCCACTACGTTTGCCCACCGGGCACAACTTTGCCATATTCAAATGGTGTTCACAAGCAGCACGAACATGCCACAAACACACAACCAAACGTTTAAAACCACAGGGCATGAAATGAAACATCCTGAAACAGTAGTGTTTAACAACAACTATTGCTACAGGGTATCTGCTGGTCGACTAGGCCATTTATACACTATTCACCAGATACAAATTATCAAATGATAATAAATGTACCATTGACAGACGTTTCTTCATGACCAACAGAAAGATTTAAGTGTTAATCACCATTATGACTTCTTTGGATGAAAAAGGCAAAGAAAGGTGCATGAACTTCTAGTCAAAAGGTAATCAGTCGGCGATCAGTAAGTCAGTTGTATATGTAGCTTAAATTTATGTCTTACAAATGTTTTCTGTTATTTCACAGTTTTCTTAACTTCTTTTTCTTGAAGCTATTGAGTGGAAATTAATATTGGTTTGTGTTTATCCGATTGTCAGTTTTGCAATCTTAAGTCACCAACTTTGCATTCATTAGCTCAAAAACATTCATTGCTTTTCATCTGCTTTTCTGCCTTTGATTTGTCTTAACTTTTGTTGTCTGTTCGAAGTCTGTCCAAGTATCTTTAAACTCTTGGAGTTGTATAAATTTTGCTTATCTTTGCGTAAAGTCTGGATGCTTTATCATGCATACACGAACTGCCACGCCTACCAAATAATAAAAATGAATGAATGAATGAGCATTCATGCGGTACGTGATTCAATGACTTTATATACAAACATACATACATACATACATATGTATATTCGAATGTATTTGCCAGAACTCGAACGTTTTGAATCCTTTCGAGCATCGTTTCACAATTTTCACATACACATGCATACATACATAGGTGTACATAGGTGTTTCGCAAGTTTCTTCAACAAAATTAATTTATAAATTTATCATAAAGCCAACACCGAAAATTCCAATGCACGCACACATCGTTATCCACACACACACACACACACACACGAATACATCTATGCATGTGAAGAATGAAGCGAAGACGTTGAAGAAATTTGAGTTTGGGCCAACTCATCGACACCGGACCAAAATGATATGTGGATAAGCATGTGTATGTAGATAATGATGATGATGTTCCTGATGACGATGATGATGCTGATGACTGCGCTTGCATAAACGAGTTTGCCCTTAAGTGTGTGGGCGAGCTAGCTCTATGTGTGTGTGTGTCTGAGGCAGTTTCGAATCAATGCGTGAGCAGCATTTTCAATGCGTTCGACCATCCAAATCCATCCACTTTGCCACATCCACATCTCCCTTTTGTCTCTACCTACCTCACTACCACCCTCCCTCCCCCGCATCAAAAGCGATTCACATTCAAGTTATTTATGCAGACTCACACACAAAGCATGCAAAGAAGAAGAAATTGCCGAACAACGACTTGAACTGGGCACGCTGCCAGCGTAAAGTAGGCAAGAGAGAGAGTTTAAGCAGAGTTTTTGGCAGAGGATGCTTGTTCTTCTTCTTCTTGTTCGTTGCCTAGAGCATCTGCTACGGGGCTGCATACAATTAGCTGCAACTGTAATTAAAGCGATTGTGCCATAAATCTTTTGCCAATTTAATGGCAAATGTTCCAAGTGGGCGTACGAATCTCACACCAACTCTCTCCTTCTCTCTTTCTACCTCTCTCTCTCTTTCCCTTGCTTCTCTAATTCTCTTACTGTTCCGTATGTGCCAAGTAGTTGTTGCCAAAAAAAAGCGGAGAAGTAGAGGAAAAGTAAATTAATCCAAATTAATATAAATTTAATAGTGGCTGGCATTTATGGCCCACACGCACACACACACGCAGTGTGGTAGATATAATTGAAAGCAAGAGGTAGACAAAGAGAAATACAAATGAACAAGGTGGAGGGGGTGAAGGGAATAGCTTGGAATGGTTAGCAGCAGTCATTAAATGCATCCACAAGAGCCAAAACAGAATATAAAGAGCTAGAAGAACAGTGTAGCTGAAAGTGATCGACTACATAAATACCCTATACGATAGAGACTTATCCGACTGAGAGTCAGAGTTGCCATAGCAATAGCTTAAACTTGATAAGACTGTGAGGATAATAATCAAATGGGATAACGAAAGAGTTATCGATATGGTCTGATGCAGTTACGAACTTGACTTAACTGATCTTTTGAATGATCAGGTTTGACGGCTAAATGATATGTCCCAATGCTGTCAAGCTGTTAATGTCAGTTCTCTTCATAGTGCTTGGCCGCCAGTCAAAAGCAAGTGGATTAAAATTAGAAACTTCTTTTTTTTTGGCAACCCAACTGAAAGCTTTGAGCACCCGGATAACTCCAAGTAGGCGTATCAACTCTGAAGAATTGAACAATAAGTATAAAGAATACTTGAACAAATACACAAAAGTATATCCATATAAACACATATATATACATATATATATATATATATATATATATATAGTTCTAAGAAAACCAAACTTCAAGTGAAGGAAATGTCGAATAAAGAACCCAAAAAGAAAACCAGATCCAGTTCCAGATCCAAATCCAAATCGAAGCGCACTTCGCCAAGGCTGTACAGCGTCGAGAACTTGCCACAGTTTATGCAACCGCTGTTGCAGGCACACAACAAGCCAACAACAAGTGGACAACAGCAACGACGACGTCCGAAATCGGAGATTGTGGAGGAATTACGTCGCTTCCAACTGCAACGCAATGATGACAACGTTGATGATGGCATTGCCGATGATGATGATGATGATGCAATGAAGAAGAAGATATTGTCGCAAGTACCATCAGCAGCAATACAACCAATAAATAGCCTCAAAGAACTGGACGCATTGCGTCTGACTCGTCATCGTTTGGAGCAGCTATTGGACTGCAGCAGCAGCTTTGAGCAAACGGTACTCAATTGCTTTGTTCGCGTCAATATAAATGGATCCAATGTTGTGGTGCCCGAGTATCGCATTGGCGAGATCATAAGCGTGGGTGAGCTGCCAGTCGGCTATTATGTGGGCAAAACACCCACCAACAAAGTACTGAAAGTGCGCTATGAGGATTTCGTTGCACAGCATGAACTCAACGATATCTCGAATGTGGCATTCACAAGCGCGGAGTTTGCATTCTGGCAAGATAATTGCATATGTCAAGGCATTGAGTTCCCAACGACCGATCTCATTGCACGCAAAAAGATCGAATGGTACAATGCCTTCAATAGTGGCGTCAAAATCACAAGTGTCCTACGGCAAAGCGGTCTGCTTGGCTGCTCAATGCCAATGCGAGCTGTGCCCAAAGGTGGTTTGCTCGAGCGTTTGGGCGGTGGCATCTATCCATGGCAATTGCAACTGCCCCAAACTGCCACACCATCACCAGAAGAAGTGGAAGCTGTAGCTGAGGCTGAGACGGAGACTGAGGCTGAAGTTGGCAAGAACAACAGCAGCAGCAAGGAGGCTGCTTCTCATGAAAATGATAATGAAAAAATGCTCGAGCAGTCGGAGAAGATTCCTGAGAGCGATAAAATCGATTAAATCAAAATTTGTTTGTTTCTGCAACTAAGAAATAAAACTTATGAAGCTAAAATGTATACTTTGAGCATCGAACTACTTGCAAAAAACCTTGAACGGAGGATTGTTCAACCTTTTTCATGCTCTTTAATGTTTGTGAATAAATACATTAACTATATAACATACTCAACTTAACGCTATATATATATATATATATATATATACACAATATATACAAAACGGGTGTGTTTATTGTGCAATCGATCAAAGTTAAATGTCATTCGAGCTATTTAAGTGGACGGCTGTTTCTGTTCCTGTTGCTGTTCATTTCATTTTTCTAAGCTGTCAGGTGGCTAATAGCCAATGAATAAATGCAATAAAACGTTGTGTTGAGGGTTGATTGATTGGGTCACAGGCCGGGTTTTGCGCACGGAAATGCGACAAAACATAGCGACAAATCGAATTGTGAAGCGGACCGAAAGCAATGAAAGCCAGCTAACAGTCAGTCACCTAACGGGGGGCGGGTTGTTGAGAGTGTTTAAATCAGTTGAGAGTTAACTAATAGTGTAAGCCGTTTCAATGCAATTATGAACAAATAGAAAGTGCGAAAAGAAGAGAGAGAAAGAAACGGAAAGAAAGCTGTAACCATTTTTCAACACTAGCTTTATGTTTTTGTTAAACTTTTTGCTGTCCCATTTTGTTGATTCTTTTTCATTTTTTTTTTGTTTTTTTTCTGTCGAAGGTTAATGTGATTCAAACTTGGCTAAGAAAACAAACTTCTTGAGGGCCAAGAAAATATCGTTCAATAAGGCTGATAAATGAAATAAAATGCAGTTAAGCGAAGAGGTGGGCGTGCATTAGAACAATCATACGCCTAATGGGCAACAAGAAAATGCAAAAATTAGCAATGCGGCATTTTTTGTTCTTGAAGCGGGGCCTCTTTTAAACAGGCGACAGACCACTTTTGAAAGGACAGGCCAATTAATTAATACTTAATTTATAGCCTGAGCAATTGTGCCAACATTTTCATTATGCTCTTTGTCTCTTTGGTTTGACTTACAAAAATATATATTTTCGCTGCAGTGTTTGTCACATTTTTACCTCGTTTTTTTTTTTTTTTACCTAAATTCTACGTTTGTCTAATTAACTTGAAATGAGTTTTTCGTTCCACGCTTCTCATTCTTTTTTCTATCTGTTTGTCCGAGAAATGTCTTCGTTTATTTTGCGTTTTTTCGTTTTTTTCATTTTGTTTTTTTGCCTTGGCAAAATGTCACTTAATAAATTTGACGACTGTTTTATGTTGTCGCTTTGGCTCTTAAAATGAAAAATACAGCAACAAGAACAAAATATGGAAAAGCGGAAAGCAACACACGCTTATTACAACACGTAGTGGCCATAAATATAAAAGGCTGTGCCACGCCCACAAAAGTAAATAAAAAATATAAACAGAGTGAAGCGGCGGCGGGCAGGGCACTCATATGAAAAGGGGTGGTAGGAGGAAAGGTGGGGTTAATGATGAGTTAACCTTGACCCGTTGCGAGTTAGGGTTACAAACACATGCATATGTGTGTGTGTGTGTGTGTGTGATGTGAACAGAATCAGGTTGAATATCTCATGAAGACAGAAGAAGATGATGCGAAACTCTACTCAAATTCCAAGCAACACCATTGAAAACATATAAAAGAAACAAAATGGTTAAAAAATGATCAGATACGAAAAATGAATCTAGTTTTAAATATATCCAAAGGCCTCGAAAATCGTAATTTTAATGTTAACTACTAATTTTAAATCCATTTTACATAGTTTTAGCTTATAACAAAGAAATCGTAACTATCTCTAATAATAATATTTTATTTTAGGTAATTATTGCTTTTCTTAGATCTGACTACTAATAAAAAAGATAAAGTTTTTTATTATTTAATTTATTTGGCAAAAACAAATAAACTGCAAATAGGGCCTAAAAAATGTTTTAACGCCTCTGCGCTCTGTTCAAGCATTAAGCAAATGTCTAATAAAAAGAAAACAACAACTAAACCCACATCTGACTACCTTTCTCTTCAGCTCTTCATCTCTTGGTAAACATGCTGCTCTGCTTGAACTTTTATACATTTTAATTTCAGTTACATTACAATTTTGTTGTTGTTGTTGTTGGGTTTTTGTCTGTTTTTATTGGCCCACGCGGCGTATGAGTTACATGACACAAATACAAGTAAGTTCAAGTGAAAGTCATTTCCATTGTGTGGACAGAGTCAAACCACAGCAGTGGGTGATGAGAAGAGAGAGAAGAAGGTTGGCAGCACATGTTACAAGCTTCATTTTTGCTTACAGCTTTCAGCTACTGGTTCTGGTTTTGGTTCTGGTTCTGGTCGACACACAAGTCGACTTTTGACTTTTACAAGTGCCTCTGGCGGGCAATCCATGGCCGGGCCGTGGTCCATACGACATACGACATACATATAGATACGAAATACTGATGTCTGACGGTTTTTGGCTCTGTTGATGTTGCGACTTTTGGTCGGATTAAATGCGCAGCTACACCTGGTGACATATCTTCGAAAACAAGTGTGTGCAGATGGGTGATGGCAATCAACGAACATCAAAATTCAACGTTCAACTTTACCATGCAACAACAACAACAACCAAAAAAACATGAGGACAAGGACATCGTATGGCATCGCATCAGCATCCGTCAAAACTTTGCCAGCAACTGAATTATGTTATTTGGTTGTCAGGTTGTGTGCGCGCGCGTTCAGTTGCAGATACAACGACAAATGGTTGGATTGAGCGATGCGGAGCTCAAAACAAGGGTAGCGGAGGGTGGGGTATGAAGGGTAGGTAGCAGCATTTGATGGTAGCCAGTGTTACTTGGTTTTGTGAACGCAATGGATCTAGATTTGTAGGTAAATGGCGTCACATGCATAGCAACATGGCTCGGGAACGTGGCAAGGGGGAAAAGTAGGGTATGAAGGGTCACGGCACAGTGAGGCGAAAAGCTCATTTGTGCTTCAATTATATGTATATATCGATAACTTGTTGGCCATAGTTGCTATTTTGCTTAACAGCTTCTACTTCTATAAATATTTAATAGTTGTAGTTTGACCCCAGCTCATTAGAAGAGCAAAGTGTTCCCAATGATCTATTTCTACCTTATGATATTACTGTTAACTTTTGCAGAGGCTCTGCAGCGAATGACAATTACTTCGCCTTTTTTTTGTGTGTATTGTCAATCGTTTTGCATAAGCTATATTATTGTAAAGTTTCCTCAAAATCCGTTTAATCCGAGTAACAAACATCTTTTCACATTGGTTTATCTTCAATCTTTAAGTCTTGTTAACGAATCAATATGTATATTTTTGTATGTTTTCAAAAAAGAGAATCGAACGAAGAATAAAACTACTTTTATAATTCCCTAAATTCCGTCTTTCTCAGTTCTCCCAACGCTTTCTGTTCAATGTGCTTGGGCTGAGCCAGCGGCTTATTTCTTACACAGCCAGTCATTACAAGCCGCATACTTATTTTTTTTTCCAGCGCGTCTTTTGCCATTTTCCATTTCGAATTTTTATATTTTTGTTATTTTTCATTTAAGTAGAAGAAGAGGGTGTATGTGTGTGAGAGAGAGAGAGAGCACAGAACGTTGAATATTTTTCTTCAATTTTATTAAAATTATGGAAATGAATGAAATACTTATCTTCTGATGCTGCTGCTGTTGCAATCCTCTTTCGCCCTACTCACACTGCCGGCAACTACAGCTCTTGAGGAACGAAATTTTTATCAAAAAATTGCAGCCGTCGTTTTCTGACACGCCCACACACACACACACACACACACACACACAATATATATATACTGTCAACGGCCATGGGCTGTGTTGCCTACGGCGTTCAGGTAACTTTTGTAATCCGTTTCGCTGATGCGAATCCAATCGATGTGCAGAATGTTACCTAAAGGAAACGTTCCCCCTCCCTTTTTCCCCCATTCCAGGACCAAAAATGCATACAACGAGGTCTCCTCTCATTTGCATGTCCAAGTTGGTTGTCGGTTTCGGTTATTGGTCCGATTCTGATTGAAAGAGATTCATTCAGTAAGAACGATTTCAACGATTTCAACGATTTCGATTTCGCATTATTTCTTATGCCTTTTTCGTTTTCTGCTAATTTTGCATTCTTATCCCTTCAAACGAATAAGTAACAAAGAAGAAATCACCTTGCCAACTTGCATTTGTTGCATTTTGTTGCTTTTAATTGCATTTCATTTCATTTCGCGTTGCTTTATTGCGGATATATTTTGTTGCTGTTTTATTACTCTATTCGTAACGTACCGAAAGGGGTTTGTGTTTGCTACCTACTACTATTCTTTATTTTCTTTGGCAACACCTTAATTCATTCACCCCCTCCGCGTCCAGCAATCCCATCACCCATCACCCACCTTATCAGCACTCGGCAGCTGTAAAAGTTGTTCAAGTTTGTTGTTCATTAGCGAACAAACTTGACACCAAAAATGGTCGGGCGCCACCTGGCGTTGCATTTAGCAGGCTGTCACTAATTGCAGCAGAGAGGTTACCGTTTTTCATTTCAACATTTCCTTCCCACCCCCTCCACCGACACCTACCTGCCCCTTCTCAGAGCACATTTGTGCACTTTAGCTGCATTTTCACAGGTTCTACAATTTGATTTGTCGCAATATTTTTCGCATTTTGCACATCAATCACAGGCTTTGTCGACCAGTTTTTAGACCTAAATCGATTTGGTTTCGCAACCCTAACAACAAAATCTCACTTTCGTCACCATTTCGCTTATTAAAATGTTCTGTCGCATACTTTTTACTATTTGACTAAGCTTAAAGATGAGTTTTACATTAAAATAAAGATACTAAAGTCAGAAGGTAAATAATACTTTTTAGGCCAAGTTACTTGTATTTATATATACATTTTGGAGAAATGCAGCTGAAAACATATTGTGGAATTATCTTTTTGGCAATGGGCATAGTTTTTGGTTGACAATTAGCGTCATGGACTGTGTCTTTTTGTCCAGTGCAGATGACAGCTTAGAAAAATCACCGAAACGTTCTCTCCCTCTCTTTTTCGCTCGCTCGCTCGCTCGCTCTCGTTGTCTCTGTGTGTAGAACTTTGAAGTGGTCGTTGTCAAATGCGGCTGCCTGTCACTAGACAAATGTGACATATTTGCGGCACATGGCCATCTCGCTTCCACGGAGGCAGAAGGGGCAGGAGGGTTTGGCAGGGGCAGGCTGGCAGCATCATTAGTCATCTTCAAGTGGGCGTTGAGTGGAATTATGCAAAAGTTGCCTCAAAGTGACCAAAATCACGCGCACAACAGCAACAACAACAATTATAATAACTGGCATTCCACTTGAAGTCAAAGTCAAAGCCGAAACTGTGACTGCTGCTGTTGTTGTTGTTGCACACTTCGTTACCGTAAAGTTTAGACGGGATTTAGGAACTGAACTGGAGTGGAGTGGAATCGAAGGAGCGGAGGGCAAACACCCAAAAATTAATCTTATTTAATTTGATTTTATTTTTTATTTTTCTTTTCATATAAATTATGAAAAGCGGGAGAGGGAGAGAGCTCAACGAAGAGGCGGCGAAAAACTTTTGTTTAAGATTTTTATTATATTAAATGGCTGCGGACAGCAAGCGACCCGATGAGCGATGAGTGGGTGCATGGGTTGCTTTGGTTTCAGTGGCACGTTCGCTTTGCTATTTGTGAACACTTTTCAATTTGTTGAATCCTTCTCGCTAGCCAAAACAATTTTATGTGACCTCCTCTCAACAACCGTAAACAACAGACTGATACACAAAGAGAGCGAGAGCGAGAGAAAGAGAGATGAAGAGGGAAGAGTCCTGTGACAGCTTGCTGCATGCCACCTGCTGCTGCTGGTGTTGGTGTTGGTGCTGCTAGCCGAATGAGTAAACTGGCAAGCTGGACAGAGGACAGAGGACAGGGGCAGGAGTATACCGGGTTAGGCATCCTCTTTCTGTCCAAACGTGTGTCATTCTGCGGCAAAGCGGCACCAAAAATGATTTATGGCAAAGCTTTGCCGCCTCCCTGCCTGAGATCGCGTACATGTTGTCCTCTCTAACGGCAAAGGGGGACAGGACAGAAGAGGACAGGAGAGGACACGACAGGACAGGGCATTGCAGGCGGTAAGAGACTAGGTTAGACCAACCCAACCCAACCCTAAGCCCAAGCCCCGATTAGACCGTGTCGCATTTGTCGCATAAATGCAAAGTGTTTTAAAGTTGTTGTTGATTTTAGCGGTCGCACTGAGATTTTCAGTTGACAAGAGATGTGAAGGGCATGTGAAACCGTTGAGGAGCGAAGAGGAGGGGAGTTGTGGACAGTTCACAAAGGTGACACAAAGTTGACAGGCCTGAAGATAGATGAGCAAAGAACCTTAAGGTTAAATCTGTGTTGAGACCAACAAGCAACAAGCGCGAATAAAATAATAATAAAGCAATAACATTTTCTGAGCCTCGTAACTAAAGATAATGACAAACGCACAACTTTAAAAATCGTATTGAGTTATTGGTGTTGAAAGATTAACTTATACTTAAACTGACTAAATATCTTCAATGATTATGTTTTGTGGTCAGATTTAAAACAAAAACGATTTGAATTTCTATTATTTGCGGCTTTTTACTAATTATAGGCTTATCCTCTTGAAAGGTATGCTCCCTTTCCACACCTTTATACCGAAGGTAAAAGCATTTTTAATTTTCTATTATTATAATTTTGCCTTCGTTCCCTTCGATGTTTCTTGAAAGGTGAAGGCGAAGATTCATTGTGAAATGGCTGAGCCGACTTTTTAATTGTATTAACACGCTAATGTAAATCGCATAATTCTTTGAATGGGATCTACCAAAGAAAAAGGTACAGGGAATGGGTCTCTCTCTCTCTCTCTGTCTCTGTCTTTTCTCATCTCAATGTTGCTTATTACATATTTATGTTTATATATTTTTGCCAGTCACGCTTTTAGGAGCGTTGAATAAATTTTAATTGTCTTCGGATGTCGCCAAATGTTTTCAATGTTTTTGTTGTTATTGTTGTTTTTCTTGCCTTTTTACGCCCCCCGGCTGGGACATTAAAAAATATTGCAGCATAAGGGCCCTAACACCCCGCCCCGCCCCAAGCTCGCACCTAGTCTCTGTTCTACAAGACAAAAAAAAAGCCAAAATAAAAACAGGACAAGAACAAAAACAAAAAAAAACCATATGGCCGTACTTATACTTATATATATATATATATATATATATGTGTGTGTGTGTACGATGTTGCTTGGCCCTTGGCCTTTGGCTGGGCAATAGTAAAAGCGAAATTAGCCGAACGCAGAAGGACAACAAATTTTCTACCTGTTGGCCATAAAATAAATTCCATTATATTGTGACAAAAACGAACGAAAAAAAAGAAGAAGGAAAACGACACAGAATGAAAGAACACAAAACGCGCTCGTAAAAATAATAATAATAAAAGCCAAGCCAAATGACGCAGCACAAGAAACGAAGAAAGAGAAAGGAAATAAAGAGAGAGAGAGAGAGAGGAAGGGAGGGCAAGACAAAGAAAGGAAAGGAGAGCATTAAGCTGAAGCTTAAGACGAGGCCAGAAACGAATACGAATTTAACACAACTGAAAACTTCCCATTCTAAAAATCCTAAACGCCAACGAAACGAAAGCAAAAAACTTTATAAGATGATGAAATTCGATATTCAAATAGTTTATTTGATTTATTTCTATGTCAGATCAGTTAGAATCATTGATCTTAAAGCTTATATAAGAAAGAAATGTCATTTGTGGAACAAGTCTTGAGAACTGAAACTGAACCATCGTAATGGTGCTAGCAAATCAGACAACAACTATAAAAGCTGCTGCCAGGATAGCAACAATAAAGGACATCATCGGACAGGCAGCAGGTGGAACGACGACTAGCAACTAAAACAAAACACATTCAACGTCTAATGCCCAACCCCAACCACCACACCCACATCCACATCCACACCCAAAAACCATACCCAAAAGCCATGCAAGCGCGAAAATTTTTGAGCAGACAATGCCAGATGAAAAATTGTGAGGCCTAAGGGACAATAACAGCAGCAACAACAAGTTGTAGAAGAAGAATGCCCCGAATGGTGGCGACCTTTGTTTAAATATTAACAAAATCTCATTCGAAGGTACTGTAAACACAAACACACATACACTCACACGCATACACACGCACGCAACGCAATGGCAAACAAAGAAAAGTTTTTCTTCTCTCTTTTTTCTGGTTGTGCCTTTTTGGCAAGGTGAAAGTTTCTTTGCTCGTTCTGTTGTTTGCTTACTTCTTTTTTTGTGAGATTTTAATTTTATCTGCGTCCGGGGTGAAACAAATATCGTCGCGGCAACACACACACACACACAGTGTTAGTGTGTGTGTGTTTGTGCTGAGAGCCAGACATATACACTGGACAATCATAAAGCGTCCTCTCTTTCTATCTCTCTTTCATCCAACCGAATTTTGACCTTAGCCGCGAATTTGTTTGGCAAGCGTTTCGTAAAGAAAAGAACAAGAAAACTTCAACTTGAAGTTAAGACTGTAATAACTGCCAAAGAACTAAGCCTTGAATCTAGTGGAATCAAACAGACATTCAACAACATAGAGAAATGTGTTTAGTTTTAGGATGCTTACAATATGTTTAAGCCTTAAGACTCCATCAAGCTTGAATATACTTGAAGGAAATATATAAATATTAAGCTGAATCTAGCTTTAGTTTCGTAAACTTTTTTAACTGATTTTTATCGAAGAACAACTTTAACTCTTGGCTTAAATCTTTCGTTATAACAGCAAGCAATATCAAAAGTTAGATAAAACTTTATTTAACTTCAGATACAAATCTTTTACTATTAAATAGTACTATCTGCTTAAAGAAAGTAATAACTTTTGTAAATTCTTTTGACTTTCGATAACAATTTTCACCGCAAAAATCAAAGCAATAATTATTATATTAATGGATTATCAATAAGTGGCTAAAGTGCCAAAAAGTTAAACATATCAAACAATAAAAGCTAAATACTTTTCGAGCCAACTTTTAACTAACTTTTAGCAGACACCCTGTAAACTGTTAAGTAAAATTTTATAATTTATTTGAAATTGCTTCCAACTTAAAGCCGACTTAAACGTTATTGATTATTTCGTTACATTCGTTATGTGTCGTTTTAGTTACTGTGTAACAGGGTAGCTTGTAGTCGAGCTTGTGTGTGTGGCAATTGTATAAGTTTTTGGTTTAACAGAAAGAGCAAAGTTTCAACAAATTAACCAATTGGCTTACTAAATTGCAACAAAGTGTTTAACGCATTTGGCAATAATGTAGTTGAATGGTTATAATGATCATTATGCTGCTGCAGCTCAACGATGGGCGTTCCGCGTGGGCGTTGAATAAACAACAACAACAACAACAATGTAACAATGCCATGTTTTCAACAAAATTTAAGCAGCACAAAATTGTTGTGGCGTATTACTATAATAATTTTGCCAGGTGCCACACAAACATACACTGAACGAAATGGGATGCACAGGTGTTGGGGTTGCAGGGAAAGGGGGGGTGAGTAACTGATTGGGACGCAGTTTTTAGCCAAGTCGAGTTGTACTTGGCATTTGTATTTAATTTTCATTTTGCATTTGAACTTTTCTACTGTTGGCAACCGCTGGGCAAACATTGGGCCAAAAGCTTTGGGGCGTATTAAGGCACGTACTACCAAGCGAATGTGTGTGTGTGTGTGTGCGTGGGTGGGCGTAGCCGCGCCTCAATGTCGGCCAGGTTGGTAAAATTGTTGCCATGTAACAGTTTATGTGTCATAAAAACTAGTTTCAATTGAATTCAGCACAGCATGGATGCGACAGTTAACAGGGGTGGAGATGGCCGCACGGTGAGATGGGGGTTGGGGGAGGAGAAAAGGAAGGGGTTTCAGGTTAGGTGTGTGTGTGTTTTGAGTAGGGAAAGTTGTGGGTAAGCCTGAAAAGCTGGTAACAGAGTAATCATTGGAGTTGGTGTTGGGCTAAAACCCAAAAACGACAGTTGAACAAATTATATGAAACAATCTCACACACACACACACACACACAAATATTCGTATATTCGTATATGTGTGTGTGCGTGAGAAAGTTATGCTAGACATGTCCAGGCATGCAAAGCATTTGAAAATGTTAATTAAATTTTTCGTGCACTTCGTGTCTAATTGGTCGCACCAAAAAAGAAAGAGTCAGAGAGACAGAGAAACAGAGATTGAGAGAGTCAGAGATGAAGAGCACGTGCCGGAAACGAAGATGGGAATAAGAACATGGAACTGGTTCGTTCATTTCGCCTTACTCAACCACTTTTCTCACTCTTTTGGTTCTTTATTTAAGGTCGATTCTCATTAATTTGGCATAATTTAATCGGGCTTTAACAATTGTTGTTTCCAAATTAACAATTTGTTGTTGTTGCAACATAATTTGCAAGTAGCTGGCGCTTGTTGTAGCATGTTTAAGTATTGTGGCAGCAATATCAAATGTGCATAAATTAAATTACAATTTATGACAAAAGTTCAATGCAGTCAAGAATTAGTATTTGGGTCGAACATTGGTCTAACAACATTTCGGATTTTGGAACTTTATGTTAAGGTCTTGAAATTGAAATTGTGCAAAGCACACAAACAAAACTGATTACTTTAAGCATTTGACTCTCAATTATAACTGGCTTCAAGTAACTTGCCTGTTGTTTCTTCAAGTATGAAGCAACTTTTTTCATTGCAGAAAACATCTGTTGAAAATTCTTAGTAAATATTTTGAAGATTTTTGTATAGATTTCACTTAAACGATCCCAAATGAAAAATCTATGTTAATCTCGATTGGGTATAGAACCTGAATAATATGAAGAGTTCACTCAAATATATTTGTTGTTTTTAAACTATCTCAAACTATGGAAAAATGAGAAAATTAAGGCTGAAGATAATTTAAAGTGCTGACAAATGATTTTGTCTGTTATTTTGTTTTAAAACTTGACGGAAACAAAGATTCAATATTTCTTCATCTTCATTTTGTGGTTGTTGTTGGGTGTTCGTTCAGTGTCGCGCTGCCATTTTACACTAAAAGTTAATTATTTTTATGATCGGAAGTTTCGTAGACTTCAATTAGAAGAAGTGGCCCGAAAGAGAGAGAAATAGAGAGGGACACGGTGAGGAGAAACCCAAGACATTGCCATCCTCATTATGTGGGTCGAAAGGGGTTTGTGGGGGGTCGTGGCAGGCGAGCCAGGTGAGTAAGTTTATTGAGTCGGGGTCGGCGTTTGGGGTCGGGGTCATTAGAACAGCAGCAGAAACGTTCATATTTGTTTTTGCCATAATGATTTCAGTTTGCACGTTGCTGTTGTTGTTGTTGTTTTTATTGTTGTTGGTCAAAGGCTTTTTATTAGTTTTTCGTTTATTCGCCTGCTGCTTTAACATTTTCCGGTGTGTGGCTGTCGTTTCTCCCCCCCACGGACTAACCCGACGACTTGTGTAATTTCTTTATATTTGTGGCCTTTATAACACACACACACACAAACACACACAACAAGTTCAAGCCCAACTTCAACTCACTCTCTCTCTCCCCTCTCTCTCTCTCTCTCTGTTTGTCCATTTGCCACTTGATTTCTTCTTGGTTTTTGTTGTTGTTTGCTTTAGTTGTTGTTGGTTTTTGCTAATTTTTATTTATGTTCTTAAATGTTGCCTGTCGTGCCAACGGGCCACGCATTTTTATTAATTTTATTATTTCGGTGTGATTATTGTGATTAGTTTGTTGGTCAACGCCCCAAAAAAAAAAGGACGCAATCAGAAACCCCCAACCCCCAAAACACCCTCCTACTTGCCCTACCACCCAACCCACACACAATCCAGTTCGTTGTTTTTCTCTGCCTGAACACCTTCTTTTCTACGTCTCTCTGTCTCCCTCTCGTTCTCTCTTTGGCGCTGTTGGCGCCGTTTTATTTATTTTGGGCGAGGACTTCGGTAAAGTCATTTTCATAAATTTTGGCACAAGTTTTTTTTGGCTGTTTTGTTTCAAGGAAATTGGCGCCCATAAAACAGACGACGCTTAATTAAGAGAAATTTGTTGAAAATGTGCTCAAAAGTGTTAAGCCGACGCAGTCAATACACTCTTATATTAATTTTAACAGTATTTAACTTAAGTACCTTTAAGTATTATATTTCAATTTTCGATAACACTGTTCTATTATGAGTTACTAGATAAGTTATACAAATCTGGAAATCTAAGTTTAAGGAAATATAAGAAAAAACTTCAATTTAATTGAATATATTGTTAATATTTGAATATGTATTGGGTTATAATCTTTAATCCATAAAATGTTCTTTTAGATATATTTCTATCTTTTCTTATCTCTATCTTTTATTGTCTCGCCTTTCTTTTTGCTGCCTTTCTTTCTGTTTTCTTTTCATGAAATATTCGTCTCTATCATATTTATACAAATAGCGCAAATTAATACATAATGACGGCACCCTTATATATATGTATATATATATTTTTTGTTTCTGAACCTTTTCGCTGTTAGTTTTTAACAAATAAACAGCTTGTGTGAGTGCAAGCAAAAAAAGGGTTGATATGTTTTACTATTGTGTAATGACTATCCAAGGTGTTTATCTAAGCAAATTTACCTTCAACTTTCTAGCTATACAAATTGGTCAATCGTTTGGCTTCAACAAGTTGAAGGTATACAATTGTGTGTGTGTAAGTGAGTGTGTGTGTGTGTGTGTGTGTATGTGAAGCCTATATTCGGAAAGTAAATCGCCTCAATTTCCACCTATCAACATGTCTGCCATCTGCTGCCGTAATTTTTTTTTCTTTTTGCTTCCCCTATTTCACACATAAGCCTTATAGCCGTTACCGCTTGCCCGTAACCCCTTACCCGTTAGCCCACAACCGGTTCCTTGAGTGCGTGCGTGCGTGCGCCTGCTTATGTCTGTGTGTGTGTGTGTGTATGCTGAGTGGGTTCTTGAGCCGCACAACACTTCCGGTTGCCACTTGTGAGCGAAAAGCCTTTCAGCCCTTGAGTGTTTGTTGTGGCAATGCCTTGGCAGTCGCATTTTGCTGCAGTCAACCTCAAAACCTAAGCTTAACAGTTACGTTTATCTAGACGCATCGACACTCTTAAATATTTAGCTATAACTTTTTCAATGTTCAACAGTACTAGATGCTTTTGAAAATGGCTAAGTCCGATCAAGAAAGCTTTGTTTCATTTTTGTACGAAAAACTAAGATTAAACTTTGTTGTTGCTTTGTAGCTTGATTCATTAACAGCTTTCATGTGTGTCTTTGGATGGTATATACCCAACTTGGCAAACTAGTTTTGAACAGGGTATCAAAAACAAAAAACATGACGCGTCCAACATGCCTCTGTCTTCCGCTTTGATCGCATGCGGTTGGCTCTTCGACTAATGCTAACCACATAGTGCAACCAACAATAACAACAATAAACTAGGAAGACACACACACATACACAACTGCATGCAGACATTCGAATGTTTACTTAGCCGTCTACTGCAACAAATTCATAGCTCATGTGGGTCAACTTGTTTTGTATGGGGCGGGTGGTTGAACAGAGTGCAAGAGAGGCAGGGGGGAGGGGGTGTAGAGCGGAGTGGGCCATTTAAAACTTGGCAATTTGCCACTCAACTAAACAGTTTTCATTATGGAAGCGCAGCATCTCTACATCAATGTATAGTTTTCAAAAACGTTAAAGTTTCAGCCATCAAAGGTTTTCGATTATTTTTTAATAATAATCGTTTTGGTAACTTTATCAAGTTGACGGCCGAAGGGCATTGAAAAGTGTGAAGCACTTTCAAGCAAACTCACTTTTAGGCGTTTTCGCTTTTGTCGTTTTATTTTGCACCCTGTTGAAAATGCACTTTTTTTCCCATCTAAAAATCGAAACAGCATTGAAATGTCGTAAAAATGAAAATACCAGTTTGAATAGGTTTTTTGTTTATTATTTTGGGAGATTTTCAAAACATTTCCCATTGAGCGCTATGCCAAAGCCAAAGTCCAGTTAGTCGGTTAGTCAGTCGGTTAGTCGGATTTGGCCAAAAATAGTTTTCGAAACGGATTTCCGGTCCCTGGCCATATTCATTATGTGCTGACATCAGACACGCACTCCAACCTCCTCCCCTCTCCGTGCGCATCAGCTCACCTTCCTTTTAACTACTCCACAAACAGAGACCGGATCCTGGAGAGCAATGATGTGCTCTTAGGATTTGACATAATCGATTGCATTGAGTGCTTCTCCGGTTTTGGTTGTTGTTCTTGTCTTTCGATCAAGCACCTTTTGTGTAGGCCTCCAAACCAAAACCCCGCCTCTGTTTCTCAGTTTCGTTGCTATTTACTTGTACAGATGGTAGTCTGTACCATACACACATATATACACAAGCACGCACATATATGTCAACAATTTTGTCTAATGAGCGTTTAAGAAGTTTAAGCTAAAGTCAGTTCGAGGATTTTCATTTCACTCTTAGAGTAAATATTTGTAGAATTTCTTATGATTTTGTAAGTTCCTTTAGCTAAAACTTAAAGTTACTATATAGTATGTGGAAACTATTTTCTGTGGCATATTCGCTTGACTTTGGCCAGATAAGAATCTAGGGAAAACGGATTGAGGAAGAGCATTAAAATCCCGGTGTATTTAAACTTGATTTGTTATCGTTTTCGGCTTTTCTTCATCCTCTTTTTTTCGGTTTTGCCTATCGTTCATTTTGTTTGTGGTGTGTGTGCTTCATTTTTATTGTAGGCTTAAGCGTTTTTATGGCCAATTTGACGAATGATCCTCCCCACCCCCCTCCTAAATGGGTTAAGCGGGAATAAGCCCGAGGCGGCCAACTAAACAACCAAATAACCAAACGCACGTTTCATTTACCTCTCCATCTCCCATCGACTGTGTGTGTGTGTGTGTGTATGTGTGTGTATTAGTAGGACGTTAAGCGTTCTCTGGAGTGCGTCAGGCTGGTAGAGTTTGCCTGTGCCTAATTTATTCGTTTGTATCGCTCATAAATAAACCAAAATTGGTCGAGCGACAGAAACTTGAACTTGACTTATTGAATTTGCAAGGCACAGACTTCTACATCAATTGCGTCAAGGGTCCTGTTCCTTGTGCCTTGTTCCTTGTTCCTGTTTCCAAACTGGCTGCCTTCCCCCCTTTGACACCGTCTTTAAATGGCACTCACATATTGATAGACTATCATATACCCTGTGCAAAGCATATATATTTATTCGGTTAATCTATTTCATACCTTTAAATTCGTGGGTAAATTCGAAGCGTATACTTAATATGATAGGTTAAGTATTCGCTGATGGTTTTGTACTTGAATTATGTGATACCCTTTTGTGGAATAGATTTGTGCATAGGGTATTTAAAACTTACTTACTTACAAGGCTGCATAATCATTGAGCCCACGGTGCTGTGGGCGTGGCTGATTGCGCTTGAATGGTACTACGATGGTTTGGTAGGGGATGAAAGGTAGGTAGGTGGATTGGTGGGTGGATTGGCAAGGGGGGGGAGGGGCGGTGG
The DNA here is from genome assembly GCA_035044465.1 of Scaptomyza tumidula. Lineage (NCBI taxonomy): Eukaryota > Metazoa > Arthropoda > Insecta > Diptera > Drosophilidae > Scaptomyza > Scaptomyza tumidula. The sequence continues at coordinate 1,368,666 of JAWNNW010000130.1, forward strand.
TGGTGTTTGGTCGTAGGGTGCTGCCTCTAATGCGCGTCTAATGGCGCAAATAAATTTCAACTAAGGAATTTTTATAGAGAGGGCCATAAAACCAAATGGCTGCCAATGGTTGACTCTCACTCTCTCTCCCCTCACTCTCCTGTGCCACCTCAGTCATCTCTTGAAATGGCTCGTCCATCAGGGCGTACGTGTGTATGTATGTGTTTGTGTCCCTGCAAACGTTAATAGCCTTAATTGAGCGTCTGTTTTTGCGCCTGCCACGCCCACTTATTTGTTTATTAGCGCCCCCACCTCAACTTACCCCTACACCTCCACAGCCACCCAGCGTATAAAAAACGTCACCGTGGAATTTTCATTTGGCTTTTTGGGACAATAAAAATGAAACGTGAATCGTGAGAGCCTCAATTACACACACACACACAAATACAAACAAAGACAGGTGTGTGGGTGTACTATAAGAAGAAGAAGAAGCGTGGTATTCACGTGATGCTATTCCCCCCCCCCTATCTAGCGCCCGCAGCGACTTTAATATCCCATTGAGATTCTTTCTTGATGCAACTGACAATTTCACCTTTCGGATGTCGCGTTTAGTTTTTGCTAAGAACGCAATAAATTCCATTCCGAGCGCTCTTAACGATAATTTTTTGTGTTGTGTTGTGTTGTGCTGTGTTGTTGTGTGACGACCCTCAGCTTAATGAGCTGTCGCCAAAGCTATGCGTGAATACCGGTAACCAACCCAAAAGGTGTTGCTCAAAACATCTGGCAGCTAGAAGACAAACTTCCTATATAAGTCTTTCGAGTTCTTTCTTATGTTAAATATCTTGAAATCTACTCAATAGCTTCAACTCTAACTGAAATTATTGCCAGAACTTAGCTCTTAGAAAGTCTTGGATGTATTCGCATCTAAAACAATTCCTAGCGTTAAGTATACGATACATTAAGTACGTATACGTTATATATTTTGGTATTGTATCTTTTACACTGTGTAGCTGATGTTGTTAAACTTACCCAACGTGTAACGTGTATGTGCCCGAAAGAATATTCTATTTTCATGTTTCTGGACAATTTTGTGGACAGCAATGAAAGGCGATGGCAGGCAACAGTATCCGAATCCATTAAAATTTTTAAATGCAACGTTGGCACTTTTACTTATTTTTTTTTTTTGCACTAATTCCGCCAAACTTCTTACACATACACATGTGTGTGTGTGTGTTTCTGTGTGTGTGTGTTGGTCGGTGAGGTATAACGACGTCGCTGTGAGTATGGCGCAGCAATTTGCTAGTGAGTCAAATGGGTTTGACCTTAGCCACAAAGGCGGACAGAGACAGTAATACGATAAAGATAGAAACAGAGAGAGAGGGAGAACAGCACACAGGTACAAGAAGAAGAAGAAGAAGAAGGAGCGGAGACGGGCAAAGGGGAAGGTGGACAGGAGCAGAGCACAACCACCAGCAGCAGCAGCAGCTGCAGCAGCTACACTAATGCTTAAGCTGATTTCAGCAGACACACACAAGAATAAACACTAACACTATCACACACACACAGACATACTTAGTTACTCACTGAGCAGACTTCATTTACAGCCAGGTGGGGCTTAAAAGAGAGAGAGCGAGAGAGAGAGAGGGAAAGCAAGACAAGGGTAACCGGGCATTGGGCAAGTGTCACGTAATGCAGCGCGGCAAGCGCATTAACACATTTACACGGCTAACACACACACACACACACACACATATGTGCAAACATACATATTTATATATATATATATATAGACAGACGGGTATAAAGAGCAAAAACAACAAGAACAGCAGGGTGAAATAACTGGTAATGGCAACAAACGCGACACGTTTAAAAATCTTTGCAACTTTCTTTTGCGCCAAAAGCTGCAAATTTCATTTAACACCCAAAGCTCCAGACACACGCCAGCACACAAACTACTGAAAGAGATAGCCACATACAGAGTAAGAGGGTGAAAGAAGTGGTGAAGGGCAGGGTGTGGTTAGGTGTGAGTTTGAAAAGTGCATGGCCGCGAATTAAAAAGGTCATTTGGTTGCACTTTGGACATTCCTGCTTGCATTTTTTTTCTTCACTTCTTTTCACTGTAGTGCGAGTTGTTCAAGGGAATGGGAATGGGAATGTGTGTGTATGTGTGTGTGTGTATGCAAGGTGAGAAAAGGTGTGTTCTTTTGCGTTTGCCAGTGAGAATAACTTTGAGGCAACGCTCCGGCAAACGCTATTTGGCGCTGCTCCAAATGAGCAGCAGCCCAACGGCGCGTGCCGAATGCGAAAAACGTTCGCTGCTTGAAGAGACGGTAGAGCAAGCAGAAGCAGAAGCAGCAGCAGAAGCAGATGAACAAGATGATGATGAAGTAAGAGTTCTTTTCTCGCAAAAGGTGATTGCACAAAAAGAGGCTAAGGAGATGCGCGCCAGGTGGTGGCAAGTGCGGCAAGCAAACACTGTTTGTGGCAACAACTAAGAAAATCAACTGCAGCTGCAACTGCTGCTCCAGAATGCAACTATGCCATGATATACGCGCGAAATACTTTTAAAAGCGCCAGATTCCAAAACGAATAACGCAAAAGGCACATAGATTATTTTCATTTGTAATTAAACGTTATGTAATTATCGCTACGAAATTGTAATAAAATCCACCTTATTTCACATGTACTTAAACGTGTACTTAAACATGTACTTAAACATTTACTTTAACATTTACTTTAACATTGACTTCAACTATCAATGTAACTAAATAAAACAAGTAAGAAGGCTCTAGTCGAGAAATCCCGACTAGACGATACCCTGATCCCTATACTTCACGCGTACAGTCAGTGCTTGCAAGTATGTGTGTGTGTGTACGCGCATACTGCATAGTGCATACAAAACTTCAATGTCCCATATCTCCGGTGTTTATTATCCGATTTCGATAAAAATTTCACAGATTGTCATTATTTTGTTTTATAATTCAAATTGCATCTCAAAGTTTTCAAAATTCAAGATTTTCTTGTTATCGATCCCATGTGTATATCGGAAACGGGAAAAGTTATCGAAAATCGGAAACAAACTTGTACTGCCTAGGGATTAGGCGAGCTTAAGTTCCAAATCTGGAGTCTCTAGCTCTTATAGTCTCTGAGATCGACGCGTTCATACATACGGACAGACGGACAGACGGACATGGCTATATCGACTCGGCTTTCGATGCTGATCAAGAATATATATACTTTATAGGGTCGGAGATGCTTCCTTCTACCTGTTACATACTTTTGCACAACTTCATTATACCCTTTTTCCCCATTTTTAATGGGATCAGGGTATAAAAAACAACATTGGTATTTACTTTATCGTGTACGTTAACTTGTAGTTAACTTTGGACTTGTAAATTCATTTTGACACTTACATCAACCCTAATACAAACGTTACCAAACATTGTAACAAATACTTTAGCATGTACTTCAACAATATGTAATTCCCCATGAACTTGTTACATTCACTCTAACATGGACTTTAACTTTAATGCATTTAACATGCATCTTAACATTCACTTTATACACTATAGGCACATTAAAATGAGTTAATCGTTAAACTAATTTGAACATGAAGCCATTTTAGCGTAAAGTTAAATTTAACATAGGAAACAATAAGCGGAACAGATTAAAAAAGTTAGTACTCGAAGTCTTATGCAAAATTAATTTATTTATTTATATATATTTGGGATAAAAAAGAGAGGAAAAAGGGTAAAGGCGATAAAGAGGCTTAGCGGCCAGCTGGAAAGGTCCTAGGCTAGAGATAAAAGAATTGCAATGTTATAAAACTAATTGAAAGACGATAGGCGCCAAGCAGTTACCCAACAACAGCAACAACAAAACCGGTTGACAACTGCTTTTGCTGCTGCCTGGCTAAATGCTGGCTTATCCTTATCGCTGCCACAGCAGACCCCACAACAACAACAACAACAAGGAGCACTGAAGGAAGCACTGAAAGAAGCCATGCAAATTGAAGCTCGTGGCCGATTTGCATTCAAAGCCAATGCGCCACGTTGACTTTTGCCGGACAAAATGACAAAGTTAAAGAGCAGAAGAAGAAGAAGACGAAGAAGAAGGAGCGACAAACAGCAAAACCAAATGAAAAGCAAACAATTTTCCAACTAGCAAACAAAAATTAGCCAAAGCAGCGACAATTGTTAAGCAGTTGAGCTTACCGACACCAAAATGCCAAAAAAATAAAGAAAATAGAATCGAACTTTCGCCTCAGGCAATTATAAAACTTACAAGAAAATAGTTGAAAGTATAAAGGAAAAGCATTTATAATTGCAGCAGGATTAAACAAAGTTATCAATCAAAGGTCTTAACATTTGCCAGAACCTTAACTTTGCTGTATTTCAAATGAAAGAATTAAATCTTGTATCATTTTCAACTTAAGTGTTAAATACATAGAACAATTTGATAAAAGTATTTAAATGCTTTCATTTAATTATGCGTCAGAATTCGTTTAAGCCTTTACTTATACTTGTACAACTTTAAAGCTTTGAACTAAGCCGATTTTCAGTCAACTGGACAAGAAGCTTATACACATGTACATTCCTCAAGTATTTCAACATTAAGTTCTTTGATTACTTTGTGTAATTGTTTGTTTGTTTTTTTTTTTGTGGTTGCACTTTAAGTTATCTTTATGCTGATAGAAAAGGTTCTTAGAGTGAAAGGAACGGATAAAGCTTTATCTGGTGCTGCTACGAGCACTTCGTGGCTCTTTTTCATTTCGCTGTTCGCTGCTTATTTTAAGTATCGCCCTCTTACAGTAATACACTCAGTTAGTTCAGACCAAATTGAATTGCTGCTCGACGCCAAAGTCAACGGTTTCAGCTTTCAAACACTTAATACTAGTTCTTTATTTTTCATTTATTTTTATTTTTCTACTTCTACTTGTATTTTCTCTCCTTCTACTTGCTTTTTGGCCAAGTGTTTGCTTTTGCCGCTCGTTGACTCTCTATGCACACACACACACACCCACACACACACATATCATAATTTATTTGCGTATTTGGATGTGTGCGTGAAGCAAAAGTGTTAAGTTGGCAACACGAAAAATGTGCGCGCCGCAAGTCTTTGGTTTGCCACTCATCCTTTTAGCCTGCAGATACAAAAAAACAAAACGAGGAAAAAAAGAAAGAAAAACTGAAGCTAAATCTCATAAGCATTTGTAGCAATGCGTGGCTCAGGCGCACAGTGGTTCAAGATAATTAAGCACTTGTGCAAAATTAAAAACAAAAAAGACCCATAAACGATTTATAGCTTGCGTTTTTTTATTTTTTTTAACCAAAAATTAAGACAAAAAATTGATTTCGCTTTGTACCACTGTGCGTGTGGATATCTTGCGGCATAAGTGGATTACCGTATTAAGTTTTTATTATTAGTCTAACTGGCGAGAAAGGCGTCGTTGACTTTGGGCAACCCTCAACAAGCACAAGATGAACACAAACACAAAAACGAAGATGAAGACGAAGATGAGACGAAGGGAACGAGAACGTCAACGTACTTGACAGTTAACAAGCGTGTGTGTGTGTGTGTGTGTGTGTTTGCGGGTAGACACAAGCTTTCCAACAGCTGCAAATTAAGTGAAAATAAGAAAATTAGCTGAGCGACGTTTTCCCCCCTTTTCAATTTGATTTGCCAGCTTGCGGCCTAAGCGGATTATGCTTGTCATAGTTGTTGCTGTCGCTGTCAAGTTAATAATTACAAAGGACAGACTTGACACACATACATACACACACGTACGTAGCGAGATTGAGCTGATGTTTTAAACTCTCCTAATCCCAATCGCAATCGCAATCGCAATCGCAATTCCAATTTTCAAATACTCATCTGGAGAGCCATTAAAATTTTGCGTGGCTGCTTGAAAATCTCAAGGCGTTCATTTTCCTGGCCGAAGGCATAACTTTCATTTCTATATATACTATATGCTATATAAATATGTAGTATATGTGTGTGTGTGTATGCGGTGAGGCCCCAGTTCGCTTATTATGCGATGTATTCTCTCACACACACACACACACACACACAAATAGTCACTGTGTGCATGTGCATAGAGTTTATGAGGCACTGGCGATTGCAAAACTTTTTGCTCAACAATGGCGACAAAAGTTTCGCTTCCTGTTGATGTTGTTTTTGTTGTTGGCTCCTTCAGTCTCAGCCTTTTTTCGTTTTGGTTTTAAGCGACTTTGCAGCAGTTGCAGCAGCAGCAGCGGCAGCGGCAGAACAATAACAGCATTGCGTTTAACTAATGACAAATTGCAATCAAAGTTGAGTGCGAGAAATGTCAAGTGCAGTCAAGTTCGCCGCACACCAACTTCTCTCTCTCTCTCTCTCCCCCCCCGCGCTTTGATTCGCAAAACTGTTACAACAGCCACAACAACAAACAACTGACCTACGCTTCAATGATTAAACAGTTTTTTTGTCACTCTTGTTGCATGCCTTTGGCTCTTTGTTGTTTTAAAGGACATTTTAGAGCAAATGCAGAAACTAAGTTGAGAGATTTTTCACACTCAGTTAGCACACACACACACACACACATGTAGGCTCAAAGTTGTCAACTTAAGTTGCCAAGTTACACACACACTCCTTTTTCTTACCCCCACCCCCACACACACACACACATATATAGTTGGTTCGCCTTATGTCACGTTGTCATTTGTTTGCAGCTACTCTATTAGCCGCATTTTAATTCAGTTACTTAAGTTTAGTGTGAACACAACAATTTCATACTTGAGGACACACTCACGCACCCAAGCAAACACACACACACACACGCAATGCGAAGGGCAATGGTCAGGGCTCATGCGGCGTATGCGCAATGCCCAAAAACTGCTGCTGCAATTTGAAAATTTACTTTGTCTGCTCTCAAGTGTGTGTGTGTGTGTTGTGTGTGTGTTTTGTGTGTGTTGTATGTGTGGGTGATATTCACATAGACTTGCTGTCAGTCAGTTGCCGCATTGACCTCACATTGTCACAGCTTTTGCGGGCTGAGGGTGGCGCCACGTCCACTTAGCTAAGCCATGCGCCAAGCAGTTTGCCTTCGTTTTACCTCATGTTGTGCTCTGTGGTCAAAGGTAAAAAGTTTTGTCAAATTGAAAATGTTTACTGCTTCGTACTTTGTTGTTAGTTGCTTTGTAAGTATATATATGTTAGTGTGTGTGTGTGTGCGTGCGGGTGTGTGTGCGTGGTTTCGACTAGCATTCGCTCGGGCGGCAAAAACATCTTAAATTAGATACATTTTATCGCTACACATGAGATGCCTTCACACACACATACACACGCTCACATACACACGCTCACACACACATAAACTTGGTCGCACAGCTGGAACAGCTGTGTAAAGTTTTGAAAGATATTTATTACAGGACACTTCATGTGCAGCACCAGAAACTGGATCGGGAGCAGGACTAGCAGAAGCAAAGGCATTCCCAGCAAGGACATTCATCGTTCAGTATTCGTTACAATGTATATATATATATATATGTGTGTGTGTGGTGGCGTGTTTGTGTGTGTGTGTACGAGCATGTCAACAAGCATTTAATTTGATTTTAAATCCCACTCTAACGACTCTTCTTATTTCTGGAAAACTTTAATGAGCTAACGAATGGGCGAACGTTATGCCATAGTGTGGGCGTGGCAGCCAAATGGGAAACATAACCATGATTCCGTCAAGCACTTTCAAAGTCTTAGCTATGTGCTTGAAACTAACTAAGATAAAAACAGTGATAACTTGCCTCTGTAAATTATATGTGTGTGTTTACGTGTATGTATGTTAAATCGCTGATTGTTGTAGAATAGATGTAAATTGTAAATTGAATGATTTTGTTTTAGGGTCAATGTTTATGTGTACACATAATATGAAAATAACAACAAAAAGCGCACTTAAAGAAAGCGCTTTGCTTAACACTTGCCATTAATTCCATTTGTCATTCAGTCAGTCAGTCTGTCATTCAACATCCATCCAACACATAATAATTAAAGTAAACAAAAATACAACGAAGCGAACGAAACTTAAATCCCAACCTTACATCCCGACAGACAACTCACATTAACTTTTAATTAAAGCAGCCATAGTACTACTTTTATATACAGTTTCACTTTATATATATACACATATATTTTGTGTATTTGTTGCGCTAAAGGAAACAACTATTTTATTTGTGCAATAACTTGTTAGAGTTGTTGCCAGGCACATAAAAAAGTCAAATGATAAACTCTGTAACTGCAACTTAATGATATCAAGTGTTAAAGAAAACATATGAGAAAAAACATTTCCTAGTTTTTGTGAATGTTTGTTACTCTTTCGCGCAAAAACCACAGATTGAATTTTGATGAAGCTTTACAACAACATAGCTTATACATCAGATTAAAACATAGGCTATACATAATTGTTGTATTGTGTTCTGAAGAAGTTATACTGTTTGTAACACTGGTTGAATGGTTGAATCAGTAAATGTGAAGGGTATATGTTAGTCGTGCACAAATAACCATAGTGCTGTAGAAATCTTTACGGTGTAAATCACGTTGCCAACATTACAGTGTCAGCATTAAAAAGGCTCTGCCTTCGAACAATTTAAACGACATTTTCCTAAAGCGAACACATCACACATACACACACACACACACACACACACAGAGAGACACTCACATAGATGTCAAATCAACGTCAACGTTGGCAAAACCAAAATCAGCAACATAAGCAACGTTTTCCCAGGCGTTGTCGTCATTCTGTCGTTCGGTCGTTCGGTCCTTCGATCCTGTCCTGGCCTGCATCATGGGCGTCAATCAAATGCAGTAGATTAACTGCAATTGGCAATGGTATTGAAAATTCAGTGCACATGCATACATACATACATGTCAATTGGTGTGTTTGTGTGCGTGTGTGTGCGTGTGTGTGTGTGTGTGTGTGTAGCAAGGAAATTGCCTAGAAATTGCCGTTGCACGACATCAAAATGATTAGCATAGAGAAAAATGAATCGCTATCCTCAACCCGCATCCCCTGCAGCTCCCCCCATTTTATATATATGTGTCACGCTTTGCAACTCATGGTTATGCAAATTGAAGTGCAGCAGCAGCAGTAGAAGTAGAAGCAGCAGCAGCAACAAGCAGCGGCAAGCAAAAATGAAATCAAGCGCCTTCTGCGTCTAACTGTTGCAAAATTTGCGCGTTTCGTTGCGGCTCTGCTGTGTTGTGTTGTGTTGTGCTGTGCTGTGCCCAACCTGTCAGCCAAGAGCGTTGAGTTAAGAGTTAAGAAGATGAGGCAACACACTTTCAAGCAGAACTGCTCAAGTGGCAAACGCACACACACATACTGTATGTGTACCTGCCTGCTACCAGTTATATGCACTGAACAAAATATGTGAAGTACGAATAGACAAAAATTATTGGGAGCTTAAATTGATTTTCGTTTCATGATTGTTGTTTCCGAGCAATATAAAAAAATAATATTTCAATATTTTTAAGTATTCGTTATTATAGATAGGTGTTTTTTCTAAGTACTTTGCCTTGCTTGCTTGGCTCTAGTTGTTGCTTAAGACAAAACAACAAAACAACAAAACAGCGGGCGCATTGTCAGCAGAAAACTTCATCGACACGTGTGCAATGGCAACACACACACACACACACAGAGAGAGAGCAGAGTGCTGCTGCCTGAGCCAGTGCCAGAGCCAGAGGTGCACTATAAAAATGAAGAAATTATATAGCATGCTTCTGGGCGCTAGGCGACTGGCACGCAACGCCGCAAACTCATCAGCAGCAGCAGCAGCAGCGGCGGCAGCAGAAGCAGCTAACAACAAAAACTGCAACTTAAAACAAACAACAACAAAATAATCTCAACGAGAAAGAATACCCTTTAATCGAATCAAATACACACGACAAGTGCAATGCACTTGCAAAAGGTTGATAAGTTTTTATACCAGATAAAAGTAGTTTAAGAAATATCTCAACAAAACTAACTACGGGCATCTGAACAAACCAAGATGTTACATAACTCGTGTGAAAGTGATGATGCCACACGAATAATAAGTGTATTAATTATGTCGCCTGCACGTACTCACGAGTCGTACACAACAACAACAACAACGCTCGCTAGTATATGAAGCAAGTGTGGTTAAAGGTAGTGCAGGTGGCAACGTTATACTGCGGAGTGTGTGTAGAGAGGGCGGGAAGGGGGATGGAAGTTGAAAAAGATTATGCTGAAAAGGTAAATAAAAACTACAGCCAGCCAGCAAAGAATAATCCAAGCTGATGAAACCCGCATGCCCTTGCAGCCAAGTACATTTAATAATACAATTTTCATTTTTTTTTTTGTGTTTTCGCTCTCTTCAGCTACTTGATTTAAGTGAAGAGTGTTAAAATACCACGAAAGCTGAAACTGAAGTTTGTCTTATTAAAATGAAGAAACAAAGATGTTGTTCTTAAGTTACACTTAGCTTATGTTTTGAGGGATTACGCTTTATTCTTTACGTAGTAATTAACCTTAAACGTCGGTTTCTTTTCAGCAATAAGATTTCCTGCTTAAAACCTACAGATCGAGAGTTAGCTTTGATGAACCAGTTACATCTGGTAAGATTTAACCAGCTCCAGGCTCAATGTGCTGACAAGATGTTAGCGACCTCGCTTTTGCACCTGCAGATAAAGAGAGACATAGAGAGAGAGAGAGAGATAATCAGATGGTAAGTGGGTTGCCGCGAAAGAGAAAGTTAAATTAAAAATGTCAAATTGCATGCATTTAGAAGCTAATGAAATAAGTTAAGCGCCAGCAACAACAAGCACAGAGACGACATCGCTTGCGTCGAGCATCGCGTTAAGCAGACTACTCCCCCCCAACCCCTCTCAAAACTACACTGAGACAAAAAAACAAATATGACAAGAATACAAATTAGTTCGTTCATTTTTGAGTAACTTTGAGTTGAGTTATTTTACGTCTTTAAAGTTGTTTCATCAACAAAATACAAAATTTATTTAAGCAACTAGTTGAAATCGGTCGAAATATCGGTCGAGTTAAAGTAATTCCGATACAAATTTCTTTATCTATATTTTTTCTTTCAGCATACACACATGCAACTTATATATGTGTCTCTCTCTCTTTCTGTTAGTTTCGTTTGCATTGCAATTTGAATTAATTTGGCTTTTTTTATGAACTTTAAGTGTGCCAACGTCAGGAGCGCTGAATTGCCTGATATGCGTTTGTGTGTGTGTTGTTGTTGTTTTTGCTGGCAGTGACATGCTGTGTTATTCATTTAGTTGGTATTCAGCTTTTAGCGAGTAATACGCCAACTGTCAACTGTGCATGCGAATGAGCTGCTGAGTAATGTTAATCAAAAGGACCAAACAGCAGCTACAGCAACTAGCTAAGCTGGATTTGGGTGGTTTGGCTTGGCTGTCAATATGCCCGCTTACATTATTACATCAGATCAAACACACGCACACACCCACACACATACAAAACTTATGTAAAAAGAACTGAAGACGAAGTGTAAGAGACTAAGAAAGAGAGAGAGATACGTGTTTATCACACAATCTCATCATGCATTACTCTCCCCGTTCATAACCACCCCCCCCCCCCCCCCACACCACACCACACCTCACCACTCCCTTTCACACGCACATGTGTGCCTCATTTTATTCGATGCTTCCTTCTATCGTATGTATCCATAACTATCCGTCTATCAATATATCTATCTATCTATGCTTAACTGCCGCCGCCAGCCATTGATGAAGATAATGATGATGATGATGATGGTCAACAATGCTCGTATCTCTGTCTTTCTGAGATGCAAGCATGCATTAAAAGTACATAGATGTATGTACTATGTATATATATGTGTGTATATAAATAGTATATACAGAAATGTATGTTCATTGCTTTAGTCTTTAGTTCGGTTTCCTGCATGAATCTTGTTTATTGTTATTCTCAGTCGTCTTCGTTATTATTGTTTTAGTATATACTGATGTTCTCAATAATAAATTTGGTATATGGAATAACTGGCAAGATTGACTTCAAGCATGAAGAGTATCTGTAAGTTGGTTTCCTTAGTTCTTCAACCACTTTCTCACTTGTTATTCTTGTTAATGATGGCAGAGGCGGGGCAGGGAAGGAGTCACCTCCTTTGGTTTGGTGTTGATGATTGTTGTTGACTTTGATTTTTGCAATCTGGTTTCGATTTATTTTATATTTCTTCCAGCTCACTGACAACACTCAGACACAGAAACACCTCTTCCCCAACCCTTACACATTTATCGCTTGGCACTCAAATTCTAATTTAGTTCATTGGCTTAGATCCTGGTGTCCTGGCTGCTGATTCTGATGCTGTTGCTGATGCGGTTGCTGCTGTTGCTCTTGCATGAAATTTGAGTAAATAACACAAAATATATTGACACATGCGGGCCGCCTTTGTGTGTGTGTGTGTTTGTTGGTGTGTGTGTGTATTGGTGTGTGACAAGCGTCAATGATTGAGCGGAGGGTGAGGGGTGGGCGGAGGGCGATTGCACATTTAGCAATTTGTCAACACCCGCATTTCGTCAACGATTCAAATTTTCGCTTCATGATTCGCTTTCAAGTGTTCGACACAATATTCATACCCTGTACTTTTCAGTTAGCCAAAGGCTTATCTTATCCGAAAGTCATTTAGGTTAAGTTATGTTCTATTTTCAGATTTTTCTTATATTCACTTTCATTGTAACCCTTTTATCTTAACGTTTCTTCTTTGGCATTGCTTTCGTAAACGTTTTTATAGCTGGATTTTGTTGCAAATCTTCAAAGGAGTTAAGAGAGAGTATTTCTAAGTTGCCTTGGATTTTTTGCATTCTGTTTAATATTTGTTTTTATGACAGCATTTCAAAAATCGCGCAACGTTTACAAAATGCAAACGATGTGAATCTCTCGCTTGATGCTGTCATTTTTGTTGTTATTGTTGTTGTTATTGATATTGATATCTAACATAAGCAGGTCAAGAGCTTTTTGGCTGACGAGTGGTTGGGTGGGTGGTGCTCCATCGAAAATGTCGAATTGAGTTGTCAATCGGATGACATATTCGAAATCCAAATTCAAAACGATCTAAGAGCAAATTCGCTGGCAGCTGCAAATATATATAGTATATATATATCATTTAAGTGTGTGCATCTGCGAGTGTGTGTGTATAAATGTATATATATATATATATATATATATATATATGTGTGTGTGTGTGCTAATACAAAACGCAATCAAAATCAAATCAAATGAAAATTATTTGGAGTTGTTTTGTGTGTTGACAACTTCATTATGTTTGCATCTCTCTCTCTCTCTCACTGTGTGTTTGTGGGTGTGTGTTTGTCCAGCAAAATATGACCAACAAGCACACACACACACACGCACGAGCCCATAGATATATACAAACACCACACATATCGCACATTAAAAGCTGGCAGACGAGCCGCAAATAGAACTAATTTGATGTGTGAACAACAACAGCAATATGAAAATAGAAAGAGAGAGACAGGGTGAGAGGGGGAGCAGGGGAAAAAAGGATGAGGAGGGTAGATATTTGGTATTGGTCGAGTGATATATAATATCAGCAAGACGAAACCAAGCATGTTAAGGCCAGTGCATACACATCGAGAAATAAAACTAAAAACTACACCCAAAAAAAAATAAACATCAAAAACCACGAAATAGATTAACTTTATGTACAAAATATTAACAAAATAATAAATTATTTAATTAAGCAACAGAAAATATTATTTAATAATATCGATGAATACATTTTAATGTTGTTTTCGTTGCTACATTTTTACATTTTTCCATTGCTTTCAATCTTAAGAAATGTTCTCTTAAACGTTGTCGAGTGTAAAAGTACAACAAGAAAGTAAGGCGAGAGTAAAGTATGTTTGTGTTTTGATTTTGTGATATATGGCGCATTAATTCAATTTGATAAGAACAGGACGACAGAGCCGGATTTCATTGGAATTTCGATAAACTCGGAAATCTCTGTCATAGCACAATGGAGATCTATCTACGGAACGTGGGACTCGATGCCTGAAATGGCACACGGCCTCCATTTGATGCAGTGCCAAATAAGTAAGTAAGTAAGTAAGTAGTCCACAAAACACAATACACAATATGCCCAATTCGTGGGGACAAAACAAAAACCAAAAACAACAAACAATAATGACAATAATAATAAGAGAGTGCTTTTTGTTGTGGTTGTTGCTGTGTTCAGTGATTAAGAAACGTTCACAATATGCTTCTAATCTTGAATCCTAAGTGACAAATAAAGATAAAATCCACATATATATTTTTTGGGTGTGTGTGTGTGTGTGCAAGACATTTGTTGGTTATTTTCAATGCATTTGTAGCTTGTTGACAATAAAATTAAATTTGTGTGCTTGTGTTTTGAGTAAATGCTGAAAATGAATATTTGATCGAAATTAATTGTTAACAAATGGAACAAAACTAGGCTACTGAATCAATTATTCGTTGTGTTGATTATTTATTTATTGGGCACTTTAAATAATGTCAACTGTACTAGCTGACACATTTACTGGCAATACAAATAAATGAATGCTCCATTAAGTATACGAATAATAAATATAAAGTATACGTTAACTATCGAAAAACTTTTGACTTCTTCCTCTCTCTCTCTCTTGTCTTCGTGTCTGATATGGTCAATGAGTTATACTTGTGCTCATTACATTTGGATTAACAATATATGTTAATAATATAAGTGGACGTGGAGATTACGCCCACGCGTCTGTCTATGTCTCTCACTGTCGCAGTGATATTGTGGTCAGCCAGAGACAAATACATAATCAATGTAGAGATACAGGACACAATAATAGTAGCTGCAAGCGAGTGTTATAATTGTATGTTTGACAATCTTCATAACTGTCAATTAAATTGGCATTTGCAATGCCAAGTCGCATGTGGCGAGATTCAATCTCTCTCTCTTACCCTCTGCCAGTCTAATGTAATTGTTTAACACACTACTCTGCATTATGATAAACAAATGCACACACACAAAGGGAGAGAGAGAGAGAGCTAAGCATTTAGACAGCTGAACATGCAACACGATTTTATTGACTGCATTACATTTTGTGCGGTGCGGTGCAGTGTGGAAGGGAATCTGATTGTGTGAGGCAAACAACTTGACTCTATGCCTCTATGTGTGTGTGTGTGTGTGTGTGTGTGCGTTGCATTGTGGGAGATGCTGCTGCTTCTGTTTTGATTTATAGCTGACCATTTGCTCATGCCTCGTATCGTTGTCGGCAAACCAAATCAATTTGTTGGCCATTGAACGAAACTGATTTACACTCGAAAAAGCAATAAACACATATTTATATATATGTATATTGTTGAAATCTTTGAAAATTGTAGCTTATATGTTAATGTAATATATAATCTATATTTGAGTAAAGTTTCATTAAAATCAATTCAGAAGTTTTTGCTTGAAAGATTCAAAAAAAATTATACAAATTTGATTTTTTTTAGTGTAAAGTGTTTTGGGCTTACAAGCATTAGTAATGAATGCATTGCGCTGTGGCCAAAATGTCAAATCAGGAATGCCACAAATATGAAATCAGATTTTCAAATTGTTTAAAAATCGCCACAACTGACAAAGGTAAGTATTTAGTCCTGACAGCTGACAGTTCAAATCCGACACAGTTGAAGATAACAGTTGCATAAGAAACACACACACACACACACAAACACAAACACAACCAATGAACTAGATTTGACACATATACATATTTACCGAAGTTTATGTGAGTGAAATATGCAAAGTCTGCAAAAGGCCTTTTAAATATGCAGAACGTATATTTGAATGGAGCAAACACACACAACTAAAGCAAAGCAAAGCCAAACAATTGAGTGTGTATAAATTGCTTAAAAGATAGATTAAATAACTTAAACTGTCATACAACATTTTTAGACTATATAGTCCAGAAATACATTTCTATATTTGACATGTCAAAGTTTTTAATGGAAATGAACTCGTTTTGAAACTTTAAATAGTTCAAAATCTGCATGTCAAATTTCTCTGTCTCTTCCTCACTTAATTTGTAAGCTTAAATTTAACTTTGACCCGAAAGCAAAACCGAAAAAAGAAAATACCTTTTTCTGCGTATGATTCATTTGTGAGCCATGTTGTAGATGTTGACATCATGTGCCCCGACAGAAGTTTGTCGTTAATCAATGCCCGTCGGTTCGTCTGCACCCAACCCCTCACCTAAAAAGGTGACACTGCAACATTTGGCAAGCAATCTAGACAACTCGACGACTTCAGTTCAGTTCAGTTCACTACACAGACTAACAAATACTACACAAAAGAGACAAAATAAATTTTTTTTTGCACCAATTAAATTTAGAAATAATTATATGATTTATTTTAAAGTCCTATAAGAACAAATATTTTTTTATAACATATTTTTGCTGTCTTAATTTTGCTGCTTGATGCGGCAAATGGTATTTCATTTTGGGCAAATGCAATCCACAAACGATGACCAAAAGAAGAAGAAGACGAGGCAGCCAAAAAGGATTGTGAGCCAAAATGGTCGCAAAGCCGAAAGCATAATGCATAATTACAACAATAGCTTGGACGAAGCCAAGGACGACAACGACGACGATGACGACGACGACGACAACGATACTGAAATGAAGCGTGCCCAGTCGCCTGACTAGCTGCCAAGTGGTCAGAGCAGGGAGGAAGGGAGGTAGGGAAAGGGGAAGGGATGGACATTGTTGCCTGGGTCTGGCAACTTTATCAGGACATCCGCTTTCAGCGATTTTTAATTGCTATTGTTACAGTTTATTGTTTTATTATGGAGGCCAAGTGAATGAATGAATGAATGGCCAAAAAACCGAAACAGCGACAAAAACAGAGACAGAGACAGAGAGAGAGAGAGAGAAAGAGACCGTTGAGATTGTGATTCTGAAACTGTTAGATAGAGAGCAGCAAGAAAAGCATGTTGGCAAATTTCATTCTATTTTCTTTTATTCGCCTTTCTGCACAGTTTTTTTTTTGCAAGTTTTGTTTAAAATAAATAAGCAAACAATTAGCGCATTTAATTCGAGTTGGCGGCGCGCCAGCTGTGACAATTGCAATTTTTAAATGAATGCCATTCAATGTGTACACACACACACACACACACACAACACAAATGCATGAGTGTGTTAACGAAACCATAATGATAAAACTCGACTAAGTGGATTTTTACTAGTTCCTTTGTTCGTGCAAAATGATACTTGAAATTCGCGTCACAAATATCACCAACAAATTGATATGCACTTCTCTCTACCCAAAGCTCGACAAGGGTTCACTCTCTGTGTGCGGGTGTGTGTTTGCGGGTGTGTGTGTGTGTGTGTGTAGTGGCTTGTTAGTAACACAACAAGTAGCATTAACATTTGTAGCTACAGTGGACAACCTACACAAAACTGACGAATAACAAATAT
Source organism: Scaptomyza tumidula (assembly GCA_035044465.1). Classification (NCBI taxonomy): domain Eukaryota; kingdom Metazoa; phylum Arthropoda; class Insecta; order Diptera; family Drosophilidae; genus Scaptomyza; species Scaptomyza tumidula. The sequence goes on from JAWNNW010000130.1 coordinate 1,386,121, forward strand.
GAGTGCTCTTCTACTCAAGAGAGAGAGAGAGAAAGAGTGTGTACGACTGACAGATACTCTGCATTCCCAACACACACACGTCTTATGGAGATACAAGGTAAATATTTTATTAGATATTTTTCATTACGATGCAGCTTATACATATGAAAATGATGTGAGGTATCTCCTTATATATATATACCTATATATATATATATATATATATATGTGTAAGAGTAACAAACATACATACGCACAAGCTTTCTCATTATATTTTAGTAACTAATGTTCAAATACTTTATACAATATTAATAAGTGACTTAATCAAAACTTTTTTCAACATTTCCTGCTAGGTAAGTGTATTCAAAATATATATGCACAGTCAAATGTGATATGTGTATGCGTGTGCGTGTGTGTGTGTGTGTACTTATGTAGATGTATACGAGTAAATAAAAATATGCTTAACAAATATAGTGAAATGAAACAGCAAAGTGCACTTCAATGGCTGTGGTAACAACGGCCAAGAGCCATATAAGAGCCAAAAACATAAGCATAAGTGCTACCTACAACAACAACAACAGACACACAGAGAGAGAGGAAGAGAGAGTGAGAGAGAGGAAGAGAGAGATAGGCAAAGATATGAAGTATGCCACTACAATAATCATAAAAGCGCAAAACAACAGCAACAACAAACAAATGACAACAAATGCCTGAGCAGAGGATTTAGAATTGTCACAGGCACACACACAGACACACACGCACACACACGCCCATGTGTGTGAGTCTTTTTTTTTGTGGCCTCACCTGCTTCGTTGGTGCCTTACTTGCTTGCCTTGCTACTTGATTCCAGCTTTTCCTTTAGCTGCAATGCAAAAGCGGAAATAATGTATTAATCCTGTTGAGGCCATATTTTTATTGCCATTGCTTCGCCGGCTTGTACTGTACTCAGACAACCTTCCCGCCTGACCCTCCGCCCATCATCATCTTCATGTAGCCCGAGCAATACACCATAGTGACATATGTGTGTGTGTGTGTGTGAATCAGCATCGCGCGTGTGAGAGCATTAACAGTTATCCTGTCTAGTAGATATAAAAAGCGAATTTATTTTAACGAGCATAAAGCCCAGCTTTTACTTAAATCCAAACGAAGCACGAACTCAAGTTACTTCGAATCTAACCATTAACTGACTAATTTAAAACAGTTTAAAAACCAAAAGAGAGACGGAAAAGAGCAAGAGAGATAGATAGAGAGAGGGAGAGAGAGAGAGAGTAAGATAATGAGAGAGAGAATGCATTTTTGGATTAGCTTTCTTTATTTAATCCTGATAGTTATATATATTATTTTTACTATTATAAAATCATATTTAATGATGATTATGCTTTACAAAATAATATATATGTATCTGTTTTTTCATTATAAAATCATGGAAAAAATCATCTATATTATTGTATTTGATCTTGCTTAATTGTTGTGTGTTAATACGAACTTGATTTGAATGGCTTGTTTTCATCATATATATATTCTTTTTTATATATTCATTTAGATCCGTGACTTTGGCTGCTAAGCACAAAAACAAAAACAAAGACCAACAAACAACAGCAGCAGAAGCAGTAACAATTTTAAAGCACTCTCATAAATATTACTGCTTTAGCGACGTAACGCGTAATTATTATTACGTATACGCCTTCGTTGTCTGCACAATGTACAATGGGCAATATTTGTACTCTGTACAAGCAAAATATTATCGAAGCATTTTCTTATTAATCATTTAGATTCGCATAATCAAAAATATTTCAAGTATTCCACATTTTTCAATACTTTTATTTATTTTTTTCGTATTTTTTATGCTCACTGTGCATAAAACTATTAAAACGCCGTTTTGCTTTGCTGTTGCTGACCAGCACTCGCAATAAAAGGGAGAACGAAGCACACAGTGAGAGAGATAAACAGGTGGGGAAGAGGAGGGAGGTTGAAAGCGGTGTTTGTGTGTGTGTGTGCAAAGCGTGTGTCTGTCAATGTTGGCGACAATTATGTGCATGTTGCCGGCTTAAGCAGCCATTGTTCCTTTAGCTGCTGCTTTTCATAAATTTAAATACAAAACATATTAAGTTTTATTGCAAGGGGCTTAAGTTGTTGCCTTTGTCGTTTTGTTTTTGTGGCATTACCTTTCACACGCTTCCTCTCCTCTCCTCGCCACGCCGCGCCCCTCCGTCGCACTGCTTACGTACGAATGTATGTTTGTGAGTATGTGTGTGCGCCTTTGTCGGAAATCCAGTGCGAACATTTACTAACCCGCATGTGTTATGAACTGCATTAGGAGAGAACGAATAAGAACGAGTAGAGGGTTGATCGTCATAGAGCCTATAGCTTGTTTTTAAGGGGTCTTCAAATTTATGCCCTTTGCAGTGGGTTTTCTTTTAATTATGTTCTTTAAACTAAGTGCTTATGTATGTGTGCATGTGTGTGTGTGTGTGTCTAGGACCCTTTGCACGGATAATGGATGCTATAATAAAGAGTTCTTGTGCATAAACATATGACACTATATTTGCTGTGGATTATGAAATAACAAAAGAGCTTTTTTTCCGACAAGTTAATACTTTTTGTTTAACATATAAATACTTGGGATTAAGGAATTTGTTGTTTAGTTTATGTTTAAGTTGAGTTAAGTGCATAAACATATTTTTTGCAAACTAATAGAATTTATCGGTATAAGATTATATTTATCTAGTTCAGTTGAACAATTACAGTAGAAACTTCATTGAAATGCGTTTGAAATGGCTTTCGGTTATCAAATAGGTATCAGAAAGTCGGGCAAATGTGTAAGACAAAAGCTTTAAATACAATTTGCTATCTTTCTTTATCGCTTTCCTGCTCATTCTAGCTCTGCATCCAATTTGCCCATTCTATACAATAAAGAGTATTGCTGGCCTTTGATGAAGTTGAGATAAAACTGTTAGCTTTGGATATGCACTGAATCGGATTTGAACCTGTATGATTCGCAACAAAACTTACTTACAAGTGAAAATAGATTTAGAGCCATTCCATATGGTAATGCAATCCCTCCCTCCCTCTCTCTCTTTTTCTTGCTCTCTTACACACACGTAAGCGCCTTAATATTTCTTTATGCATAAAGCAATAGCTACAGTTTTGCTTTATTTTTCTTTGGATTTACTCATTGAACAAACGTATAAGCCGAATATTCAAAGTAATAAAATCAAATTGAATGAGAACCAAATATAACATGAACTAATCTGCAGAGACAAGAAGAAACGAGTTGTTTTAAGTGAATCCGATTTGTTTGATTTGAGGTCGATTATTCGATACAATAATACAAAAACTTTGTACGATTATCAGGTTAAACTGTTAAAGATATAATTAAATAAGCCGATAGATAAGCAATAATCCAGGTTTGAACGATTTTTCTTCTTTATCATAAAGCATTTGCTATCAAATCCTATACGCTTTCCGGAATTCGATACGATACCAGAAACAAAGCATAAAATAAATCATAAATTCGCGAATAGGAAAATGTTTTTGTATAAATAGTTAAAAATAATAAATAGGCATTGCTGCCTGCACTGTGGAATCGTCTATACTATATGTATGTATATATATATATTTATATGTATATTTAAAGGATTTGCCTTAACTTTTAATGCTGCGCCATTTGGCAGGCAGGCGCAATTTTATTTTGAAACAAATCAATTTAGTTAATGGCATTTGAACAAAAGTCCAGTCAATCAATGGCAGCAGCAGCAGCAGCAGCCACCAAACAAAATGGCGGATGACCCCAAAATGGTTGTGGCCATCATATTTTATATATATATAGCATATGCAGCAGTGAGTATATATATATACATATATATCACATATGTACATAAACTATGCGTTTATATATATATATATATATATATATATATATATATATATATATATATATATATATAAATATACATATTGTTTATTGAATTTGGGATATGGTATGACTAGTATAAATGAATGCAAATGGCAAACGAATAAAAATACACAAACTCGTTTAGTGGCGCGTCCATTGCACAACGTCGCATTCAGTGTTGGTAAGTTGTTTTTGTTTTAATGCGTATTATTATTTAATGCTTGTCAACATTTTCCTATAGGACTGTCCAGTTTTCCTGTCTATATTTAGAAGGTAATTTTTATATTTTTATTTACTGTATAATGTATTTAACATGTGAAAATAAGGCATTAAACCTATATGTTCGAAATAGAAATTTGAATACATAATTTGTTTACAGTTAAGCTTAATTACTGAATCTACCTTCTGTTTCTACATTTTGTGGTCGAGAAATCCCGACTAGACGAGAGATCTTATTCAGTCAAGATCTTATTGTTATCGATCGTATGTGTATATCGGAAACGGGGAAAGTTATTGAAAATTCGAAACAAACTTGCACTTAATCTCCAAATCTGGTGACTTCAGCTCTTATAGTTTCAGAGATAGACGCGTTCATCCATGGCTATATCGCTGATTGTTGCTGATCAAGTATATATATATAGTTTATGGGGAGATGCTTCCATCTGCCTGATACATACTTTTGCACAGAACCATTATACCCTTTTTAGCCATTTTGAATGGGTTCAGGGTATAGAAAGAGATATTCGTTTGAAGAGAGTTTCAACTGTGCAAAAATAATAATTAATTATGTAAACAGCTTGTTTTCCAAAGCTCTGCTGAGAGTTGAGTTGATATAATTTGACTTTAATTATGTTTGCCAATTCCAACTTTTGTACTTTTTGTTTTTTTTTTGTGTTTTTAATATTGTTGGTCTCAGCTAATTCTATTATTATAATCATTCATGCATTTTAGCTGAGTTATGCTTTTATCTGCTTGTCACATTTCATTAATTAGTTTCACACACAACATAACATGTGTCGCTTCTCCTTCTTCTTCTTCTTCTTCTTTTCTGTCTCTTGTCTGTTGAGTCGTATGTTTTTTGGTTTTGTCATTTTGCTTGTAAACACTGAGCTATAAAAGTTCATTTCCATTTAGCCAAAAATGAAGTGTGTGTGTGTGTCTGTTTGTGTGTGGTGAAAAAGTAAGTATGCGTATATATGTATATATATTTGTTTGTTTGAGTGCGGAAAGCTGCTGCGTGCTTAGTTATTTAGTTACCCCAACCTCACCCCCAACGACCAGCCCTCCTTTGGGATGCCCGAAAACCGGATCTGTTGTTGGCTGTCCTCGTTGTCGGTGGTCAGCTTCGTTGCTTTTTGTAAAATATTTAAAAATTCTTTTGTGCTGCGTTTATTTCTTGTTCATTGCTGTGTCTGTTTGTATGTATGTATGTATGTATGTGTGTATCTGGTGTGTGTGTGTGTATTCTCTTGTTCTGGCGCATTTTCATTTAGTTTGCATTATGTTTTAAATTGGCGCACTTGGTGCAGGACGAACGAAAAAAAAAAAGAAACCAACACGATAGAGAGAGAGAGTAAAGTGAAGAAAACTTAATGAGCTTCAGCGAAACGTGTTGCGCTTTGTTCTTCTCATCTCCACCTCTCTCCCCTCTACAGTGCATAGTATATATATTTTTTGGTGTGCTTCTTTTGTGTGTGTGGTTTTTTGTGCAGAGAGTCAGCAAAACCGCCTCGTTGACTGGCAGACATCATTGGTAAGCACTTTCATTTGCCTCATGCTGGCGGATTTTTAAAGTGCCTGTCTGCGACACAGCGAGAGAGACAGACAACAGAAAACGTTGATGCGAACGAAGGAAACGAGAGGAGGAGTAGGAGGAGGATAAGAAGTCCTTTTTGTCTTCTTCTTGCCAATGTCGCGACGTCTGCACTTAAGACGCCACAGCCCTTTTTGGCAATGTGCACACAGAGTGAAAGAGGGCGGGAGAGAGAGATAGAGAGAGACAGCTTATGTCAACATGCGTGTAAACGAAACTACAAGCGTATCATCAAATAAATAACAAACAATAACTTGAGCACAAAACATCCGACAGTGGATTTAGCAAAGCGATATATATATATATATATATATATAAATTCCTTTATATAAGTGGCAAAGCATGGATAAGCACTGGAACAATTCAAACAGACACGGCAGCAATGCGAAAAGAAATGCGCGACTGAGATGGAGAGGGAGGGAAAGAAATAAGGCAAATAAGTCGTTGAGCATTTTTTGGTAAATTGTGCTTTAAATAATGTTGAGGAAAAGATTAAATAACAAAATCTAGCAAAACATATTTGGTGTTCGCTTTGACCAACAATCATGTCTTCAACTTTAAAAGTTTATCTTAGAGTCAATGTCAATGCTTAACTAAAGAACCGTTTCTAAGACCAAATTGGGAGAATATTATATTAAGAGAACCATTTTGAATCAATACTAGACTTAAGAAACTAATGAACTGAATGGAATGTTGGCTTCGATTGAGAGTTGGAGAACAATTGAAAACAGTTCTTTGTTGAGGCACAGTTTGACTCAGATATACATATTGTATACGTATGTATGTATGAACGTATGTGCATTATATACGCATATACAGTTAACGTAGCGGAAGTCATAAACAATTTTTATGTTTTCACATTTCAAGTGAAATTCATTTCGCGTTTTTGTTATGGCTGCTGCGCTTTATGGATTTCTCTTTCTTCAGCTGCTGCTGTTGCTGCTGCTGCTGCTGCTGCTCCTGCCATATCTGCTTCTGTTTTCAGTTTTCTGCTTTGTGTTTCTTATATGACCACAATATATAGCCATCCATGGGCCATATAACTTGTATATATGTGTGTGTTTGTGTGTTGTATCTGGTACAAAGTGCAAATATGCTGCTGAGAGCATCTTAAGCCGACTCCAAAATTGAATTCAATTGTAAAGTTGTGTTGCAAGAGGCAGAATAGTATATATTTAAAAATTGCGCTCTTTCCCCATTATTGAAGTCAGCTTCAGCCATTCCGCGTCCTGTGACACCTGCCACCTGCCACGTACCAGCTGCAGCAGCAGCAGCATCAAATTGTATAAATTGCATTTAAGCAAAATGAAATAATAATAGTGCTTAGCAGCGGCAACAACTTTTTCTTCTTACCACGCAGCAATTTAAAAGCTCGCAAGTAGCTTAAAATTAACAATTTACCACTTTTTATTTTTCGCTCACAAGCAGATTTGTTTTTGCCCCACCACCAGCGAAAAAAAACAAAAAAAAAAATCCAAAAACTTTTACTTTGGGGGAAAAAAATGCACTTAAAGAAATAAAAAAAGAATTTTTGAACCAACTTTTTACACTAGCTGCGAGTTTTTAGAGATAACAAAAAATCGTTTCTAAATTTAATTATTATTAAAATTTAATTTTTCATTTCTTGATAAATTTTAAAATATGAATTGCAAAAGAAATTTATTTTTTGTTGTGTATTATTACAAGCTAGATACACTTTATTTTTGTTAGTGCAAACACACACACACACACACATACATACACATAGAGACGTGGCCACACTCAAGCTTCATGCCGCGTTGCAAGTGGCAACCACTTAAGGTTTAGAGCATAATTTTTGCGTCCCAAATTGATGCCCGTAATGAGCTTAAATGGCTCATGACACATATTCGCTGGTGGCAAGCGGCAAGTGGCAAACTGCACCACACACACCAGCACACCAGCACACCAACACACATACACATGCAACGAAACCACCAAACCAACCATTCACCACCCGTCCACCCATCCACCAACAACAACAACATTATGTATTTGCCTACAGTTTTTTGGCAATTGACTTGACTTGACTTCGGCTTTGCTGTTTTTGCCCCTTGTCGCTTGTCCCTTTCATACAGCGTGTCTGTCTCTCTCTCTCTATCTCTCTCTCTCTCTTTCTCTCGCTCTCTGTGTGGCACTGCACACACCTTTAGGTGTTGCTGCGTTGCCATTTAAAGCTCACATTTTTTATCGCCTGCGTTTCGCTAGCTCAGCATTTGAGCGGCATTAGTATGAATACCCTTTAGTTGGCCATGTTGCATAACTTACCGCTTTGAATACTTTTCATTAACAATAATATTGTTGGCTAAACTATATATAACACAAATTTTCGTTTATTAACATACACCGTGAACAAGAAAGCACCATTTGACATCGAAAAAAGAGCCATTAGTGATGACAAATGACATAAAATATGATAATAACAGCTTAACTATCGCAAAGACTAACAACAATCGTTACTTAAATACTCGCTTTATACAACTATCGATTCGTACAAGAAGTTAATTGCATAACTATCGCAAGTGCAATAACAATCGCTGCTTAAATGCTTAACATATGAAGCACTAGCGATAAGTTATCGATAACTGGCTACAAAAGCGTGCCAAAAACTTTGTCTTTGTTTACATTTACATTTGTGTTTGCGTTAAGTGTATTTGCCACAGTCGGTGCGTTGCCTTAATGCAACATTTGCTGCCTGCCGCCATTCATTTTTGTTGCTCTGCGCTGTGCTAGCTGCGATAAGAAGACACGCTTCTACATTCTTGTACGCTGTGTCTGTCCCTGCCTTAATTTTCTTTCGAAGCCAGACGGCCAGAGAGGATAGAGAGAGGAAGAGGGAAAGGGAAAAGGAGAGAGACGCTCGCTCGCACGCATTTTCATCTAATTTGTTTGGCTTGCGTTCGATTTGAAATTCGATTCGAAAGCCGCCACGACACGATTACCAATTCCAGCTGCACCTATTCCCCAAGCCAATTACATTCGCCACCCAACAACAGACAATGCGTCTTATGTGTGCGTGTGCGTGTGTGTGTGTGTGTGACCAGGAATGAAAACAAAGCCAAACTGCTGGTCAGGCAACGGAGTGGGTATTCGATGGATGCTGCATTTTAGGCTTAATCGTCGAACGGTCCGACAAGAATACAATTGCCATTTTCTCGCTCGCTGCTCCTTTCAAGGGAACCTGGCTGGTTGGCTGGTTGGCTGGATGGTCCGTGCCATTGCATTTAAAGCGCCAGGCTCCAAAAATACCTGGGCACATTTCGATTGCGTTGGTTGGACAAGGTGAGGAAGAGTGGGAAAAACGCGGCCACTTGCGGTCAGCCACGTGGCCGCATCGTTGCCGTAATCAATTGCATGCGGCTATTTTTTGAGGCGACACAGCCAGGCCTGGCCAGGACAGGACAGTACAGGACAGGACAGGCAGAGGCAAGCCATACAACAATGAGCAAGAAGAAACAAAAACTATGAACATTGTATTGACGATGACAACGAACGAATCGAACGATCGAACGAACAACCTGCATCCTGCATCCTGCGTCCAGCCGCCTTGCTGCTGTTGCGCCCAATAATGAAACATTCAACGATGCAAATTGCAATAAGCAGCCACAAAAGAAAGACGAGTAGAATAACAAAATACAACAAGCAAATACCCTGCAAATGGTAAAATCCATTTCAAAAATCAAAGCAAATAAGCTTAGATCTGAGTGAGCTTAAACCTGTTTATATCTGTGACCTAATGACATCTGAAACATATCATTTTCTTTTCTTTTATTTTCATAGGGTACACAATGGCAAGCGGATAAGTAACAATGTGAGAGAAAGATAAAAAGAATCCCGTGCGCGGGATAATGCCGAACTACAGCCCGAGGCCAAGTTGTAAAGTAATTAAAAAAAATAATGCTCGAAGGTAAAAGCTGGTTGGATTATTGCTTTCGCGCGTATACAACAAAATGGAAATTGGAAATTGGAAATGGCAAACTGAAATTATGTATTTCGACGAACTGAGAGAATCTGAATGAATGGATGTTGAAATTAAATCCCGAATAGGTCAATGGGACAAAAGAAAGAGAAAACGCAAACGCAATAATCATTATATATACAACAACAACACAGACTTAACACATGTCCTCAAAATCAATTACAATGTTTATTAGTTAAAGCCATAGCAATGTAGCACAGTAAAACTGTTTGTGATTTGTGTTAAGCTGTTTGAACTCGAAGTTAACTCGTTGCTTACGTACAAACATTTTGTTTGGCATTCATAAATAGCTTGTGAGTTAAATCGAATGAATTCAAGCAAAACAACAAAAAGGCAAAATGAATTTAATAAACATGCAGATTAGAATCAAGAGAGAGAGAGAGAGAGCGAGGAAAGGCAATTTTCAATTAAGCGAATTACCCAAAAACTAAACTCGTACAAACCAAAAGCACAAGCAAAAGGTGAATACAAATGTATGAATGCATTTTCGCGCGCAGCATCACAAACTATAGTTATGACATTTCTAGATGGCGTTGTCGTCGTCGTCGTCATCCTTGGCACCCATTTTAATTAAATTCTTTAAAAACAGCATGTGAGTGAATGTGTGTGTGTGTTTGTTTGTGTGTGTTGACAATGCAACGAGGTGACGGCGATTAAGCCAACATAAATCAAGCAATGGCAGGCGAGTGAGTAAGAGTGGGATGGATCATGGAGCCAGGAAAAGGAACAGGAGAACGCAAACCGGGAACACTGAGGGAGAAAAACGATGTTTGCCCGATGGCTGCTGAATGGCAAAAAGTTGTAGTCGCATAAATTAATCAGCGGCGTTCGTTCGTTCGTTCATTCGTTGGCTCGTTCGTTGGTTCGTGAAACAAATTGTTATTAATTTTCTTGACATTTTGCCAGCTCATAATTAAAACACACAGCACCGAGTGTGTGCGTGTGTGTGTGCGTGTGTGAATGAGTGTCGCTTAAACGATTGCAATCCAAAGCAATCAATGCGTAAGCATCTCGCCTTCTACTATCAACTGTGCGCAACGGAATGTCGCAATCGCAGTCAACGTTGGCAACAGCAGGAAATGTCTCACGCACACACACACACACACACACACGGAGAAAGGTAATTAAGATCGATTACATTTATATATAAAAATATACCTTCGTTGATATAATTCGCTGCGCTTCGTGTAAACTTTAATCAGCCTTTGAGTCGCAATCGTTACAGATTTTTATAGTACAACTGCCTGAATTATATGTTATTATGTGCATTTACAAAGCTTAGAAATAGCCGACAGCCTCAATACTCTTTCAGACACAATTTACAACTTATGTAATAAAGTAGCTGAAGTAATAAAATAAATTGATTTTAGCTGATGAAATTTGACAAAGGAAAAATATATTATTAAATTGTAATAATTAATAAATGTTAAATATTCATTATATATTGTAGAACCTAAAGAAAAAGTAACATAACATTTTATTTTATTTTACCAGAAGTCAAAAACTGTTCCTCTTTGTCATTTAAGGACTTTGTTGTGTTGATTTCAAAGAGTTCGTCTAAGAAATAATAATATATATGTAATAGCAAAACAATGAGCAGAGTATGAACAATTTGTAGTGTGTTCTATGCGTCTGTCTGCCACATTCAGACATTCAATCTATGTTATTGTGTGTGTATGTGTGTGTGTGTGGCGGTTGCAAAACGTAACGACTATCATTTGTTGCAAAATGATGTATAATTTAATACCCGCAAAGCTAACTCCCAAATGGCAGTTGCCTATTCTCCATCTCTCTCTCTCTCTCTCTCTGTGTCTCTTTTTCACTTATTGTGTGTTTGTGACCTCCAAAAACAAGCCAAAGCCAAGCAAAGTCAACTTCTAGACCCCCTTTTAGATCTCATTCTCTATATAGAGTCAGAGTCGTCAGCCCGCATCCGGCGTCTGGATGGGATTTTGTTGTTGTTGTTGTTGTTGTGACTTCGCCTCCGCCACGGACCACTAACGCGTCCCCAATGGCCAGCCAACAAAAACCCGGTCATGTGAGTGTATAAAAAACAGCGTTGTAACCAGCAACAACAAAAACTAACAATCATACATATAAAAAGCTGAAAAGAACTAGCGAGTGTTGTCCGTGCATTTAGTAGGAAAAGCTCGTCGTCGCTCTTTGTTTGCTTGTCGCTGCTGCTGCTGCTCCTGCGAACTGAACTGGAAGCTAAAAGCTAAAAACCGAGAGCTAGTTAGTTGTTAGAGAGAGAGAGAGAGTGAGAGAGAGAGAGGGGAGATGGGAGAAGGGCCAGGCAGCTGATGGCGGCTAACGCGCCCGGCGGTTGTTTAACTCGAGTGCTGCACATAATTCATGTGTCCACTTGCAATTTTTCGTTGCTTTTCTTGTTGTTCTTGTTGTTGCTGCTGTTGTTGTTGTTGTTGTCGGGCGACATTGTTATGCTGGCCGTGTAAAAACGCCAAAAACAAAAGCGAAGCCCAAAAGCAAACGCAAAACGCAAACCTCTGCCCCAAAGCACCTACCCCTCTCAGTACACTCCGAAAAAAAATAATATTAGGAAATATATATTTGAATATATATATAAAAATAAATATTATGAACTTTTTGTTATGATTTTGGCTTACAAACATAGTAAAATTATTTAAATATGGTATGGGAATTGTTTTGCAATTGTTTAAGCTAATTTTTTAACTTTTTTTTAACATTTATTTTTTATTGATTCTTCGTTCAATGCAAAGTCTTGAGTGAAAAATTACTATGCAAAACAATAAATTGTTAACGTTGTGAAAAGGCTTAATTTATTCATTTTCTATTTTAGAACTCATATTTTTAATTTTAAATAAACAGTTATTTATTTTTTTCAGTGCCAATACAGACAACTCGAACACGAAGCCAGAAAACATGGGACAAAACGTGCGAGTTTATATGCCACTATTAGTGTGTGCGTGTGTGTTGTGTGTGTGTGGGTGTTGTGTCACACACCCGGACACAAAATAGATTACTCAGTGTCGCGGCACTCTATCACATCAGGTCCGAGCCGACACCCACGCGTGCCACAAAGCTTGAGCTGCGCTGCTGCTGCTGGTGCTGGTGCTGCCTTGCAAGGTGCCTGACAAACTGACTTCCACAAAGCAAAGCAAACGAAGTTACAATAAAATAGCCACGAGAAAAGGGAGGAAAGAAGAGAGTTAGCGTAAGCGAGCTTGTAAAGTGTGAATAAGATGTTCATAATACATATTATATAAGCATATATATATATATATATAGTATGTTGTTTGATGTCAGGAATATGAAAGATATACTTTGAAAAATTTTAATTTAGCTTGCGACAAGCAAAAGTATAAATAAATTATTGTTTATTAATGTGAATGCCTCCTGTAAAAGGGGCAAGATTAAATTCTTACTCGATATTTATGGCTCTTAACTTAACTGCCTTATGAAAAGTTAACTTTCGCAAAACTTTGCAAACTTCAAAGCTGAAAATCGAATTAGAAAATCATATTGTATCAAAGGGCTAGATAATTTGTGGCCGTTGCCCCAACAATCAGCCAATGATCAAGTCAATGTGAAGTTTGCATGTAAATATACATGAATAAGCATGAATATATATATATAAGTTGTATATGGAAAGAATCGTTATTTCAATTTACAATACTCAAGGCAACATTTTAGTTCAGTCATCCATCTAGGCGCATAGAATCAGCAGCAAGCGATGATTATATATATTTGCATACTTTCAGGCTGGCCTTTATTCATAATATAATTAATTGTACTGCATACTTTTGTGGTTAAATATAAAAATCATTTAATTAAGCGATCTGCCTAAAAGTATGCAATCACCAAATTATTTTTAGAGGGTAATTTAGCCAATGCATCAACCTTATTTGTTTCCACAGAACAGCGGTCGAGGAACCGCTATGGGGTAATACCAACCTAAACAAAAATATTTTGGGCTAATGATTAAAAATTCATTCATTTTTCTACGAAAAACATTTTTATTTAAACATATGAACAAACGAGAAGCACCTAAGTTTACATGTATATCTAATTTTAGTCTATGTCTTATATTATTATTAATAATTGATTGAAGATTTTTTATTAGATTTATTGGTTTTTGAGGTAAATAAATACGATCTTTAACGATACGAGCAATACAAAAATATCTTATTTTTCCTTTGTTGGGTGGGAATCACAACCAGCCTTGACTGTAAAACCGATGGATCCTTAATGATATTGACGAATTTTGACCTAAAATTTGTTGAATTTTTTTTTAAATACTCCTAAGCCACTTTAATCCTTACGGATTTTGAAAGGACATGTTGCATGAGAGTTTCAAGGACCTACTCTATCGAACTGCATTCAAGGATTATGGGGTCATCTAAGAAAAAAAACACTTGTAAAAATTTCACTCTACGGCCGAGCGACAATAAGAAAACACCATAAAAGTGCAGTTTTCTCGGAAACCACAAGGACGATTTGAATATCCTTTGGCCAGTTGGTAGCCCTGGTCAAAACAAAATGTCTGACACAGGACACGTGCGAATCCTTTATCATTTGGCCGAGTTATAACCAATTTGCTGTTTTAAACAATTATCCTTTTATTTCAGCTGTTTGAAGGACTATCGTCCTTTGACCTACTTTGCTCGTATCCGTGGGCCAAGGCCTTCCTGTGGTCCAAAGGACATCCGGATAGTCCTTAAAATAGCCGAGTTATCGACGATTTTGTAATTTTTAAAATTTTTTCTGACCTACCCCCTGTAAAATTTTTCGAACATTTTTTTTTGCGAATCCTGGAGATCCTTATAAGCAAATCGAAAGATCTTGTTGCTGCGAGTTCAAAAATGTATTTTCCTTAAAGATCCTTAAGGAAATGTTCAAGTTATGGCTTAAAATCTAATGTCCTTTTTCATTATTTTCATTAAATATATTTGCATACTTTTGGGTAGGCCAAGAAATTCTTTATTTGTCTAATGAATAAATTTTCATTGCATACTTTTAGGTAGGCCAAGATATTCTTTATTTGACTCAAGTATAAAATGTGTTGAATCTTAAATCCTTATGGATTTTGAAAGGACATGTTGCGTGAGAGTTTCAAGGACCTACTCTATCGAACTGCATTCAAGGATTATGGGGTCATCTAAGAAAAAAAACACTTGTAAAAAATTTCACTCTAAGGCCGAGCGAAAATAAGAAAACACCATAAAAGTGCAGTTTTCTCGGAAACCACAAGGACGATTTGAATATCCTTTGGCCAGTTGGTAGCCCTGGTCAAAACAAAATGTCTGACACAGGACACGTGCGAATCCTTTATGATTTGGCCGAGTTATAACCAATTTGCGGTTGTAAACATTTATCCTTTTATTCCAGCTGTTTGAAGGACTATCGTCCTTTGAACTACTTTGCTCGTATCGGTGGGCCTAGGCCTTCCTGTGGTCCAAAGGACATCCGGATAGTCCTTAAAATAGCCGAGTTATCGACGATTTTGTAATTTTTAAAATTTTTTCTGACCTACCCCCTGTAAAATTTTTCGAAAATTTTTTTTCGCGAATCCTGGAGATCCTTATAAACAAATCGATAGATCTTGTTGCTGTGAGTTCAAAAATGTATTTTCCTTAAAGATCCTTAAGGAAATGTTCGAGTTACGGCTTAAAATCGAATGTCCTTCTTGGCAAAAATTTATTTATATAAGTATAAATCGGCCAAAACCTAACGGATTTTCAAAAACCATGGTGCGTTGGACCTGCATGGAAAACCTCTTTCGAACTGCATTCAAGGATAATGGGGTCATCTAAGAACAAAACACTTGTAAAAATTTCACTCTAGGGCCAAACAAATATAATAAAAACCCATAAAAGTGCAGTTTTCTCGGAATCTACAAGGACGATTTGAATATCCTTTGGCCAGTTGGTAGCCCTGGTCAAAACAAAATGTCTGACACAGGACACGTGCGAATCCTTTATCATTTGGCCGAGTTATAACCAATTTTCTGAATTAAACATTTATCCTTTTATTTCAGCTGTTTGAAGGACTATCGTCCTTTGAAATACTTTGCTCGTAGCGGCGGGCCTAGGCCTACCTGTGGTCCAAAGGACATCCGGATAGTCCTTAAAATGGCCGAGTAAATGACGATTTTGTAATTTTTAAAATTTTTTCTGACCTACCCCCTGTAAAATTTTTCGAGCATTTTTTTTCGTGAATCCTGGAGATCCTTGTAGGCAAATCGATAGATCTTGTTGCTGTGAGCTCAAAAATGTATTTGCCTTAAATATCCTTAAGGAAATGTTCAAGTTATGGCTTAAAATCTAATGTCCTTTTTCATTATTTTCATTAAATATATTTGCATACTTTTAGGTAGGCCCAGAAATTCTTTATTTGACTAAAGAATACATTTTCATTGCATACTTTTAGGTAGACCAAGATATTCTTTATTTGACTCAAGTGTAAAATGTGTTGAATTTTTTTTTTAAATACTCCTAAGCCACTTTAATCCTTATGGATTTTGAAAGGACATGTTGCGTGAGAGTTTCAAGGACCTCCTCTATCGAACTGCATTCAAGGATTATGGGGTCATCTAAGAACAAAAACACTTGTAAAAATTTCACTCCACGGCCGAGCGAAAATAAGAAAACACCATAAAAGTGCAGTTTTCTCGGAAACCACAAGGACGATTTGAATATCCTTTGGCCAGTTGGTAGCCCTGGTCAAAACAAAATGTCTGACATAGGACATGTTTGAATCCTTTATGATTTGGCCGAGTTATAATAAATTTTCTGTTTTAAACATTTATCCTTTTATTTCAGCTGTTTGAAAGACTATCGTCCTTTGAAATACTTTGCTCGTAGCGGCGGGCCTAGGCCTACCTGTGGTCCAAAGGACATCCAGATAGTCCTTAAAATAGCCGAGTTATTGACGATTTTGTAATTTTTAAAATTTTTTCTGACCTACCCCTGTAAAATTTTTCGAGCATTTTTTTTCGCGAATCCTGGAGATCCTTATAAGCAAATCGAAAGATCTTGTTGCTGCGAGTTCAAAAATGTATTTTCCTTAAAGATCCTTACGGAAATGTTCAAGTTATGGCTTAAAATCTAATGTCCTTTTAAGAATAAGCGATCTGCCTAAAAGTATGTGTACTTTTTTTATTATTTTAAAAGGGTAGTTAAGCCAATGCATAAACCTTATTTGTTTCCACACAACAGCGGTCGAGGAACCACTATGGGGAAATATCAACTTAAATAAAAATAGTTTGGGGTAATGATTAAAAAAGTTCCCCGACCACTGTTCTATATCTATTCCCTTTTGTTGGTGGATTCAACATAATTTAATGGCGCCAAAAAAGGGTTCGCTGACAGACAGCCAAAAAGGAATGGCGCGGGTAGGGCGTACGGAATGTTAGGGTGACGAACGTGGCAAACAAATAAATAAATTTAACTGCAAGGTGGGTCGTTTGTTGTGTTCTGATATTGCTATATTGTCAACAGTCAACAGTCAACGCAGCCAAAACCGTCAAGTGACAGCAAAGTGCATTTTCACACATGTCACACAAGCGAACCGACGCCATCACCCCCCCCCCCCCCCCATTCCTTGCTTCCACCGCATTCTGACGCCCTTCGATCCACAGCTGGCGAGTGTGTGGCAAGCATAATTTATGGCTTGGCGTTTATGGCTTTATAGCATGCGTTTGTCCATCGCCATCGCCATCGCCATTGCCATTGCCATTGCCATCACCCGCTGTTTACTAATAGGCGTCTCCATTTGCTCTTCTGCTTGTTGTTTCCACAGTCGACTTTTAGCAGCATGCATCAAGCCAATCAATAATATTTTTATATACTATACTACGTACGTACTATAGAACATACTAAACTCTATACTAAACTGTCGCGCTTTGTCTAATACTTTTGGTTGCAATATTTTTCGTTCTGCTGACTTTTAAGCTCTCTCTGTCCCATTCCAACTGTGTGTTGTTGTTTGGGCAATTTATGATGCTATCAGTAAAGTGTGCATCAACAGTAACGTATGTAATACACTCATAGTCCTAAATGTGAATTATGCACCTTAGTTGTAGTTTAGTTAGAGTTACGTTCTAGTACCAATATACTAGAAGAACAGTATACAAACAACAACAAATAGTACTAAGAAGAAACATGTTAAATGAGCTTGGTTATTGCATTAGTTAATTTTCGTGATAAGTTCTGATCACTTAACTTTAAGTAACCCAAAACCAAATTGAACTTGATACTTAATAATACATCTAGTCTTCCGGAAGCATTGACGTTTCTGCTTGTTGTTGAATTAATAACACTATAACTAAAACTAGTATTCAATACTCTCTCTCAACGTATTGACGTTTCTAGTTTTTCATTTAATATTTCGTCACTCTGAAAAAAGTCGTTGAATCGTTCACATCGAAAGCCGAAATAAGTTTTCATCAAATTTTCTAAAAATATTTCAAAAATATTAAGCAGCTCGAACAAGTAAGTACAACTTTGTAGAACAATAGAAATAGCATGGTTATTGGGTATTTGCATACGTTTACGTAATCACACCCGCAGTATGGGCACTTATTGCAAGGATTGCAACGAGAAATTGACCTTTCATAGGTATAAATGCTTGCAATGCAGCGACTATAATCGTTGCACTTTGTGCCAATTGTATGAGGAGCGTCGTAAATATCACAACCCCTCTCATCCGTTTCAAGCTCTGTTCCAAGTAGAGCCAGAGGAAGCAAAGCGCTTCCTTCACGACTTTACTTGCTCCTACTGCGGCCAAGGGCGTCTCTCGAACAAGGAGCTCTTTATGCATGTGCAGCTATATCATCGCAGGGATACGAAATTGGTCATTTGTCCACTGTGTGTGGTCGTGCCCAAAGACAATTTGCCACTATATCCAAATCTACTTACTCACTTGAGCCGCACGCATGCCGATATTGATCCAGGTCTTCCACCGATGCCTCGTTATTGCCTCGACATCATTGTTGGTAACTTCTGGGCTCATAACAGAACTGACTTTTCATCACCAACAACACCAGCACCGTACAGTGATCACAATTATTGCATACCGCCTGATCATATGTCGATTGCGGTGCCTCCGGTCACCCCCCAACTATCAAGTCCAGACTATGACACTGACGACGACGACTACGATCCATCACAAGAATACTTTGGCTGATTCGGAGCATGAAGACGCAGAGTTAAGACGCAGCCCAGGCAAACACATATACACATCATCAAAATTTCTTTATTATTTTTTGTATTCTTTTGATTCGTTTTTGTAACAAAATCCCACGATTGATTCGGGTAACTCACTATTTTGACACTGGGCCATTAAATAAATGTATGAAAAGCGTCTTTAAAAATTATATTTGAAGATATAAATATATGAATAACGAGAACCAGTACCGAACAGTCTAATGAACACACAAAAGTAAAGGTGATAATGATGATGATGATGTTGATGATGTAGGAATATGCGCCTTTCGTAAAACTACAGTCGCAGCAGTCAATTATCTAGTCAATCACATGATAAATGAAGCTCTCTGCTACACAATTGACCCCACATGAAAACTCCCAAAGGGTGATGGGTGCGTGGATGGCGGGGTGGGGGTGGTGCGTGCAAAAAGGGACAAAGATTCATTCGTCAGACATTAGGCGCCTACTTTGAGATAGGTTTTGCATTTGAATTGTTAGGCTTCAGCAACTTCTTGTGTTTTTTTTTTTTTTTTTGCATTTTGTTGTTGTTGGAGGCGATGTCCTCGTTTACCCTTTTTAAGTGCCAAATTACCTTTGTGACCTCTCTGTGGAGATATTGCTGCTGGTTGCCATTGACTGTTGCATCATTCGCTTGATTAATTGTTTAGGCAATGCCAATGACGACGACAATGGCGACGATGATGGCGATGGCGATGGCATCCTGGTCACGTGTCATGTGTCGAGACTAATGCTAATGGCAACCGCCACAACCACCCGAGAATAATCCAGCCGAAATGTGTTTTTGCTGCTGTTGCTTTAGTTGCATGGATTGTTGGCTAAAATTAATGTTGACATTTATAATAAATTTCACAAATTGAAAATGAACATTTGCATTTAATGTGCGATTCGAATGCAGCCAGTCAAACTTATGCACATATATATATATATATATACATATATATATATATATATAAGCGAAAATTGAATTTTCTTTTACTCCCCCCGCGCGCTCTCTCTATTTGGAGTGGATTAGTGGCGAGCATTTCGCCTCCACAATCCTCATGTTGCTATCAAAAGTGCCAGTGTGCAGCGAACTGGAAAATTATTTGGTCATTATGTCAATTTAGTGGGTGCGAAAAAGTGTTGAGAGTGGATAGAGTGGAGTAACCCAATCCATGAAGCTTGTATGTGTATGTGTATGTGTGCGGGTGTGTGTGTGTGAATGCATTGTAAAATTAATTAAATTTTGCCATTTGTTATTTGTTAGCGCTTTGCTGTTGCTGTTGCTGCTGCCATTAAACATTTATGCATACACGTACATGTATTGCATTTTCAATTGGTATTTGGAGCAATGAACAAAAGTGCAAAAGCCAAAATGAAATGAGGTACGACAATGCTCTAAGCGCTTTAAATCGATCATTTCACTTTTAACACACACACACACCGAGAGAGAGTGTGAGTGTGAGAGGGAATTAAAATTGGCAGCTCAACAAGCGACATTGCGAAAGATTTTCCTCAATCCCTCTCCAGCAGCATCCGCGCTATCGTTGGCTTGGCCATTGGCCAGTGGCAAAGTTCCGGTTCCGTTCACAAATTTGCACGACATTGATGCCAATTGGCGTGCAGCCTGTTCCTGCTTCCAGGCATATTCTGACATTTTCAGTCATTTTTGCAGCCATCCAACTGTATGTAGCTTCAATACGTATACGTATTGTTTGCACATTTCGATGGCCAAGTTATTGTTATTGGCATTAACAACACATAGCCAGATGAGCTTAAGTGTGGCAACAGCATATTGTTGAAAATCATATTCAATCTATCTTCTTAAGGGTTCCGATGGGTTCCCTTTATCATCCCTTTTCACATCTTAAACTAATTTTAATTATTATTATATATAAAATTCACCTGGTAGAAATGTTTTCGAGCTCAATTGTGCGATCTTGCGATTTTCCAATGCCAATATTTTGTCGTTTCGCATTTATTATATCTTAATAGGGGTACACTTTTATCACTAATCCTTTCGTAGGCTCCTCTTTCAAACCAAGTCTATAAGCATCTAAGTACATACTAGATCATTTGACTTGACCTTAACTTTTGGGCGTGTCAAAAAGGAAACATAATAAATACTTTTAAATTTTTCACATGGGAAATGTGCTGCACGCCGAAACCAATTTATGATATCCGTTAAAGTGGCCAAACGCGCAAAAATAAAACAGATTCCGGAATGCAAAACATGCAACAAAAACAGCAACATGCAGCATGCCAAAAAAGCAGTTTGAGCTGACCAAAAAACATAGCGGCAGGAACCCGGTAAAGTGCACAGCTGGAACGAACTGTGTGGGCGTGGCATTTCACCTCCTCAAAACGTTGACAGCACAAAAAATAAGTAAGTAAGGCTCCAGTCGAAAAATCCCGACTAGCAGATACCCTGCGTATGTGTGTGTGTGTGTGTGTGTACGCGCATACTGCATACTAATCTTCAATGTTCCATATCTACGGACGGACAGACGAACGGACGGACGGACGGACGGACGAACGGACATGGCTATATCGACTCGGCTGTTGATACTGATAAAGAATTTATGTACTTTATGGGGTCGGAGATGTTTCCTTCTGCCTGTTCCATACTCTTGAACAAAACCATTATACCCTTTTTGGCAATTTTAATCGGGTTTAGGGTATAAAAACACAAGTGGCAAGAACAATTGAAAGGCAACTGGAATGCGCAGACAAAAAAATCTGAAATTGGCGAATTTGTAATGCACTGCAAGCAACAAAAAGCCGGCAAACCCAACACAGATAGTAGCGATAGTTATGCATTATGTTTTTTGCTAACAAAATGATGATATTAGAGAACATAGATAGATAAATATATAAACACATATATCAGTACTTTGTAAACTATGCGTAAAAGAGGATTTCATTAAAAAGAATTTTATAATGGATATCGATACTAATTGTTAATAAAAAGTGTATCCATTATGACGATTAATCGTTAAATAAATAGCTTTATTTCGTTTTGTGTGTTTTCGGTTTTTTTTTTTTTTACATAACTGATAACACATATACAGCTCGCAATTGCATGTTGTCGAAATCATTTCTCTTTAAGTGTGAATTAAAAAAATATATACACGTACATATATATATCAAGATATAAGTATTGTTTATTGGATAATATTTATATCGCAGGCTGGTAACCATTATGCTTTCCCTCTGTTTCTGTTTCTGTTTCTGCACACACAAATAAACAACAAAAAAAAGGTGGCATAAATAAGTTGTAAATAAAGTTATGGCCGATAGGTAATAATTTGAAAATTTATGTTTATTTACAATTACAGTTTATTTGCCAGTGTGCAAAAGCGAACAAACAAACTCATATTCATATACAAATACAAATATATATTTAACACGCCCCCCACGAAGCCTACGAAGCAAAACGTATTAATATTTATGTTTTAATTTGATTTCAATTGCCTAAAGATATTATTGAGCTGTTTTATAGCTCGTTCTTCAGCACTGACACAATAAACATAAACATATCGTTCGATTCCATGACAATAAGTATTTTTATTAACACACGTTTGTGGTATAATAAACGCAATTGGATTAACAGCAAACGACTGAATTTTCTTGTTTTGCAACACTGCGATTTATCAAGAGGCAACGCTGAGCGTGCTTCACGTGTTTAAGCCAACGCTTCCTTTGGTCACTCTCTCTTCTTTTGTGGACAGTGAAGAACATCGTTTAACTCTGCCTTGTTGAGATTCATTTTGATTGAAATAAAGTGTTTAACAACTAACTTTAAGTTAACCAACTTGAAATAACTTTGAATTGTGACTTAATAGTTAAGGATCGCTATCAGAATCATTAATTGATTTATCATGTTTAATGAACGTAGATGCAGGTTAGAATTTCTTCCACGTGCTTACAATAACATTTCAAATAAATCACAAAATATATATCTTCCTGCAGAATTTGCCACGATGTTATGTTACCAAATGAGTTCCGCCCTCTGGAACCCTATGATGACATTTGCCTAGTATGCTTTGACAGGATTTTAAGGTAAGTGGCTTTCTTTTCCTTCATTATTCGCATTGAGAGTCTTACATGTGTGTGTGTGTCTTTATTTATATTTAGGCGACGTGAAGCTAGGCTTCTGATTGGACCAAATCAGCCCATGGACACTGACGATTCTGACATGGAGTAAGGTGTTTTTGAAATGAAAATGAACTTTTGAAATGAAAATAAAATCATTATAAACTATTGCAGTGCGTTTTTGTATTTATTTTTGCTTTCTTGTTTTTATAACTCAATAAACAATATTTTCCATATTTATAGTTAATTTTCAATTGATGGCGTGCAATTAAAGAAAAAATCCGAATGATAGAAAAAATCTGCTTTACGAGCTTATGTAATTTATTCGCTATCTGTATTCAATTTGAGCAACACAGCCGACACATTTATGTACTCTATCCGTAGATTTATGAACAAGGATTTCAATAAAATATGGCATTCAATAATTTGCTTTGCTCTCTGTCGCTTATTGTTCAACTTTTAACGCAAAGTTGCAAGCGGGCCGGCGCTTGAAGGAGGTGCGATGTGAACCACACATATACACATATATACATACAATATGCATATGTATGTTTATGCATTATAAATGTTAACAAACAAGCGACAATTGCGAACCATTTGTGCGCCTTTTATTTATTTATGCTATTAAGCATTTTTAACTCTCGGCTTTCTCTGCTGGCATTAATTCAGCTTTGCATTTAACAATTTTTATTATTGAATTTTAATTAATTCAACAAATAACGAGCAAAAATAATATAAAAAAACCTCAAAACCAAATTAAGAACCTTGTTTTTTTATTGTGTTTTTTTTTGTGTTTATGTGCGATACACAGCGCAAAATAACGAACTATTTGAGTGTTGTAGATATAAAAATTATTTTTAAATATCTATTCACATTATATCTAATTCATGTGTACGATTTCACCAAGAGCAGCAAATCGTACGCTGCAGATAACGCAGATACACAGCCATGAAGATGCACCCAATCCACGGACTATGATAAGAAATAGGTTCACACTATCTGTCGAGCTACCTGCAGTAAGCAGATGCACCCGAGCCGTGGTTGGTGATAAAAAATATGTTTTCACTCCATCTGTTGAGCTGCCTGCAGTAAGCAGATAGTAGCACAGGCAGGGTCGTAAATAAGATAATTATAAGACATGTACACGCATAGATAATCATTGATTGTTTAGGTCAACTTGCAGATAGCATAACTAGTCCTAAATAAACCTTATAATCAGTACGAAAATAACCTCTCTTACGTATTCCCTTCGTTGAGCTGAATTGGTCCAAAGTACCGATTGCGGCGACATTTTGTTACTGGTACATGAACCGGTAGCATAAAAAACTCATTTCAGCATAACAGAAAAGTGTATCACTTTTCCTACATCATGTATTATTGTAAATCTGGATTTAATACTAAATAGCGATTTTAAAAAACTTATTGTAGACAAGTTTTTATTTGTTTACTGTTTGATTTCATTAGAGCATATTCACAAACGGTTAAAACCAAATTTTAAATATTAAGGTCATAATAAAGAACAAAAAGAGAATCCTTTTTTAACTTGAATGAATATGAACAATAATGAATATCTTCTTATATATTCCGATTTACTTTAAGTGCTTTGCGCGGCCAACCGTCTCGGTATAATTGATATGCCTCCGCCCCTCTCCACCCAGTCCAGCCTCTCGCTCCCGCACTCCTTTAGTTATGATATATCGTATTAAAAACAAGAATCATAAAAACAAATTAAAGCAAATGGCAAACGAAGCAAAGGAGAGTAAAACGAAAGTGCGGCGAACTGTCAGTGATATTTACTTTATTAATGCACACAATAATATTAAAACTGTAAACACATACAACTGTACAAGTACACATATACATATACATATACACGTACATGTATAAGTATTTACTTTTATGAATCGTGTCCAACTGTGTCCAACTGTTTGTATTGCGACTCAAGGATATTGAAAACAATATAATTATAGCATAAAATATATTTCGGTATTGAAATTAATGAATACGATTATTTCCTTTTGCTTTCAAGTACAATCAATCGCGGTGGTTTCGAGTCGGCAAAGTTTAATTAAAACAACAAACAACAAAAAGATAAAAGAAAAAACATCCTTTCTGTACACACACACACACACAGAGAGAGAGAGAGCGAGACAGAACATTGTTAATCGTTGATGGATTCCGACTTTATATGTGTACTTAACAGATTCCTATACACATTTACAATTCACACTGCTCTCATCCTATCATAAAATAGTAGTTCAACTCGTTTGAAGGGCATGCAATGCAATGCAGATTATGGCCACCTGAACTCATTTAGTGCTCCTGCCGTTATGCTTGCCTCAACGAGATACGTTGCAACGTTTCGTTATTTCGTTATTTATTTCTTTCTTTTTCGGTTTTTATTTTTTTTTTGTGCCCAGAGCATTCGCAACGCAGTGCTGATGATGATTTTGGCTTGCAACGTGAATAATGAATGTTAAAAATTGTATTATACATAATTCAAACAAACACAATTCGAAACGTTAAATCTGAGCGATGCTGCAAGCGCACAACTGAATGAGCCACCCAACCATCTAGCGCAAGCCGCACTGCATTAGCACCACCACCAGAAGCAACAGCAGCAACTGTTGGCCAACAGCAGCAGCTGCAATCGTACCCAACCATTCACCAACGGCAGCTGTGCAACTGCAACAGCAACAGCAGCAGCAAAAGCAGCGGCTTCAACTTGCCCGTCATTTGCTCATACGCTCTAATTAGTTAAGCGAAGCGTTTGCGCGTCGAGTGGGTGTGTGTGTGTATGTGTGTGAGTGTGTGGGTGTGTCTGGTACTATCTGAGTGTGTTTGTGGCAGCGGTTGCATCTTTTGTTAGAGCCCTAGCAGCACTCAACGTGTTGCCGGGGCAACAACGACCAGCTTTGTTAAAAAATTTTGATGCGATTTTCCTTTAACTTGCACAATTATCATCACAACAACAACAACAGCAACATCAGCACTATCAACATCCATCGAAATTTAAAAAAAAATGGATTTTTACAGTTGATCGACATTAAGATAATCTATAGTTGAAATTTTGACAAAATATCCATTGAAAATGATGCAAAACTAAACATTTCTTCGGTCAAAAAAACCTTTTAGATTAATTCTCTCAAAAATAAAAAATTAACATTTGTTTATACAAATTTAATTTAAATATTTTGTTGTTACTCTGGTCACTTTTCACAATACAATACAAAAATAACAAAAAAAAAATACCTCATGTTAAGTATACCTTATGAAAATGATAGTTTCAGGGTATTGAATAACGGTACAGAAGACTCGATTGCCCAACCACGCTGCCTGGCACGGTTATATTTCAAAACTATGGCACAACGGCTGCAAAATGCTAGGGACCAAAAGAGTGTGCTGCGTGGGAGGATGCACTTGTTTGTTGGTTGGTTGGTTGGTTTTTTTGTATGTATGGCCATCTGTGTATCTGTACGTAAATGTATCTGTATCTTTGCAACGGTAATTAAATTGCAGCTGCTATTTTTTTGCTGCGCCTGTTGTTGCTGCTGTTGCCGTTGGCGTTGTGCATGAATCAAGCAACTGCCTAAAAGCAGGCAATGTATTTTTTACAGCCTTCGGCATGGCCGTTAGTTAGTGTGTGTGTCTGTCTGTCTGTCTGTGTAAGTGCTAGGCGAATGTTCATGCTATAGAGTTTTTGACAATGTTCATCGAATTTGTAACAAGGAGAATAAAGATTAAAAAAAAAAAGGAGAGATACTTACCATAGAACTATAGTTTCTGGCAGCTTAACACTTGGGTGCGTTGCGCATATTCCTTAAAATTTCTAATACAATCGACTTGCAATTGCTGTTTGCGAAATGCAATTGCTTAAGCATCAATTTCCCCATAAAGTACACTTGAAAGCGTGCTTATTGTGCATGCCTACATATATGTATATGTGTGTGTGTGTAACTGTATGTAAAATTTTTGTGCAATATTCTCTGATGTTTATCTTGGCGAATTGCACTTGAGATTTGTACTAATGGACACTGAACTTATTGCTCAGAACACTTTATTCAATCCTCATCTCCTCTTCGCCATTCTATATCTCTCTTTGTGTATTGTGTTGAACTTTTTGATCACATTTGTTGGCCAGCTGCCAAATCAGTCAGCTCAATTGCCTAAGCTAGCAAACTGGTGCATAATTTGAATGCATCCCCATCAGCATCAGCAGCAGCATGATAATTATCATCATTAATTTCACAGTGGCATTCGCAATTCAATGCGCAAAATGCTCAAAATACTATGGAATTCTCGCATACGCTGAATAGCTGAAAACAGATTGAGAGTATGGCTATGCGTATGCCTATGCGTATGCGTAATATGCATAACAATAGAAAAGTAATCATAATTAATTTTAGACAAAAAGCAACAAAAAATCCAAAACTCGTTGCAACTTTTAGCAAACAAGCTAAGCTGATTAAATGCAAGATGAAGATCCACTGTGCACAGTTGGAACGGAACTATGGGACAATACGTTTGTCTATCTATCTGTCTGTTTGTCTGGGTGTCCCTCTGTTAGTAAACCAACACTGGCAAGCGCTGGCAACACTGCTAACATTTGAACAGTCCAGACAATGCTAAGTCGTCAGGAGACGACGACGACTATGAGTCGGCTGATTTGGGGTGGGGCGAGCGAGTGGCAGCCACAGCTACTTAGAATAGCCGCAAGCTGTTGACAGCAGTTGGCCAACTGCGAAACCCAAGCTGCTGACTGCACAAAACGCAGAAGAAGTTGGTTGGAAGAGTGGGGCGTGGGGAGTTGGGGTTGAAACTCTCTGCTTGACTTGATCGGTGCTGTAAGCCAACGAGTGTTAAGCATTTTAATTGCAGGCATTAATTTAGACATGGCTAAAACACAAGTTGTTGTTGTTGTTGTTGTTATTGTTTATGTTATTGTTATTGTTACAGTTGGCCGTGTTGCTATTGTTTTTGTTGCCTTTTGTCAAGCTTGCACCTGCAGGCAATTTGGCAATACTTGTACACGAATCTACGTATATATGTATGTATGTATGTATGTATTTATGTACGAATGCGTAATCAAATGTGCCTAGGTCTAATAAATAATTGCTCTATACATTTATAGAGCTACCAGCTTAACATACAAACATAGCCAAAGGCAAATGAGTCAAGTCTACTATGGTCAAGCAAATGGTTAAACGAACAGACAGAGACAGAGAGACAAGGAGAGAGAGAAAGAAAGTCGCAACAGCTGCAGCAGGAGCTGAAGGAGAATTTGTCTCACTTCGTTGACATTTAATTAAAATGCATGCAATTTATGCAAAACTATTGGCGGACGGCCATACACTTTAAGGCGGCAGTGTTGCTTGCTTTATGGAACTGCCTAAAAGGCAATGAATATTTTACTGATAGTCTCTCTTTGTGTTATTAATTAGTTAAGTGAGTTTTGTAACAAACCTGGCTTAAGCAAGAGGACACATACATATATATGTATATATATACAGTACGTCTGAGTGTGGTTCGATGTAGATTTGATATTGTGCTCATGAAATATTTTATTTAACTTATTTGTGCTTTATTTTTCTAATCAAAACAGATGATGCAATCAAAAATTCGTTTAAATTATCTAATAAAATGTTGCATTAAGTTTATATATCCATTGTTTATTTGTTTATTTAATGTGGCTTTATTATTCGTTACATTTAATTTAAATTAAATTTTTCAATTATATCGATGCGATAAATATGTAATACTGTCATGCTCTGATTATTGAGAAACCCAACTGCAAAGTTTCGAGTATTTTGAGAGAGGGTATTAATGCAACGGCTTGTTTTCATTTGTTCACAACGACTTCGGAAAGTGCTGCAGTCATCATATTAGAACGCAATTATGCAATTGCTTTTATATTGCAAGGACAACAAAACGCCTCACAGCCCATTTCAGGGACTGCATAATTTATAATACCACACACACACACATACATAAATACATGAAAGCATGCATATGTGAATTTTATATACTACACATACAGATATACATATACATATATATAATGACTAAATGCAGAAACGCCCACAGCTTGATGCATCGATGCGTTCGATGTGGCATTTACAATTTATTACGCATACGACCTGTTGTCGTTATTGTTGTTGTTGTTGGAAGCGTATATGAGAATGTGCGTGTGTGTGTGTGTGTGTGATTTAAATTAAGTTTCGAGTCGAAACGACATTTTAAAGTTGATGCCAATGAGCGCTAGGTGGCACTACTTTGACACTACTGCTCCTGCTGAGCCGATTAAAGCCCCTTTCACACCACAAGTGAACAAAACTCAGACTCAGACAGTGAGCTGAACTGAACTGAACTGAACTGCAGTTGCCGCTGCACAACTCAGGGCCAACTTCTTCAGCAACTTTTGGCCCCAACACTATTGTGTGCCAGCCTATAAATGTTCAGTTCAATTGTCCTTTCGCTGTTTGGCAGTTTACCGACGACTTTCCACAGTTACCTAGAAGCCAGGCGCCAGGCGCCAGGCACCAAAAGCCGTCTTCAACTCTTGCCGAGACCAAAATAAAAAAAATAATCAAAAAAACGATTTTTATACAGAGAAACTTAGAATCGGCAGGTTTTTGGCGTCGTTCGCCATCGACATCGTCATCGCCTTTGTGCAACTTGACAAACTAAAAATGAAAAAAGTTTCGTTTGCCTTCGTGTTGCAAGCGGCGCCTTTTTCAATATCCTTTGGCCCGTCCTTACCGCAGCCCAAAAATGTTCCAGGAAGCCAAGCACGCTGCACAAGATGGCTCGACATATTGATTTTATGTGTGTGTGTGTGTTCGTGTGTGTGAGTGTGTGTAAGTGTAGAAGCAGGACAATAACGTTTAAGCTGGCCCTGACAATGGCAATGCCGATGCCTTGTTGCCGTTACCGTTGCCTCGCCAGTTAAGTTAAGTCAAGGTGAATCTGCGAATCAATGGTGCCCTTTTAGAAGCTTAAGCGCTGTGTGTGTGTGTGTGTGTGTGAGTGTGAGCCCAAAGGACTTTCTTTTCAACTTGACTAGAGAGGAAGAAGCGAGTACAAAGGGTTAAAATTTGCAAAAGTATTTGGCAACTGGTAGGAAAGTGGAATATGGTTTATCGTTAAAAATCTGAAAGAATTCATAAAATAAATTTAACTAAATAATAATTTGTATAATATTATGTGTGCTGGATTTTCAATAATACGTTTGACATACCCCAAAAACTTGATAAAATATAGTGTTCAGTTATGAGTTCGTATCGAAAAGGTTATTTTAAACATAATCATATATCTTTGTCGGTGTATTCCAAGAAGCTTGACCATGCTTGTCTTTTGTTATTTGCAGATCTGCTTGATCGAACTCTCAACATTTATCTTCACAACCTTTTGTGATTTTGCCTGATATCAATTCACCATCTGTATGTTCTAGCCATGTGCTTATTAGTCAAGCTGTTTGATTGTTCATCTACAGCCAAAAGTTATTTTTTGTTTTATTTTGAAGCCAGCTATGATTTGTTGACCTCTGTCTTGGGGTCAAGTCGGGTGGCGCGACTGCTTTGAAACCAGTTTGTGGCGTTGCCGCAACGCGTTGATCTGTTCTAGCCAACATTTATTTTATTTATTTCTTACCACATGACAGGGCCAATAATTCCCTAGTGCTTGTTGTTGTTCTCGGCCGTCTCGCCATTTATGCGTAATTTGCCAATTTACGTAAATTTTTTATTCTTCTGACTTTATTGAATAAGCTCCAACCAAAAACAAAAAAAAGAAAAGAAAATATGCTTGTTGAAAATCGCAACCTTTTGCGTGACTGGGCTCAAGGTGTGTGTATGTGTGTGTGTGTGTGTGTGATTACGTTTACGGTTACGGTAACGCGGTTACGGGTTACGGGTTACGATAAGCTCCAGACATCCTTGAAGTTGCCTCGGCCACGGATATCATGTTCGCATATTTTGTCTGACTTCTTATTTATATAAACTGTAAGCCAAGTCGTTGACTTCTCTCCTGAACTTGGTCAAAGCGAAGACAGAGAGAGAGAGAGAGAGCAAGAGAGAGGAAGACTACTGAAGAGATACTGGCTAAAGCGCTGGCTAAGACGACACGGTGCGGGCTATCAATTGTTTTCACACACACACACAGTTAAAGGATTCGCTGGCTGCCATTATGTATGTGTGTGTGTGTGTGTGTGTGTCGCACTTTTGTGGGTTCAGTGCCACGAAATCAGGCCATGAGTTATGCCCGCGAATTAAAATGAAATTTAAGACCGCCTTGAGATATTGTCGCCCCCAAACCTGAGATGGCAATCAGTTTTAATTTTTTTTTAAGTTGTTTCGCTTATGCGTTTCACAATACGAACAAAAACAAAATATTAAAACGGAATTTTTTATATGCTTAAAGAAATACTAAAATAAAAAATGTTTAATTTATTCACTCATTTTTGTTTTGTTAAATCCATTTTATTCACGATTATTTAAAAGATATTTGGATTCGATTCGATTTAGCAAGTTTCTTTTTAGTTTTTATACTTTTTAAATAAGCTTGCACATTTCTTATTGGTTTAAAAAAAAAAAATGTATTTGTTAAATGTATGAAATAATATTGCAATATTTGATGTATTGATTCAATTGGCTCAAAGTTATGTTTCGCTTTGTTACATATATGTATATTAATACATTTGAATAACATGTAACTTTTTTGATAATTGTTTTTAACACATTTTTATAAATTGCGAAAAATGCTTCTTATATTTTTTTGTTGCGTGTTACATTAACTATTTGGAATTTTATTATGTTATTAGTTAAGCAACTCACTAAAAAAAAAACAAACAATAAAAAAAATACATTTTTAAGTAATTAAGTATTTATTTTTCTTTTTTGTTTATATTAATATGCATTGAAATTTATTCTGTATGCATTTAAATAATATCGTAAACCTTTTTTTTAAGAGCAGCACAGAAAAAAAAATTATCTGATTAATATTTGTTTATTTTTTTCGTTTTTGTTCATTTTGTTGGTGTTGTTGCTGCAAATTGACATATAGCATGTTTGGCTATTCGATTTTAGCTCATTTTGATGTTTGTTTTTTATTTGTTTTTTTTACACTTGCATTTTATAAATTGTAAGCTAAACACACTCAAAAAAAAAAAAAGAAAATAAGAAAAATAATATTAAAAATATAGTATGTATATATAAGAGAGATGTATATAAAAGTAAGCAGTTGGGATCGAAATGTTTGTCGACTGCTTTTGGCTGGTTGTAAAAGCGTTCTGATCGTTCTTCAACAACAGTTTCAAGCCTTTAGCTCATCGTTGTCGCTTATGTATGTGACGATGACGCGTCTTCTTCTTCTTCGTTGTCTTCTTTGGCCTGCCTCGCTTACCATATGTTCGTGCCTTGCTTGTATTTGCTCGAGAGCGTTGGGTAATCCGATGTGGCTGTGGCTGATCCTCGAGATTGCGCCAGCGTTGCGTACCACTGCGTGTGTTATTGCCAACGGTCGTTGTTGTTGTTGTTGTCGTTGTGGGCGTTGTTGGTGAAAAGGTAGATGTGGTCGGTGTTATCACAACGATATTGCTGGTTGGCGCCTCCGTTGTTGATGACATTAAACTGCGCCACAACACAAACTTCTTGAATATACCCCGACCCTCGTCAACTACTGGGGCAGCAGCTGAACTGCGTCCCATGCTTTGTGGCAAACGATAACCTGTAGAAGTAAATCGATTGAATGAATGCAAAATAATGATAAGTAACAGCAACAATTACCCTTTGGTCTCAATGTTTCAATGTTAGCAATATGCAGCAGCAGTAGAATCAACAGAAGAAGAACGCCAATGCCCGTTCTGGCTGTCCCGTTTGTTGTCTGTGTCATGTTTAGTTGTTGGTGAGAATGTTGGTTGATTGGAGTGTCGAACAGTTCTTTTATACATAGATGCGTCGTTGAGATGCAATTAAAAAGTTTCACCCAAAAATCTAATTGCGAGCTCGCGTGCATGACGCTGAATGAATCAAATGAACGAACGAACGAACGAACGAATGAATGGAATGGAATGGATTGCCTTGACATGGTATCATTAGATGAATGCCACACACATACCCCCCCACTTTCCACCACCCTCCGGGCATGAGGAGTGGATAGAGAAGTATCTTAAAGGCAGTCGTTGTAGTAGTGAAAGTTCTTGTAGAAGGCACAGTAAATCAAATCTAATAAACTCTCAACAATAAACATGCGCACATAAATCTCGGTAGGCGGCACGAATGGCAAAAACTGGCAAATCAACTTGCAACACAAACACAAACACACACACGCACACACACATACGCACGAGCAACAGCTCGAGAGCGTGTTGTATAAATAAATAAATGAATTTATGTTTTTACAGGGCCAAGCAAGAAAATTTACTATCTTCAGTATGCACATACATATATATATTGTGCGTGTGTGTGTGTTCGAGTGTGTATAGATATTTATTTTTTTATGCACATATTTATATTACATGACCACTTTTGCGGCCATATCCTTAAGGCAGAGAGATAGTGTCAGTGCGTGCGATGAACAGTGGCAAAAGCAAAAGCAAAAGCAAATAACTTTAACATAATTCACTTAAATCTTTTTGGTTTAATCTTGAAAAGTGTTTCTTTTAGCCAGTAAAACCAAGTACTAAGCGTTTCATTCTCATTCACACACTACACGCAGCTACAAACAGACAAGCAGACAAACAGACAGACAGA
The DNA here is from genome assembly GCA_035044465.1 of Scaptomyza tumidula. NCBI lineage: Eukaryota > Metazoa > Arthropoda > Insecta > Diptera > Drosophilidae > Scaptomyza > Scaptomyza tumidula. The sequence goes on from JAWNNW010000130.1 coordinate 1,419,836, forward strand.
CTGACAGACAGATAGACAAACAGACAGCGAAGATGTTGCAACAGTCAAGTACACACGAAACGTGTGTGTGTGTGTGCGTGTGTGTGTGTAAGAGAGAGAGTGAAAGTTGGGCTGTTTGTAAGTGTTTTTCTCTGTGCATCTGTTTCTAGAAATTGTATTTAGTTTTGTCTGTGTGTGTGTGTGTGTGTTTGCATCTTTAACTTTTGGCACCCTAAGTCAAAATGTTTTCTTGTAATTTCCCAAAGTGTTGTGTCAATAGTCAAGCATGCAGGCAAGCAGGCAGGCAGGCAGGCAGGACCTCATATTGCACCCCTAACGAGTATCCTTACGCACACACTCGCACACAGAAAAGTAAGTAGTTGAGAATGAAATGTGCATGCATTCCATTGCATTGTTGTAATTGGGTAGAACATGTGTGCTAAATAAATAAAATATGATTAATACATCTCTATCCTACATGTGTGTGTGTATGTTCATTTTGAAGGACAACTGAAGCTGAGTGCAAAGTTGCATTAATAAATCTAAGAACACACACACACACACACACAAGTTTATATTATATATGTTTTAGGTAAAGTCAGAATTTGATAGATTCGATTTTAATAGACTTTGTTAATTAAATGACAATCACTGAACTCAAATACGTCAACAAGCAAGCAATATTTTATATATACTAAGTATTACATATTATATATATGTATAGTTTCCTTGTTATTATCATTATGCAGCGTCCTTTTCTCAATTTCAAATGCGTCTTTATTCAATTATCCGACATGTGTATGAATTTTGTGTTGCTCAAAGTTGCCTCCTTCATGAGTTGTTGTTTCCTTGTGTGTGTGTGTGTGTGTGTGATAAAATCCAATTATAACATTTTCTATTAACTTAAAAGCTTCTTATATATTTATTTAATTTGTTATTGTGGCTCAGCTTACCCCCCCTTCACCACCTTCTTCATCGCCTTCGCCTTCTCCTTGCCATTCTCATTGTCTTACTCGATTGCTGTTGTTAGTTTTCCCGTCGAATGCGTTGGGCACATTTTGCGACTTGCTTAATTTTATGATTATTATTGTTCTTGTTGTTGTTGTTGACATACTCAGAAAGTTGTTGTTGTTGTGTTGGTGCTGCCATCAATTTAGAGTTCCTTGGGAAATGCCATTTTAAGCTTCTTAGCCCTCGTTTTCTTTAACGTTCTATCTCTTTGTCATGGTAACTACGAAACACTCACGATTCTGCCTACTTGACTTAATGTCTTGATGAGGCTGATTGCATTTATGGCTGTCTCTGTCTCGAATGCACTTTAGCTTAAGTTGATATTGTTGTTTGATTCTTGTTGTTGATCTTATTGCTACTTCTCTGATTATGCATTGTTATGCAAGCAATTTAAATCGATCTACTTAAAATGCTAAGCGGTATGAATTATTGCATTATTGTTATTATTGTGGCTGCCAGTTAGTCAACGAGTCAGTCAATCGATTGGCTCGGTTGGTTCGGTTGGTTGGTTGGTTGGACTTGCATAACAGGGCGTATGCTTAACAATTATTTTCAATTGGCATCCTTGGATTCGACAAAACATTTCGTTAATTAAGCCCCCCAGTTAAATATGCAACTGTTTAGCTAATAAGCATTTAATTTCAATCAAAAATTTTGTTGTTCGTCGGTCAAGAATGTGGCTTATACTGTATAGATATTATTGTTGTTGTGGCTAATATGGTAAGTGGAAATTTGGACTATTTTAATTGCCATTCATTTCGATATAACCCAAGTATTCACAATTGTGTTACGTCATCAAGTTGTGTTGTGTGCAAAATGTGAAACAATACAATTTCTTAATTGAGAAAATCCTTCTTCTTTATGCTGTAACAAAAGGCAGCCTCAAATGTCTGAAAATTAATAATTTGTAACTTAAAAGCAAGGATAAACTCTTTGCATTTTAACTAATCCATTAGATATTCGGTATTTAGGTGAATTGAAATAGTTTTTAATAAATATTTTTTAACTTTATATAAAAAAGAATTACACAACATATTTACAGACTCTTTGCGCTGTTTTATTTGCTTGAACAATAAGTTAATTAAAAGAAGAAAAAAAAAAGTATACAAAAAAAATGTTGAATAAGTTATATATATGGTCGGTGTTGGTTAGATCGATATCCTTATATGGACAATGAGTGTCTTCGTTGTTGTTGTTGCCTCTTACAAATACTGAACACGTCGAATGTTCTTGGCAAATGTCATCAACGGATTATTTCGCATGGGATAAACGAGGCCATCGTTGACGGGACGTTGCCTCAATCGCTGACCAAACATTTGGAAACGTGAGCCCTGCAGCATATCTTCAGAAGTAACCGAAGCAGGAGCAACAGCAGGAACAGATTCATCCACATTACCATCATTGGACTCGATCGACTCTGGCTCGCGGATATTTTGCTCATTGACAGAAAAATTTACTGTTGCAGTTGCAGTTGTAGTGTCATCTTCATTGCTACTCTCTCGAATGGGTTGGGCTGCCTGCTGCAGTTGTCGTAGCATACGCAGATTCAGGGGCACATAGCCTACCGCATTGTTGCCCAGTGTAACGGGAACCAGTGGCACACCAGCACCCAAGCCAGAGATGCCATTTATAGCATTGATGCCATTGATGCCACCTGCACCCAGATTTGGAATATGATTGGCATAACCAAGACGACCAATGCTGCCATAGAGATCGATCAGTTCGTAGGGCAGGCGCATTCCCTGGGCAGCATCCTGACCCTGACGCGTCTGGAAGTACGACATTAGCTGTGGCGAACGCAATATTTCTGATGTTAAGAACCGAGTGCCAGCAGCAGCTGCTGCCGGGTTAATAACAGTAACATTATTATAGTTATTGTTCACATTGGTGTAATTCCTTTCCGCACTATTGTTGGGAATCAAGCCGTTCCTCAGGTTTAAGTGGTGAAAGAAGCGTGGCTCCAAGTTCTGTCTATTTCCAAACATACGTGGCGTATTGAACAGCAACAGTTGCTGTACTTGTGCGGGTGTCAATTCGGCTGTTGGCACAACATCGCCATAGTCCACATTCAAAAGATTCGAACTGCGTTCAACTTCTGGATTGGAAATCAGCTGCTGCTGCTGCTGATGTTGCAGTTGATCCTCGGCGTAGATATTGGTGTTAAAGTTCTTGGCCTGCTGCTGATGCTGCTCTGGCTGCTGCTGCTGCTGCTGTTGTCCAATTGCCGCACGACGTTGAAAGGGTGTCTCAACGTATTCATCGTTCGTGTCGAAAGTGGTATACCATAGATGTGGGCCAAAGAGTTGAGGCAAAGCTGGACCTGCTGCTGTGGCACTTGTCTGAACGCGTCGCTGTCTACCCACGCCTGCCGAGCTCCTGCTGGGCAGCATGAGAAGGCAGCAGCTGAACAATGTCAGTGTCATCAAAGATTGTTTCGCTTTATTCTGCATATTTCTTTTGTAACTGCTTGATTTTGAACTGCTTGACTTTGAACTGCTTGCTTGCTGCTCTAGTTGATTGCTGGAGTAGCTTTATGCTTCTTCTGAGTTGCGTTGGCGACTTTATATACAGTTGTGCTCCAGTTCTGGTCAGCTGCCAGCTTTACAGAGCTAATGAGCTATCATTTATCCGTTTGCTTATCGTGGTCGCTTATCAGTTTCTATTTAGTTTTTGGCCGCAATGTTGCGGCTTTCATCGCGATTGGAACGCAAAATGAACTCATTAATTTCGTTGTCGGTTGCCTTTGCTCGCAACTTTTGTGCGATCTTAAGCTGCTTTATTCGTGAACGCTTGACGCTAATTACCCCACACACACACACACACACACAGACACAGGCACAAGTTGCGACAGGATTGCAATTATCTTTTTCTATTACCTTTAAGCTTTTCTTTTTTTTCTGTTTTGTTTTAGTTGCTTAAATTTTATAACAATTCCATGACTGCAATTTAAGACTTCATCCTTTATATGTGTTTTAAATATTACACACATATTGATTGATCCATTAATTAAATATTTATGGTAATTTTATATGTCATTCTTTTGAGTCAAATAGACAGACCTTTAACCCTACTTGAAGCCCTTTACCTCTCAGCCCCCTGCCCATGCCACAAAGAGCCTTTTTCAGCTGTCAGTTTTCGGTAGCATCTGTTTGTCAGTTTGGCCTAAATCGCTAGCGATTTGTATTTTTGTTTCTGTTTTCTTTGCTGCGTTTCCGTTATTATTATTTTTGTTTTTTTGGCTAAAGACAAATAAATATTTTGTTGCATTGCCAGTTGAGAGGACTGCACCGACCTGCCTAGGCCCTTACCAACCCCCCGTTCGTAGCTCTCTCTCCTCAACCTAGATTCCTTTCGAGTCCATTCGAGAATTTTGTTCTGCCATTTTCATGCAAGAGCTAACGGATTGCACGGTGTGAGGAGGGTGGAAGGGTAGAGGTGTGGGCGGGGATGTGGTTGCTTATCTCTTACTCGCCTCTCTCTCTCTCTGTCTCTCTCTCTCTTTCTCTCTGCCTGTCTCTGTCTCTGTGTTTGTCTTGGCCCAATGTGTCAAAGTCAACTTGGTAAAAAGTTTGCTTTTTATTATTTCGTTGCCTTCATCGTTGGCGTCGTTGGCACTTTTTGAACTTGCCACTTGCCGCTTGCCTCTGGTGCCTTTCTTCATTGCAAGACCCTTTCTTCTTTTTCTCACCGCCCCCTCCTCACAGCAAACACACACACACTCTCAATTTTCAAGCGAAAATATTATAGCATAGCATACTTTCCGGCGCCGGGCAAAATATGTAGGAAAACAGTGCTCACTGAAAATTGGACAACGAGTGAACCAAAATAAAAGAAAAATATGATGGAAAAGTGTGCTTTTCGATGCATGCGGCATGCACGACTAGTACATATCCTTTTTTTTTTTTTGGTAGTTTCGTTGTGATGAATCTTTTATGAAATGATTTAAAAGTAATCAAATAATGCAAATGTTTCAATATTTTGTGTATTTTTTTATATATATATTTTCAAAGCGATAATAGGTAATATGCCTCCAATATGCTCTTACAGATAGCATATGCGGCGAATGTAAGGGGGAGTCGGGTTGCATCATAAATATGTTTGTTTGGTGGAAAGGGGCGGGGCGGGTTGGTTCGGAATGAAAGTAAGGAAAATACCATGCCATAATGCGATTTTTCCAACGGCATACAAACCGCTGCCCACGATTATGCGCCCACCCGCACCCACCTTTTTCCCTTCTCCTACCGTACCACCAACCACCCCAAACACCTTCCATGCCACCATCGAAATCTGCTTTGCTCAACTACATTGCACTTTGCGCTTGCGTTTCTTTTCACTTCTCAAACAGTTTTTTGTCGCAATAAAAATTTAAGTCGATTTTATGGGCACAAAAAAAAACGCAACACTGGGCAAGTGGAGGGCCAAAAGAACGAAGAAGTCTTCGCTTAAGTTGCGATTCCTGTTGTAGTAGTCGTCCCGTTCTTGAGTCCTGAAGTCCTAAAGTCCCTGTGTCTGGAGTCTTGAATCGTAGCATTCAACTCTCGAATGCAAAGTGAAGGCAGAAATTACAATTCTCTGGCACATAGCAAAAACCCCCCCAAAAAATATGAAAAAAAATGAAATAAAAGTTTCATTTCTCTGGCGATTTTGTTGTCTCAACTTGGCATTCATATGCAAGCAACGAGGGGTGGGGAGTGAAAGGGGGGATGATGGGGGGATGGGGTCGTCAAAAATTGGAAGGTTTATTTAAATTTTAACTTGTTTCGAAAACGTTTAAAAAGTTTCCGCTACTAACTGACTGCTGATAACACAAAGTATCCTCTACCCAACAACTCTACCCCCCGTCCCCGTCCCCGAACCAACCACCACCCTTCCTCACCCCCCTCCAGCTATTTACGCGTTTGGCCTCGCGGGCAAGTTGTAACAAAGTTGATTTCAAGCTTGGTCTCAGCAATAAACGGATGGAGGCATGGTAGGTGGGCGGAAGGGTGAGTGGAGGAGGGTGGCGGGGGCGGTGTGGTAAGGTTGGTTATGGGTTGATGGGTTTCGGGCAGTTGTTGTTGTTGTTGCTGTGACAAAATTAGCACAAAATACTTTATCTATATAAATACTTATTTATATTTTATTTGTATTTATTTTTATATTTATTTCATTTTCTGTTCCAAACTTAGTTTCGAAGGAGTGGGGTATGTCAAACCGTCTTTTTCTTTTGACTGGTGCTAAAATAAGATTCGTTGCCGTGCCAAATATAGATAGTGTGCTTTACTAACCACAAGCTCGTACAAAGATGTCAGACCGAACAAAGCTGACACATGTGGTGCCAGGCTAGTCAATCAAAATCAAAATCAAAATCAAAGCAAGAAACCGAATCGTAGATGTGGGTCACAATTCAGCATACACAAGACTTCATGGCTAAATGTTTGAAAACGAGCAAGTGAATTGGCGGGGTTGATGGGTTGGTGGGGTGGGGTGGGGTTCGTTCTGGGACAGTTGGTTTTGGGAATTGTTGAATGAACAAGTTTTGGACTGCTATATTCAATATTGATTAGTCTAGCAAACAGAAACGAGAGAGAGAGAGAGAGCGAATTGTCTGTAAATTGTGTTGGAACTTGTTTAAAAAATAGCTAAGTTAAGTTGAGTTATTTTTGGTTGAGGTGTTTTTGGCTTGTTAGAGTAACAAATTGAAAATTTTGAAGAAATCAAAATAAAAAAATTATCATTCCATTTTAGAGATTGGCGCAGTCCAAGAATTCCAATTAAGCTGGTATTAGCTGTTTAGAGTATCGACCGATGTGAGAATAAGTAAGAAGGAACGAGTGGGTGAGATGGAAAGAAGTGTCTCGTTGATCCGGAAATGCCTTTTACCCTGACCATGTGCCGCTCATTAGCAGCCACTTTGGGCTTGACACATTTACCAACGAGCAAAGCAGCCAACGTTAAAATACGACGACGACGACGACGAAGACGCCTTAGACGATGACGACGACAAAGATAGAAATGGAAATGGAGACGTTGACGTCGATGTCGACACCGAGGTGAACGAGGTGAAGGGGTGGCAAGGGAGAAAACTGAGACAAGGGAGAAAGAAACAAGACGAGGCATCTCTTTCTTTCTTTCTGTCTGCCTGTGTGTCTGTTGGACGTTGAAGTGAGTTGCAACTAATTTCAGTTTAATTTGTGTCAGTTTTTGTCTTAGCGCCGCTTTTCTTTTCACACTTTTCGCCACGCGACGTCGTTACTTATTATCCTTTGGCTTCTTCTCATCCCTTCTCTTCTCTTCTCTTCTCTTCGCTGCTCTGCTCTATCGTGCAACGTGCGAGGTGTAAATGCTGCTAATGACGCCGTCATCGTCAGGATACAAAAGGCCCTCAGCGTGTTGAGTGTTAAGCGTTGAGCGTTTATCGTTCAGTGCTCATTGCTCATTGCTCATTGCTCACTAGTCAATATTGCGCATGAAGATTGTCTCAAAGAACGATTGTCAGTCAGTGGGTCGGTCTCACTATCTCACTGTCTGGCAACGTCTCTCTCTCTCTCTTTAATGACTTCCTTCTTTAATTTGGCAAATTTATTATTTTAATTTGCGCGCTTTACGTTTTTCGTGGCAAATTCGTTTCGTTGGGGTCGTTTCGATTTCGATTTCATAATTAGGACTCTGCTCCGCGTGCGCAATTTAAGCAACAACACAAAGCGAGACTCAGCGAAAGGCCTCTACGCCCTGTCTTCCCCCCACTACGCTGTCTCTCTTTCTCTTTTGTCCGCTTCACTTTCATTCATCAAGCAACATAAACCGCTGGCATCCAAGATGTTAATGCGCTTATTTTCATGTTAATTACCAACAGACAACAAACAGACAGACAGACAGGCAGACAGCAGCTTCACCAACTTCAAAACGGGCACATAGTTTTTCGGCTAGCTAAAAAGGACCGCTTGCTGACCCCTCGCCAACGACAAAAGGAATGGAAGGTGGGGAGGGGGGGTGCTCCACTTTGCTGGCATTGCCAGCGGGCAACTAAGCGACCTGGCCTCGGCCTCAGCCGCCGCCGCCGCCAGTTCGGTTGGGCGCCTCTCAGATTTTTGCCAGGCGATTTAAATAATTGACAGATTTTCGCATTTTCGTTAAATGCCGCCGGCTCTTGGTGTTTATGTGTGTGTGTGTGTGTGTTTGTTGCTTTTTTGCACCAGCTGCCATCTTGTCAACTGTATCGGCAGGGGGTCAATGGGTCTTTCAAATACTACATCCCCCCCTCTCGCGCTCTCGCTGTGTCTTTGTCTTTCTATTTATCTCAGTGTTCATCTTGAGTTTCATCTTTTAGTGTCTGCGCTTGGGCCTCGCTTTGTTCGTGAAAACATTAAACTGTTTTATCTTTATGAGATTATGTCTGCTGCTTTTCTTTCGCTCATACCGTCTCTCTCTCTCTCTTTCTCTTTTCGCTCATCCTCTCTCTTTCGCCTTTCGCCTCTCGCCTTGTCTCTGTAATGTGTGTGCGTATGCCAAAAAGGAACTCTTTGCCCAAAGGATTTGTGTTTGACAAAGTTAAATGCACATTGTGCCCAGGCACGCAGCATTGAAGCTACTTCAAACCCCACACCGAACCCAACACCACCCCCACCTCCATCCCCACAACAATTTGGGTTTTTATTATAGCCATTTCTGTTGTTCGATGCTCTGTGGTCGTTTCTCCGTTTCTATTTCTATTTCTGTTCGCCCGCTCAATTCAATATTGGTTTATTGGCCAGTTGAGCTTTTCACAGCGATTTGAGTTGTTTAACCCGAAAACAAGTTTAAGGTTATTGATACACCTACAGCCTTTGACTAACCGTAAACAGCGCTCAATATCGCGCTCTCTTATCGATTATTTACATCATCTCTAAATTGGATTTCTTGTTGTTAAAGAAGTCTCTTATAAAAGTAATAATAATAACAATGCCTTAATACTTTTACTGGGACAGAACACTATTCCGAATACGTTGGCAACCCTATGCAACCAACCATGATTGACTGACTGACTGACTGAGTGACTGAGTGACGGACTTAAGCCATATATGGCAAACTGGATTCGAATTTGCTTATGCATTTTATGGCTCCAACTTTAGCTCGGAATGCTCGACATTGCCACATTTTGAGTGGCTGCAACAGCCGTCACCTGGCCCAGGCAGCGATAAAAACCGCGCACAACAACAACAACAACAACAACACACACACACACAGATACTCATGCCCATCTGTATGTAAAGGAGGCGCTGACAATGAGCTCTAGTCCCGTCGTGCAAAAACAATGAGGTGATAAACTTGCAGGCTCAATGCACAACAACAGCAACAATAGCAGCTGCAACAACGTCAGCGTCAACGTCAACATGGCGCGCACATTTTGATGGCACCTCGGAGAAAGCGAGAGAGAGAGAGAGAGCTAGGGAGAGGGAAGACAGAAGTGCAGCAGACGTTGCTGGTGCTGGGATCTGTCAGTGTTGATGCTGCTCCTGCTGCTACTTCTTCGTTTTTTCTTTGAGGGTTGCTGCGAGGGGGAGAAGCGCAGAGGTTTTGTTCGTTCGATGGGTGTGGGTGGGAAAGGGCAAAGGGGGGCTATAGGAGGAAGGTTGGTCGTTTTGGGGCATTCGTGTGCATGCAAACAACAAAGGGAAATCAGCAGGCGACTCTTGCTATTGTTCTTGTTGTTGCTGTTGCAGCAAGTTTTTATGCAGCCCCCAGACGCAGCGAATACATACATACATATAATAAACGTGTGTGTGTGTGTGTGTAAGTATTCTACTTCACTTTTTTTTTTTCTTTCTGCTCTTTAACGTGTTTCAAAAGAAGAAAGTTGGTTGACTTTTGAATGACTTTCTTGCACGCGTGTTGGAGGAAAGGTTTTCTATTTTTTTCTTTTTTTTTTGTGTGGTGTTCACTGTTGTTGTTGTTGCATACAACAGCATGTTGTACTCTCTGTATTTGTTTTATGTGTTAAGTGCGCTGGGCCCAAGCGCGCAAAAATATATATATTTTGCAGCTGCTGCTTCTGGTGCATCTTCGTTGATGTTGCTTGTAACTGACGCCAACGATGCTGACATCGCAGCTCCTGCAGAAGCAACCCGCAAGCAGCCATCAAAACTGCACGCAGCACGCATCTAGCAACCCCCCAAGCCCTTTCATTCTACTTTAAGCTGCGTGGCACCGAACAAAAGAAAGGGGGACAAATAGAGCAGGAGAATTAAGGGAAAAGTGCAAATGCTAATATTATATAATAATAATTAGAACTTAATCAAGTGCATTGAAAAGACAAACAGCTGAACCAAAGAAATCCCAAAATGCAATAAATCTAATCAATGCTAAAGATGGACGGATGCACAGAAATATATCGAAAGTGCAAATGCTTATGTAATATAATATCAATTAGAATTGAATCAAGTGCATTGAAAAGACAAAAAGCTAGCTGCATTTCGATTATAGTAAAGCGATCACTAGAATCTTATCAAGGCTATCGAAAGGTGCCAAATCAAATGCTTATATTATTTATTATTTTATTTTTTTTTATATTTTTATTTGAGTATTGTTAAAAGTGTAGCGATCAGTAGAATCTCATCAATGCTAACGATAGACGGATGAACATAAAGTTATCGAAAGGTGCCAAACCGAATGCTAATAGTTACAGCCCTCTGATCTGTTTAACAGTTACAGCTGTGACTTAATTATAAGCAAAATTCATTTTTATTGCTTAATGACAAGCTTTAATAAACTTTGTACGAAATAGGAATGAAACTCAAGTATTTGCCAAGTGGCAAGTGGAAAGTGTCGCCAATTATTGGAATTAGAGTTGGCAACTCTAATTCACACATAAAAGCAAGTATTTAATACTAAACTACTCATGTACTCAATGTAGAAGAAAAGAAGAAGAAAAGCATCGTTGTTCATTCTCCTTCCATTTTTTTCTCACTCTTATTCAAAAAGTCACTGTGAAAATTGGCACCCAGTCGCTAAAGTCATTTTGCACAAGCTAATTTGGTTCTAATAATCACTTTTCTTTTCCCTAAAATACGAAGGCAAGTTTAAAGCTGCAGCTTAATTGAAAAGTAAGTAAGAAAAAGTCAATGCAAATGCATTTATTGCAATATTTTAGTTTTCGCATATTCTATGTATTTATGTATGTATGAATGTATGTATGTGAGTGTGTGTTTAAGCTGACCAAAAAGAAGCGTCTAGAAATGGCTTTGGATTGACAAAGCATATTTTCCATATTGAATGAAAGATATTTTTGTTAATAACATAAAAAAATATGCGCAAAGTTTGAAAAAAGACAAAAATCGTTTTGCGTTGTGCTGAATAAAAATATATATAGATATTTTTAGGTTATGTTGAACTAACCTTAAACTGAATCTAGAAACCTTTCAGTGACAAAGCATATTTTAAACATCGAACTTTGTTACAAGGCACATTACAATTAAATCTTTTTGCAAAATATACAAAAAACCAAAAAAAAAAAAACCTTTTTGCGCAAATTATTAAACATTGTGCAAATTTTTATTTTTATTCTTATAAATAAATTAAGCAAAATTTAAAACGATACAAAACAAAACCCATTTTCGCAGAATGCCTTCGCATTGGAATGTTACCTGTGATGGTTGCAAGAAGACCAATTTCCAGTACTATCGCTACAAGTGCTTGCAGTGCAGTGACTTTGATCTGTGCGGCGATTGTTATGAGAATAAGGTGGTGAAGGACACTCATACCGCTTCGCATCCCTTTCAGTGCATGCTGGATAGTGCCGCTGTACGCATTTTCTATGTCGGCGAGCAGATGCCGGAGGTGTATGCGTTTAGCTTTACTTGCCCCTACTGCGGCAAGATTGGGCACAGCGACAGGGAGCTGGTGCGTCATGTGCAGGCCTCGCATCGCCAGGACATCACTCGGGTCATTTGTCCATTGTGCGTTGCCGTGCCCGGCACCCCAACTCCGTTGATGTCTAGTCTGGCCAGTCATGTCCAGATTCGTCATCCCAGTGGCATAATGCGCTTTAGCGGCGGTTCCGTTCGCATGCTCGATGTGACCTTTGATCCCGTCTTTGGCAATTTGTCGGGCAGCCTCTACGGCGGCGCATCGCGTCGCAATCGTCGCTCAATCAACGTCGAACCGCCACCAGCAGCCGCCGCTGCACCGCCGCCACGGCGTTCGAATGCCGCTCTCAACGAGCTGTTTGGAGGCGACACGTTGAGCATCACTGCTTCGCAGGAAGTGGAGCCACGCTCCTCTAGTGACAATGATCGCGGCTTTGATCCACGCCAGCTGCGTCACGCCGAAGCGCTATCGAATCTGGTGCCACTCGACCCAATTGATTATGATGATATGCCGCCGCTGATATACAATGAAAATGATGACATTATACCTGGAGCTCAGCCAAACTTGGTGGACAGCATCCCATCGCTGGAGGTTAGCTTTGATCCAAATGAAGCTGGCTCCTTGCAGCAGGGCTCTTCCTCATCAACTGCTGCTCCAGATGCTACCAATGCAGCAAATAATACACCAGCTCAGTCTCCACTGGGCGTTGATGAGGACCAAAGCTCCATTTCAACTGAAGACGCTGCAGCTGGCATGCATCGCTTTCATTAAAGCACAAATGGTAAAGGAATCTAAAAAACACACACACATTTAATTCTTCTCTCTTTTCAAAATTCAAAATCATTGTAACATCGTAACACAAATACTAACTCAAACTCATACACAAAAACAAAAACGAAACCTTCGCATTTGTTTTGGAAACCCATTGTTGAATACATGCAAACCATAGCCAATGGGTTCACAAAATAAATAAACAGGCGATGGTTCGATTATAACAATAAAAACTTATATTCACACTCCAGCTAGATATATAGATTCTCGATTAAATACATTTTTAAACTTTACCATAATTGTCGCAGACGTTTAAACATTCTTGGGCATGCTAAAAAGTATGCCACACCACTTTTGTGTTCTATGCATTAACAACTTCGCATTTTTAAAGCTGAATTCATATCATAATAATAAAAAATAAATATCATAATAATAATAAATAAAATAAATTTTTCCAAGAAGAAATAAACTATAACTTGATTTTTAGTTTTTTTTGCTTTGAAGCAATAATATATTGAACCATATAAATTAAGAAATAGTTTCTAGAAACTGAAAATCTTTATGGTGAAACTTTAGGTCAAGTTATTTTTAAATTACTGTTGCAAATGTTGATTCTGCGTTATTCCACACATCTTGGCGCTACGCGTACAAAGTGCATTTTCGATTTGGCCAACACTTCTACCCGGACACTAAAGACTCAAAGCTAGATTGCGATTGCATTTGCCAGTTAGAACTTGTAGTCGAAATAGTTTAGCTTTTGCTTTTTATTAATTTTCTTTTTTTTTTTAGGTTAACATTGGATTCGTTTGTCACTCCATGCTGCTCGTATGGAGGCAAAAATGAATTAAAAAAGTAACTTTGTTTGTTTTGTTGCTTTTATTCAACTTTTCTTTTTTTTCATCTCTCTGTTTACAGTTGGTCTTTATTTATTAACTGAGTTCGTTTCTTTAGATATCATCGCCTTCGCGAATAGGACGCATTTGCTGACGTCGACGTTGTGGCTGCTGCTGCAGCTGTTGCTGTTGGCGGCGACGTTGCTGCTGTTGCTTGCGACGACGCTGCTGCTGACGGCGACGCTGCTGCTGCGTTTGTCCCTGTCGGTTAACGGGACGACGCTGTCCCTGTCCCTGTCCCTGTCCATTGCCACGACGTTGATTTGGACGACGGCGACGCTGTTGTTGAACACGACGATTGCCATTGCCATTTCCATTGCCATTGCCATTGTTGTTGCCATTGCGTCGACGAATGATACGTCGGACACCCGCACCTGAACCGTTGACACGACGACGATTGCCGTTTGCGTTGGGCCGACGACGTCGACGTCGCTGACCATTCTGTTCCTGTTGGCCACGTGGTGCATTTGAACCTACTGCTCCTGCTGCTCCCGCATTATTCGTCTCGGTATTGGCATCCGTTGGTTGCGCCTCAGTTGCAGCCGGAATGTTGCTCACTTTGACATTGGTGACCTCATCGCAGGGCACATCGCTGTAGATGACCACACTGCCATAGTTGCAAACAATCTGTTGCTCCTGATCCCCATCACCCTGTTCCCCACCGTCAGCCTGATCGGCCTGACGTGGCTCAATGCGACCCAGGCCGCGTTTATCCTCAATCTCATAGATATTGCCCGACTTGGTTATGAAACCGGTCACCTGCAATGGTTTGCCATCCTTCACCTGCTGCTGCATCTCGACTGGATGCTGTGCATCCTCGCTAGCTGGTGTCTCTACGGCTGGCACCAGATGCTTCTGTTTCATGGGCGGCGCATTGATGATCATCATCGGTTTCGTTGGCTTCGCTTCCATCTTGGGTGCACTTGTTGGCTTCACCGTAGAGCTGTGCAGTGGCGCTACCGTTGGACGCACCTCATCCCGTGCTGAGGGGGAGGAAACGCAGTTGCAGGGTGGAGAGTTGTGTCAGTTTCAATTGGTTTTCGAGTGTGGATGATTCAAAAAAATTTACCGCTCACCAGTGATTGGCCACCGGCCAGGGCCAGGACCAGGACCAGCAGCGTTTGTATGGTTAACATTATTGACCACTTCATAGCTTGATTTTTGAGCGTCAACTGAATCGGGAGTTATGCCCAACTGCCACTTATATCAACTAATGCCTGTGCATAAATCATCAAACTAACGGCGCTTCTTTCTTTCTTTTTTGGTTTTTTGCTCTCGGTTCTTAAAGCCGCATAATTAGCGGGCACAGTTCGAGCCCTCATTCGTATTTGCCTCAAGAGTTCAAAGCATGTCTAATGCCAGGTCGACCCATTTAAAGCCGACGACTAACATCTCATCAACATCAACATCAACATCAAGCCAAGCCAAACCAAACCAAATGTCTTGGCCACTTTTTGCAAAAACCGAAAAACTTTTGGCTTTCTATATTGGACGCTATGTTCTGGAGATGAGAGATGGAGAGTTCAATGCCTGAACTCTGTTGGCTTTGGCTTCATTATCATTTTTGCCTTTTTACAAATTTTACGTTTTCGCTGTTCTTCTTTATGTGTTTCTCTTGTTTTTTTTTTGTGAATGCAAATTCGTTTTTTCCTTAACCGATCGGCATATGCAAAAAAAAAAATACCATTAACTTTCGACCGAGGCTTAAAACGTGCTGAGGGGGACCGTAAAATATTTGCGTTGAGCAGATCTAAAAAATATGCGGAGAATTAATTACCGAAAAGCTTAAGCAGCAGATAAATCTGAATACATATATATTCATATATAAATTCCATTATGTGTTGCTGTTTTTGTAGGCAAACAATTTTTTAACACGCAAATTAAATTGAATATTTGAGTAATGTGTTTTGAGTGTTCTCCGAATAAAAATATAAAAAACTTCATTTGCTTTGTACTTAAAATTGATTGTAATATAGCTCCGATAAAATCAACAGTGGGAACGAGAGATAGAGGGAGAGACAGAGAGAGAGAGAGAGAGAGAGCGTGACAAACAAAAAATATCTATAATTAAGCTCAAAAAAACCAATTAAATAATTCATGCAAAACTTTCCAAAGAATATGTGGAACTGAAATGGTTACGCATTTAAATATTAAATGAAGTCTTTGGCATTTATTTATTTATTTGATGTGTACTATATTTAAAACAAAATAAAAATAAAATAGAATATAATCTGCACTGAGTTTTGTGTGTTTGAGGAAAACAAAATAGAAAACACAAATTTGTTGTTATAAACATACAAACGAATCTATTTTTGGGTATGCATAAACAGGTTTCGGGTTAAAAATGTTATAACAAGCATCATAATTCTTGGTTACGAGTAATCAACAACAACAAAAATAGCACCACAAACAAGCTGTTAACGAACAGAGAAATATTAAATAACGAGCCATATTGAAATTGAAAATCTTTTTCAACATTTAGTTGCAACCGAAAAGAAACCTGAAATACATTTAGTTTTAGCCAAATCTCAATTTGACTAAGGTTCAAAGCAAACACGCATTTATATATATTTAACAAGTATAAACATGAATTGAAAGCTTCAATAATGTATTTACCTATAACTTATTATAGTTTTGTTAGTCATCAATTGGTTGGAAATTTAATGATCCACTTTTTGCCATCTTTGCGTTTGTTGCGTATCAAGCTGTGTCGGGCTCCAAATTTTTAATGTTTGATTTTGGAATTAGCAGATAAAACTATATACATAACACAACAAAGGTCTACAATTGGATCATAGCTTTCCAATCCAAGCTCGATTACCTTTCCTCAAGTAATTCATTTCATTAATTTTTTACAATTTTAAAAATTTTTATTTTCATTTACACACAAAAAAAAAAAGAATTTAGAAACAAAAAAAAAAGATAACATAATAATCATGTGTTTATAAGATAAATGAAACTAGTTTAATGCCTTCTCCTTTGCTGCATATGTTTCATTTGATAGCTGCGCAATCCCTCGGCCAGATCCCGGAGAGAGAGGCTGCTTTGACGCTTCTCCTTGCGTTCCTGCTGTTTCTTTAGCTCCTTGCACATCTTCTTGAGCTTCTTGCGCTCCTTCTTCGACGACTTCTGTTGTTCGTTGCTGTCATCCTCCTCCGATGAGGAACTGTCTCGCTTGTGGCGTCTACGCAACTGATCACATTTCATTAGCAGCTCCTTGGCCTCGGCATCTTCATCCTTGTCTGCATCGGGTTTGGGTGTTGTTGTTGTTGTGGTTGATGTTGTTGTTGTTTTGGGTGTTGTTGTCGTTGTTGTTGTTGTTGTGCTGCTATCTTCTGAGCTTTTGGGCTTTGGTGTAGTAGTCGTCGTTGTGCTCGTTGTTGTTGTGCTTGACTTTTTATCTTCTTCTTCTTTTGCTGCTGCTTCTTGTGTATCGGGCTTTGGTGTTGTAGTTGTGGTTGTTGTGCTTGTTGAAGTTGTTGCTGGTGTAGTTGTTGTGCTTGCTGTTGTTGTTGTCGATGGTGCTGATGTTGTTGAAGTTGAAGAAGAGCTCTCCTCCTGACCCTGCGGATAAGCTGTGCCCGTCCAGCAACAGCAACTGGCCAAGATCAGGCAAATAACGAGAGTTTCCTTTCGCATACTGATTATTATTATTATTATTATCGCCTACGACAGTTCAATCAACACTAAGCTCCCAAGCCACGCCGTTGTTGCATTTATTTATATTGATGCTGCTTCCAACACATAACTAATGCCTAATGCCCAATGCCCAACCCCCAAACCCTTCCCTCCATGATCAAGTGAACTGGTTTTTTTCATCTTTTTTGTGTTGTTGATAGACCAAAAATTGACTAACTGTGAAATTTATTTGAATTTTATGTTTATTTAGGGGGACTTTTCTCAAATGCGCTACGCGAGAATTGTTCGCATCCAACGCCGAGCCGAGCATTGAAATAATAAATAATCGTTTTCTAACCGGTCAGCGTTGAGAATTTGTTGGTTGTTATTTAATGTTTATTCGAATTTTTCAGTAGCGTTGTTTTTTTCTGTATTTTAAAGTAGTTAAGGCACAAAAACTCATTTAAGTTAGATGGGTGAGGTTGAGAGACAGAGAGGGAAATAGAGGAAGTATAACAGACAGAGCGAGATAGAGCGAGACAGCCATTTGCATTTGTTAAAGCAGCTTCAAAAAGCTTTAAGCTGATTTAATTGCAAGTTGCTTGAAGTTAATAAAAAAAAAGAATGAGAAGGAAACAGAGAACGATCAATGATAATGTGCTTAAGAGTTAGATTTTTCAGAAAGTTCAGCGGTAAATGCTTGCTAGTAAATCAAAGGGCTTCCAGAAACTTTAGAAGCTCAAGCAAGCTTTAAGCTGACTCTCAAGCGAGTTGAGTTGATCTAAAAGTTCGGGGCTGAAGAAGATCTTTTAAATCATAGTAAGAAAAAACAATCTTCAAGCTTGTTTTATATTTAATTTTCTTAAGTGTTGAATTCATTTACTCAACGAACAAAGAAGTAAAAGTGTTCTTTGGTAAAAGCTTTAAGCATGATTAATTAATGTGACAAAGAATCAAATAAAGACTAAAAAAATAAACAAAATGGCATTAATTTTGTTGTTTCTTTCGCTTAACAATAAATCTGAAATCTGAAATCTGTTTAATGTTGTCAAATGTCGCAAATGCCGCACTTTGTAGCTGATGCTGTTGCCTTCTGTTGCTTTTGCTTCATAGTTTAATGATTTGTTTATACATATGTATGTATGTATGTTTGTATGTATGTGTGTTTGTATGTACATTCATGTGCGCGTCTATTTACGTTAATATTTTTATGAGATTCGATTGCCATGTTTGTATTTGTAATTAACGCATGAGCTTTGAGCCACGTTTGGTCAGCATTAACCCGTTTTTGCCCTCCAATCAGAATTTCAAAGCGTTTATAACGAACGCTAACCCAAATAGTATTTATTTTTGTATCGATTAGGAAACCGAATTTTCACTTATTTATTTCTTTGCTTATTTTCGAGTAAATTGAATTTGATTTGCAGGGTATATGAACGTCGGCGTCAGTTGATTGTACTTATAAGTTTGTTTCACTTTCGGCTTAATCATATATACGTATGAGTATGTGTTTATGCGTTTGTGTTGCCACTAATTGTTTATCAATTACAATTGTTAATTGTTTAATGCGCGACGGTCAAAGTGTTGCGGCATTAATGCAAATTGTAAAGCTCGCGCTTCCCAAAACGACAAATCCCAAACTCAAAGCTTCGTTCTCAGCTTAAGCCCATAGACAATTACTTGCGTTTTATCCCCCACCCCTCGCTCCATCGCTCACTCTCTCTCCCTCTATCTTTTCTTTTCTACTTGTGTGTGTACAGGTAATTGAATAAAAAGCGCGCGCGAGAGAGACGGAGAGAGAGAGATAGAAAAAATCAACAACAAATAATTAAAAAGTTCACGTGTAGAATGAAGGAAAAAAAGCAGAATACAAACAAAAGATACAAAAAAAATAAAATTAAGTGCACACCAAAATCCGGTCAAAGTCCTGATCCGTACGTGGTGGTGTTGAGGGGGGGAGTGTGGGAGCATTTGGAACCTTTTAGCAAGTGCAACAATTTTAATGCAACAGAGAGAATATGTTAATTGCGTGTGAAACCGCTGTATCGAGTTGTTGTTGTTGTTGCGACTCGCTTTTATTTATTATAATAATTACAGTTCGTATTTATTTTGTGTATTGCTTCCTTAATTTTTTATTTTATTTTGCGCATTTGAACGGCACAAATAATGAAGCAAAAGCTGCATGAAAATAAGTTGCTAACACACATATGTACTTAACACATACACAAACACATACACATATAACTCAAGCCATAGACACTTAGAGGACAACAACAAAAAACAAGAAAAGAAAGAAAAAGTACTTACGCAAAAAAATGTAGAGCAGAAAGTTAATTTATTTGCTCGTTAAGTTTGCATTGTGTTAATTTGTTGAACAATTCGCCAGAATTCACATTTAACCAAAGCTGAGTAACTCCTTTTATACCATGAACCCATTAAAAATAGGCTAAAAAGGGTATAATGGTTTTCTGCAAAAGTATTTAACAGGCAGAAGGAAGCATCTTCGACCCCATATATACTATACTATACTATATATATTCTTGATCAGCATCAACAGCCAAGGCGATATAAACATGTTGATCTCAGTAACTTCAGATTTGAAATATAACAAAACCTAGAACTTGGAAAACTTCGGAACGGCGTTTCAAACATTTAACGAAATAATGACAATCTGTGAATTAATTTTTATTAAGATCGGTTGAGAAACACCAAATATATATGAAGTATAGTCAAGTACTAGCACACACACACACACACATACTTGCAAGCACTGACTGTACGTATAGGGTTTAGGGTATCGTCTGGTCGGGATTTCTCGACTAGAGCCTTCTTTCTTGTTTTTTTCTGTGCTTTCTTTCTGGCTCAGTTTAAAAGTTGCCAAAGCCAAATATTGACAACTTGCCCGTCCATTAAGTTATACTATATACATTGTTAATATTGTTACAAATAATGCAAATAGTTGTAAGAAAAAAAGCATTGGAAATTTAATAATAATGCAGATTGTTGCAATATAAGATACCCAATTGGATTGGCATATCGTTTGAATATATATATGTGCATTGAATTAACATTTAAAAGTCATTCGACTATTAAGGTTGATCAGTGTTATAATTAAATTAAATTACAGATACAAACATATGCCTGAAAAATTAGTCATAATTAGCTTTAATTGATAGGATTAATCATATAACATTTTTACATGTGTAATGTTGAACCCTTATTTAAATTTAATGACTATCAATGTTATATCCAATAAAATAAAATTAAATATTGTGCAAATAAATGCAAAAACTTTTGCCATGGTCGCAAATATTTTTTCTTGTTCAGTTTTGATATAACATACCTAATCCATATATCCGTATGTACAAAAAAGGTTTGGACATAAGTTAGACATATGATTTTGCTCGAATTTTGCAATTAATTGGCCAACGTTTCAACTGCCGAAAGTGAATGTATGTAAATTGTTTCAAACTATGCAGTCGAATGCAATATTGAACATGAATTTCGATCTGGATTTGGTTATGGTTATAGTTCGAACCTAATGATAACGATGATGAGGTTAACCGCAGTAAGCAAAGTATTTCCGACTCCCAACTCTGCCCTGATCTTGTGGCTTAATCCAAATTATCATCATAAGCGCTGCACTAATGAGCACAACTCAACATATACAGCGAACTTGCTGATAGCTGAT
This sequence comes from Scaptomyza tumidula, assembly GCA_035044465.1. Taxonomy (NCBI): domain Eukaryota; kingdom Metazoa; phylum Arthropoda; class Insecta; order Diptera; family Drosophilidae; genus Scaptomyza; species Scaptomyza tumidula. The sequence goes on from JAWNNW010000130.1 coordinate 1,440,623, forward strand.
GCCTGTTGGCTGTTGGCTGACATTTCTCTTCCCTTTTTATTTTGATGGCCAAGACAAAGTTACCAGCCAGCTAGCCAAGTTTCATTTTTCTTTTTGTTTTCCAAGTGGCAGCAACAGCAGCAGCAATGATTATGATGATAATGATGACAGTTCAGCCTTCGTAGCGCCGTTGACGTTTGCTGACGAGTGCATTTCATTTTTCATAATACTATCTATCTTCTTGGCTCGAGAGAAACTCGCACATTTAATGACAGCGAAACGGCGAATTTCGAATCACGCATACGCACCGTCATCCGTTGCGTTCAACTACAGCCGATGGCTGTTTGCAGCTGAATGTCCTGGTTTCGCCTGGACATGTGCTAAAAAATTCGACGATGCGAAGTCGAATGTCGTCGCGCGTGACTTCGTGTCGTGTTTGTGCTAAAAACCACGAAGCGCACGCGCAGGCAGCGACGTTGGCAGCGAAGTCGGCGTCACCATTGTTATTGTGTGTGGCTAACAGTGGATTAACAGTGACGCAACAGTAACTGGGAACACTTTTTCTTTATGGCACGGGTTGGGTGTTTGACTGCTACATATATATATATATATATATATATATATATATATATGTGTGTGTGTGTGTGTTAGCTGCCTTTACTTCTTTCGTTTAACTTTTCTTTTGTTGTTGTTGTTGTTGTGTTTGGTTTATTTAGCACTCATGGTGTGCTCGTGTGCTTTTTATGCGGCATGTCCGTATTTTGCTTGCTTGTGTTTTTCGGTTTATTTGCAGCGTTTTTCGCTTTGATGCGTGTGGCATGTTTAACGGCACTTGATGATGCCAGCAACAACTGCCAGCAGCAGTACCAGCAACAACCAATTCCACAGTGATTTGTGCGTCGTTGTCGTCGTCGTCGTCGTCGACGACTTGGATGTCTGTCAGGTGTAGTGCCCCAAAGAGCGGCAAAGGCAGGCAATGCATTTCAATTGCTCGAACTCACGTTGCACTTCATTAAACTCGACAACCATGCTAAACATTTCTCCACAAACTGCACTTGCAGCACAGCCTCATTTCTCCTGCCAGCCTGTCAGTCTGAGTGTCGAAGTGTGCCACGTGACCTTCACACACACACACATACACACACATAGCAAAGCAGCTGTACCTGCACACACAGAGGACACATCACGTAGCCGTCACGTAGGCACAGCATTAACAAACAAACAAACAAAAACAAAAAGCAATCACACAAGAAATCTCAATTGTTCCTGAATTAATTTTCAACTAACGATCATATCTAAGAATCTTAAAGATACATTTCAAATGAACGTATAATACCTTTAAAGACAACTGCGCAGAGAAACTTAGTTAAACTCGAACCAAAGAACAAGTGACCCAAAGGTAAGTGTATAAGTGCCTGCAGATGAAGCCTGTAAGACAAGTCTAAAAATAAATCAGCATCCGGAACTGCAAAAAGGAAATAGATAGATTGACAAGTTACAGATTGGCGCAATATAATTCTACATATATATTTATTATATTTTTTACTTCTTAGCTTCTTGCGTTTCAGTCGCTTTTAAGCTGGCAAACCATAAGCATACAAATCGGATAAAAATAGCAAAAAGTGATTAGCCACATATTTCAAAAAGTTGGTAATGAACAAATATATTTGTACTATTTATATATTTTCTTTTTCAATTAAAAGAAACTTGTTATGTAGGGAATAAGAAACGAAATGATTCGGTAATGTAATTTGGCTAACCGTTTAGCAGTGCAGTTTTCTTAATAGGATTTTGTCAAATGACATTTTGGGATGTTAAATGTTGAATGCCGCTTGTGTCGAGGTCCACCTGAAGCAAATGTCCATTTCACCTGTCCATTGTTGTGTCACTTAAAACTCCTTCGACTGGCAATGGCTGCCCAAAACCTGAAAACGAAAAGAGCTAAGAGAAAAGAAAATACAGAAAAATAGTAAGAAAAAAAATTGCTCAGCGCCTGCTTTGAGCTCGCAGCGAAATGTGTTCGAGTGTGTGTGTGTGTATGTGCTTTTGCCATTTGCCAGTTATTTGCTGCATACTTGTAGGCATTTGACAAAACTGTTGGGCAAGGTGAGGCTGCTTTTACACGGCTGGCCAAACAGCAGCAACAGCTATAGAACAGAAAAACGGACTGTTAGCGGTTCGATTGAATGAGCCAGAGAGTGGAATCTGAGGCGTCAAAAGGGGTTTGAGGGGGGTTGAATGGGGGTGGATGCGGGAATCGGTTTGACTGAAGATGCCCGCATGTTTTGAGTATAGTTTGAAAAGTAATCGAATGTTATAATTTCCATTAAACTGATTTCCCACGAGTAATGCTAGCCAAACAAGACCAAGTTGAAGCTGAAGCTAAAGCCAAACCAACAGACGATGCAATCTTGATGAGGGTGACACAGGCAAACACAAACACACACACACACACATACATATACATACAAGCAATGCCTGAAGCTGGTTGGTGTGGCTTGCCTCGAATGTTGAATGTTAAGTTGAGTTGGAGGCAGCAGCCGGTTTGCTAGCTGGGATGGCCACAACGAACGACCCTGTCACACTAATGTACTGTACTCTCCGCTTCAGTATCAAAGTATCAAAGGAATCGACACTGACTGAGGGGGAGATGGAGGCCAGTTAATGGTGACATGCATAAAAAAGGCATGTGGCACGGCAAAGCTGCCACCTCTCTCCACGGACACGGGACACGGACAGCGACATGAACGTGAATGTGAACGTGAACGTGAACGTTGGACATGGATATCGACATCGACATCGACATGGATGTGAATGTGAATCTGTAGATCTGGTCAGGGATTGAGTTTTGACTTGACTCGAAACGACTCCCGATTTGACTTCACTTCGCTGCGCTGCATCTCGCAAATGAAATATAAATTAAATTAAATTCCAAAAGAGCAAGATGCTTGGCCAGCGTGCCCACACACACACACACACACACACACACATACGCCCGCCTACCCACACATACATAAATCAACAGCTCAAAGTGCAGGCCAAATGTCAACCAAAGCATAGCATAGCGTCGCATCGAATTGCATTGCATTGCATCGATTGCCAATTGCAACGCACACATCGTTCTACATGATACATGCACACACACACAACTCTGTCTTTGTGGCAACTGCAGCAGCGATCAGCTGGGGACCCACAAAAGTGGCTCACAAGGGACTCAAGAGGCGGGGTGTCAGTCAGTCGAATATCGATTACCATAATAAGAAAAAAAAAACATCGACCAACATTCAAATGGAAAAAATAACTTTTGAAGAGGGCAAAAACGGAACCGGTTCAAAATTTGATTTTCAATTATATTAAAAGCTTCAAGCTTTAAAACAAACTAAGGCTATAATACTTCGTTCTTTTATTACAAAGTAACTTAGGTAAAAAAAAATGTATATATATTTTGACAACGTTTATGGATACATTTAAAAGAATTCTTCATCTCCAAAGCAATTATTTTTTAAATTCAATTTCAATAAAATTGATATGTTAATTTATTTCCAGTTCGCAGGCTTTTTTTCAATGAATTTCAACGATTTTTTAAGATACATTTCCAACAGGATTTATATTTCTCTATTTGAATTATGAGGGAAGAGCTTTTTGTTAGCGCTGCCTATCCTAAATGAATATCAAAAACAACAACAAAAATTAACTGACGTCAACAACATCATAGAGGAAAAGCTTTCGTCTTTCATCGAGCTAAAGCCTCAGCTCAGTTTTTCTGCGATCGTTGAGCAGTCGAAGTGGAAATATATAAATAATACAGTTCGTGCATATAATTATAAACAAATTGAAGGCAGAAGGCAGTTGGATGCATTGCTTTTGGTTTCGTTCACAGTTAAAAGATTTTCGAGAGCTCCGAGCTTATTGCTTCGCTGCAGTAGTCGCAAACATAACCACCAGCTAAAAGCAAAGTGCGCTCTTAGCCGCTTTCGACATGTAAGAAATATATGGATAACACGCACACACACACATACGCAACCAGTATTTAGAAGTGCAGCTGCTGCTTTTGGGCTATTCAGAAATTCTGCTTCTTACCTGGCCACACTGTCACCTGCGTCTTATGCAAATCACTAACGAACAACAACAACAGCAGAAACAACAACAACAACAACAGCAACAGCAACAGCACTTACAAAAACAATAGTTGCAGCGACAACTACAACAACGGCAACATACTGGCAATAATTTTCACATTTCCGTTACAAATAAAAACCTATTCACTTTGCTAATATGGCCGCAGCGATTCATCCGGTTGCGGTTGCTGGCTGCGTTTCGTCTGCAGGTGCTTCAAAAACTTTCCACGCACGCAATACAATAATTTGCCAGTTCCCTCAGTCCCCTAGGACCCCCTGCACTGCTCCAAAAGCAAAATAAAGGGTTCGTATGTATACTCTACTAATTCATTGAGGTATGCCGATTTTTTAATGCATTTCCCAAAAGCAAAAATGATTTCTAATCATTTTTCTTTCGCCTTTTATTTTGATTGATCCCTTAAAAGGAGTTTTGAATGTTTTCGTACTAAAACTAACGTACACATAGAGAAAAAGAATTTCCATTCGATTAACATTATTTAAAGTAATTTGGTTATATTTTGAACTACGTATACTCGATTTAAATGATCTGTGAATTAATAATTACGGTGAAAAGAATTCAAAATATTTGCTGTTGGCTTTATTTGTTAAAATCCTCGTCTTCGGTGCATATAAATATAAATATGAGAAATGCAAATAATTGTTTACAGCTTTTTGTTGCTTTCAACAGCATAAATTATTTATTATTTTAATCGAAGCGTCGCGACGATAAACGAGATGCACATATATGAATGATATGCAAGTATACATTTGTATATATATATATATATAACTGAATATCATATTCAAATTTTCGATGCACTTGCTGCATAGTGCATAACCGTTTGCGGCTTTGTGTTGCAAATAGTTTTTAGAGTTATTTTTTTTTGCCCATTCCCTGCTATTGCTCTATCTATCGCATTTGTTACCATGTCAGTTAGTCAGTCAGTCAGTCAGTCAGTCAAGACAGTTGAACAGTTGAATAGCTAAACAGTTGAACAGTTGGTCGCATTTGCAAGTCGTTAAATACTTTTGTTGGTCGTCATTGTAGTTTCGATTTGAGCTCAATGTTGCAACAACCACTGTTGCTGTTGTTCGTGTCGCTGGCATTGTCAATGCTTCGACTTCCTTCCGCTTTGGCTAACAAATTTGCGTCGCGCATGCAGCCCAGGCAAACATAATCATCATCATTATTACTGCAATCAGCATATTTGGCAGGCTTAAAATTCCCGCCCCTTCTTACCTGCTACTGCCTACTGCTGTTCTTATATTGTTTATCCTAAGAGCGAGAGAGAGACAGAGAGAGAAGGAGAAAGAAATGGGAGTGGACGGAAATATTGTAAATTTTATGCCTCTTGCTGCTGCTGCTGTTGTTGTTGTTGCAACTACTAGAAACTGTAGTGGTTATAGTCGACGCCATAGTTGTGGTTATGCTTAATATCCGTCATTAAAATTGTTGTTGTTTGTGCCGCAACGTGTGCACCCGCAGTCCCTGGTGCACAAACACAATCAGTTGTTTGCCGTTGTTGCAACCCCCACACCCCCCTCTCCCCACCGCTCTCCACTCCACACTCCTTTTCAAGTGCGTGGGTGAGTTTTGTAGAATGGCCGCGTGCCTCAGCCGCTTAGGCGCATCCAGACATTGTTTCAACTGCCCCTCCCTCTCATTCTCTCGCTCGCTCGAACACACAGCCATATGCAGTATGCAAATATATATTCGTATTAGTCCTATTTGTGTGTGTGTGTGTGTGTGAGTGTTTGTGTTTGTTGTTGTTTCTATGGCCGGTGCATTGCACGATAAGAATCCATTGCGCAAAAATTAATTAGTCAATTTGCATGAAATTTATGTACAAAGCGCGAACAAACGAAATGCATTTTGATGTATTATGCACACATAAGGGTGGTTAAGGGGGCACGGGAGGGGTTGGGCTTGGGGGTAAGGTAAGCTAAGCAAACTGTCGAAGGCTGAGCCAGTTTGTTGCGTTTTAATGTTGTCGTCCATTGAAGTGTGTTGAAGTGCTTAGAACATGAAAGCAGTTGGTAATGTTCTTTTTTTTTTGTAGTGATATAACGATAATTTGCATAATAGCTCTAAATATATGGTATTCGAATAAGAAAAAAAGGAAAATGCTTTCTCTTTATAGCTAATCAAGGAATTTATCAAAAGCAACTTGCAGCTATAACAAAAAAGGTAAGTTAAAGTTAACTCCGTCAAACTGGTTAAAAGTACATTTTTATGATCGACTCTGCAGAATGGCAGCGCATTGTAATGCCTCCTGTAATGTGTGCAAGAAGACAACCTTTCAATATTGTCGTTACAAGTGCTTGCAATGCTATAGCTACAATCTCTGCTCCGAATGTCACGATAATGAGCTGATAAAGAGCACGCACAACACCAAGCATCCGTTCCAGGCCGTCCTGGATCATACCGCACTCGAGTTGTTCTTTGCCGGCGAGGAGATACCGGAGCTGTTTGCCGACAGCTTTACGTGCCCCTACTGCGGCCTGATGGGGCACACGCCCAAGGATCTGGTGCAGCATGTGAGGTTTATGCATCGCAAAGATCCCACACAGGTCATCTGTCCGCTGTGCGTTGCCATACCAATGATGAGAACAACACTGAAGACGCGGCTGAGTCTTCATCTGTCTTTACTGCATGCCAATGGCGCCATGACTCCTGCTGACCAAATATTGGATGTGGAAGGCACCAACGAAGTGGTTCGTCTTAATCGCAATCGCAACACACCACCACCACCAATACAACCACCAGCAACATCACTATCGGCAGCACCTTCAACATCGCCGAATGCTGCGCTCAGCGACTTCTTTGGTGAGAGCGTCGGCAGCACTTCATCCTATGACGAGGACGAGCACTTTGATCCGGAAGACTTTAACTTTGGGAGCAGTCCACTCAGCCTGCCAGATTTCGATGCTGATGCACCACGTCTGCGTCGTGCCGAGGCTTATGCGAACCTAGCTCTAAACGGTGGACAATTAACCAGTCCCAATGGGTCAAACTCAGCTGAGTAAGGAGCTCACAGGATCACTTTAAATTCCTATCAAACCAGTTTATATGATATCTTGAAACAAAAATGTTTTATTTAATAAAACCCTTAACAGTTGTGACCAGGTCAACAAGGGTAAACTATGTTTTGGCATAACCAAGTTGAAGGTGTTCTTTCATCAATTTTAGTTAGTTAAATGTTGAAACTAATTACAAAAGTAATCGCCGCATTTTGTAAAAGTTTTAAATGCGCTTTTCTGCCTGCTTCGTCTCTCCCCTCTCTCTCTCACTCTTTTTGTCTCTCACTTTTGTTACTTACTGTTGCCTATTAGATGTCGCAAACCCTTTCCTGAAGCTGTGTGAGCAAGTGTGTGTGCGAGTGTGCGTGTGTTGTCTAAAAGTATGTGCTCAGTATGTGTATGTGTGTCATCTCATCTCGTGTCCTGGCCGAATGTTGGAAGCGAAGTGTTGCAACCAAATGTCTCCGTTGCTGTAATCGGCTTAGAGGTGAAACCTTTTGTCATTATAAAAGGATTTCAGGCTTGACAAAATTTCCATTTGTTGCGATTTGAGCTGATTGGGTTGAGGGTGGGAAGTTGAAAGTGAGTGGAGTGGGAGAGGGGAGGGGTGGCGTGGTGGAGTGAAGGATTTTTCCCCCGCTTTGGTGTGCTTGTTGCTTAGTTAACTTTTAGCTAGCTGCCTCAACGGGTCTTTGATTTTGTTCAAAAGAAATTAAGATTCAAAAACCGATAGCGTGTTTTTGTTTGTTACTAGGCCCAATTATAAGCTGGTACCTGTGTGTACCCAGAGTGGGTGAGTGGGTGGGTCAAAACCTATCCCCTGGAGGTATCAGGTAAACTGGTCGTCTGTTTGTGGCAGGCAGGCAGCAGGGGCGGCATTCAAGATAAATTGCCAATCGAACTAGATAAAATGAGCTGTGTAAATAGTGGAAAGGCGTAGATAGGCCACGTTGTACATACCTCTCCCCCTCCCTACCGCACTCCCACTCATCCTCTGCCTCTTCGTGTTCCCGATTGTGGACAAACTATGTCGAAAAAGCCAAGCTGAACCACATCAAATCAAGTCAAATCGAATCACAACAAAACAAAGCTAAAACAAGATAACCCACCCACCTAATTCACCTGCCCCACTCGTTCCATCGCCAAAGGGGTCGGTCGGAGGGGGGGGGGGGAGTGGGCTTTGATCTGTGCCTGCGCTGCGTGCCTGGCCCAAAGGTCCAATATATACAGTTACAGATATACAGCCACGATAGACAGGCAAAAGTCACCCCAGACACGGACACGAAAACGAACACGGACACGGACACGGATACGGACACAAACATGGACATGTCCATGGACAACGACATGGTTAAGGATGCGAACGCAGCTGCCTGCAGGTCGTTATAGCTAATGAGTATTACGAGACCTGCAGACAGACGCAAGTGCTCCAAAGCGGGAGCTGCAAAAAAGCCACGGTTGGCAAGGGAGGGGGTAGGGGGTAGTTGAAAGGGTTGCCAACAGTCAAGGATGGAACGCATGCCGCATGCCGCGTGAGTGGAGTACAAATGCAAATCAATACAACTTGTTTGAGTATTAGTGCTACAAACATATCGATGGAGTTCAATATTAAGTTGTTATTACAATATGAATAATAATAACTGTGTGAAATAACATCGGTATAATTATTCGATAGCTATTCAAAGTAACCTCTTAAACCGCAACAGCTATCGTGTCACGCGCACATCTCTAGCTAAAAGGCATTCACGGTTTGCAATGCTCCTTCCCTACGCATTGATATGACAATAAAAATGAACGACTTTGGTTTTGGATTTTGCGACTTTGCCTTTTTTTTTTATCTCCATCGCACTCAACATCAGCATTTGGAAACAAAAGTGAGCGAGAGAGAGAGTGAAAGAGAGAGAGAGAGAGACACACATATGCCACACAATGAGACACAATGACGGACCGCAGAACGGTTGCACAATTTTTAATCATGGCTCGGCATTGAGGCGAGGAGTTGTTTGGTTCTCATCGTCGTCCTCTTGGAGGACATTGTGATGTTTGGGCCAGGCCTGCGACACATAAACATGCATGAGGCTCTATGTGCAGACAGTACGAAGGGATTGGTATTGGGACCAGGAACAGGACCAGGACCAGGATCAGAACCAAAACCTGACCGGTTTATTGTTGCCGTTTGTATGGCTTTTAGTCCTTTATCTTGTTTCTAACTCATTGGATCGCAAAAACGGTCTCGTGTTCACCTTAATTGGGGTAAACATAAGTTCTGATTGCCCGCCAGGATGGCGAACGCTTTTGTATCCCATCTGCCGGTTGCCAGCTTTTAGCTTTCTTTCAGCCTTTAGCTGTTTGTGCCGCCAGCTTTTGGCTTCTGGGACGCATTCCGAAAACAGCAAAAAAAAAGCGAACGAAAGAGTTGCCAGCTACTTTTCTTTAACTTGAGCTGTGCGTTTTTGTTGTTGTTGTTATTTTTATTGTTGTTGTTGGCTGGTTTTCTTTCTAATTGAACTTGTTCGTTGTCATGTTCTATCAAGAAATTTGTTAGCCTAAAAAGAGAAAATGGAGACAACAACGAACGAGGTGGCCAAAAAAAAGCAGCCAATGGCCAAAATGCCGACAGTCAAAGACGACAACGCTTCGAACATATCCAACGAGATGGCACAATGCGGGGAGGGACAAGGGACAAGGGGCAGGTTTGGGCAGGTCGGGTCAGGTTAGGAAGCAGAACTGAACTGAACTGAACTGAATTGCCATTGTTGCCCAGGCACAGATCACAAAAGCAAGATAAAAATTGTTGAACGTGTAATTTTTATTTATTGCATACAATTTTTAGAACAAATGACAGACAAAAGGTTTACGCTGCTAACGTCGCAGTCGCAGTCGCCGTCGCCGTCGCAGTCGCAGTCAACGCTGTCTAGAAAGAAACGGGAGAGAAGGAGAGAGCCAAAGGGATTGCAAAGCGGAAATTTCATTGCCTACATTTGAGCGCACGCTCCACGTAATGTATGCATTTGCCTATATGTCTCTATATATGTGTGTGTGTGTGTGTGCGAAAATTAAATTTTCTACTTCAAAAGCTAAGCGAACGGCGAACGGACGGAAACAGCAGCCACAGACCACATAGAAACCCCACTTTCAACTTCCCATCCCAACCCCCCCCACACACCTCCTACCCGACAATCTTTCTAAAAGTTTCACCCGTTGAAAAACCGAATTGAAAAAGCGTTTAGGCCATTGTGTTCGTGTGTGTCTGTGCCCCATTGTGTGTGTGTGTGTGTGCGTGTGTGTGGGGCCAACTAAATGATGGGGAAACTATAAAAATTTACATAACAATAATAAAAGCAAAGGCAAAAAACGACGCAAAAGCCAAAGAAACGAAAGACATTTATTCATTTCTGTTCTGGAAATTAGCATAAAAGTAAACCTCACACACACACACAAGCATTTACATACTGTTGGGGTGTAAGGTAACGGTCGGAAAGGGCGATGATGGTGGGGGGAGGGGTGAGAAGAGCAAGGAAGGTCTGGGGGTTACGCACAATCAAAGTGTCAGCTTTAGCTTCAGGACTCTTTGCTCGTTGCTTTGCTTTTGTGTCGTTTGATAAGCGTGAAAAACGTGCAAATTTTAATAAAACCAAATGAGCCGCAAAATCATACAAAGCAACAACAACAACAAACAAGACAAACATTCACATTGACAACAATGGCATACAGTAACAACAACAACAACATGCTGGAGGCAGATCCAACAGCAAAAATATATGCTACAGTTTCTGTCTGCTAATGTCTCAACTTTGTCACACACACACAGAGAACACATACACATGTAAGGAGACAATGGCCTGTAATATATGTATATGCCCCATTTTGACTTCTTTAACAGCCGTTCAACCCCTGCAACAAACCCTCCCCCTCAAGCCGTCAGGCAATCCTGGCAATCGAGGCCAACAAGCAACGAACAATAAATTTCAAATAGTTAAAATTAACAACAATTTGCCCCAACTAGCCTTACATACATACATACATACTTGCACTTAATATATATGTACATATGTATATTGAAAAATATAACTGAAATTAAATAAAATTCAAAACAACCATAAAAAATAATTATTCTTCGCTTTTTGGACTGTTAGAAAATTTAATAAAATCATAAAAATAATTGATCAAATTTGTTAAGAGTTTATTTTGTTTGACAAATATTTAAAGTAAATCTAAACTTTGCTACAAAATAAATTTCAATTCCGTTTAACCTTTAACAGAGGTGTTAAGTGTTTTTTTTTTTTTTTTATAAGCAATTTCTAAAATTTCAACCAAATGATACTCGTTGATATTTATTTAATTTGAATTATTTACCTTATTTAGGAATGAATGAAGTGAAAACCTGAACCCATTCAAAATGGGTAAAAAGGGTTTAATGGTTTTGTGTAAAAGTATGTAACAGGCAGAAGGAAGCATATCCGACCCCATAAAGTATATATATTCTTGATCAGCATCAACAACCGAGACGATATAGCCATGAACGCGTCGAGCTCAGAGACTATTACAGTTGGATACTCCAGATTTATAACATAAGCTCGCTAAAGACTTAGGCAGAACAAGTTTGTTTTCGATTTTACGATAACTTTTCCCGTTTCCGATATATACATGCGATGGATAACAACAATATCTGGAATTTGGAAAATTTCGAAACGGCGTTAAAGCGAAATAATCAATCTGTGAAATTATTATTCAAATCGGTTGAGAAACACTCGAGATATGGTAAATTGAAGTTAAGTAAAGTATGCAGTATGTACGCACATACACACACACATACTTGCAAGCACTGACTGTACGCGTAAAGGATAGGGTTCAGGGTATCGTCTAGTCGGGATGACTCGACTAGAGAAATTTTATTGTATTATTGTCATATTGTCATTGTGAGGACCTCAAGTTTCACTATCGTGCTTTATGGCTTTGCTCAGCTCATCAATTGTAAGACTGCTTTCTAATTTACATGTTCTGTTGTTGGTATTTGGTTTTGTTTTTGTTGTTGTTGTTGTTTTTGGCTTAACCCAAACGCCGCCACCGGCGCCACTGACACCACTGACACTGCCGGCGTCACATGCTCCACCCGTTTCAGCCGCTCAATAAATTTTCATGCTAGCTGTTTGTTTGCTTGTTTGTCTGTCTGTCTGTCTGTTTGTTTGCGCGTGTGCGTTTGCGTATTTGTGTGTGTGTGTGTGTGTGTGTTTCGTTGTCGTCGGGTGGCCCTTAAACAGCTCTCCTGGCAGCTGTCGCACTAAGTGTCCTGTTCAAAAATATGTTGCATGTGCTTTTGCTGCTTGTGTTTGGTGTTGCACGATGTCAAGGGCATGAACTAAAACCGAAACAAGGCGAGGCCAGCTGGTTGCCCCCAGTTCAACATTTATGCTTTTTTTGTTTTGCGGTGGACACACACGCACCTTCTTTTTCATTTTATTTATATTATTTGTATATTTTTTTTACTCGGTGTTTTTTTTTTTTTTTTTGTATATATTTTCAGTTTTGTTAACCCGCACACATGGACTTAAAATTTGTGGACCGCAGTCTTTGTGTCTGTGTGTGTGTAAGTGTGTGCTTTGCGGCACTGACACTTGCCTGACCCATCCACCTTTCGCACTAGCTCCACTTTCTCTCCAACCTCACCCATTTATAAATATTTATATGCTCTCTCTTTCTCTGTGTGTGTGTGTAAGTGTGGGTGTTTGTTTTTTTCAGCTGTCCTTCAGCTCATAATCCTTTTTTATTGCAAATGACCACGCTAACTCGATGCTCCACACACCGGTTAAGGTGGTGCAGTGGTTGTGGTGCGGACCGGAGTCGTCAGCTCATAAGGCTCATCAACAAGTTCATTTTACGGTCAATTCATTAAAAAAGTTTTTCACTTTTTTTTTTCGACCATTTTTATTACAACATTTAGTTTGTCACATCATGTGTGTGTGTGTGTGTCAGTGGGTGTGTGTGTGACCCTCATTTGCTGACATTTAGTGGCAGTTTTCAACAACAATGTCAACGTCCATGCGTCATGCTAAACAACATTTTGTTTCGTTTTGTTTTTTATTATTATTTTTGTGCCTTTTATTTATTTATTTAATTTTCGCCTGTCCCCTTTTTTCCTACTTGTTGTTGTTGCTGTTGTATGTGTGCTGTGTTAGCTTTAATTTTATGATTATTATTCTTTTTCTCTCTTTTTTTTTGTTCTTGCCTTTTTTGTCTCGCTCTTGGCACAAATCGCTTTTTGCGGTCCGTTCATTTGTTTTTGTTTCGCTTTGTTGATTTGTTCTTTTCTGCTTTCTGTTTTTGTTTTTGGTTTTTTATTTTTTTGTATGTGCCTGGCGCTTTTGTTCATTTCTTAAGTGGCGCTTTATAATGTTGACAGTTTTATTGGGGCGCCAAATGTTGGTCATTTTGGGCGCGAATGTTGGCCCTACCCCCAAAGCATGTTGACGGATTAAGCCAACGGACAATGTCCTATAGGCCAGTAGCCAGCCAGCCAGCCAGCAAGTCAGCTTTGCCATGACTATTTAATGACTACATAAACCAACTAAATACTTTTTGATTTGTTAAATTGTAGATGCAACATTAAACTGTTCTTGATTTTTCATAGTTGAAAGTTACTTTAGTTTATACGCTAATCACACAATATCTTTAAAAAAGGGTTGCCCGAATGTTATTTTGATGTAAAAGCTAATTTATTGTAAAGTTTCATTAAAAGCTTTTCAGTAGTTTTTGCAGGAAAGAGAAGAAAAGATTCCAAACTCAGTTTCACATTAATAATATTAGTTGGATTAGATTTATCAAGTGAGAAACACTACACAAATTTCAATATTCATTACTTTAAGCTTTCGAAAACGAAATAACAATTTGTTGTAGCTTCAAACTTTCAGAATACTGTATATGCAAATATTTTCTTTTTATTTTTTTGTCTCGTGTTGTAAAAGTTCTGAATTATTTGAACTAACAAGTAGAAAAACGAACTAATGAATCACTGTGTAGCCAATCTAGGGTGTTAAAATGAGATAAATTTTAGAATAAACACACACACACACGCACAGACTTGAAGAATTCTATCTAAATCAATAAATGTTGCGGCATCGGCTAAGCCAATGGATGCCATAAGGTTAACCTAAGCTAACAACAACAACAGCAACAAGAGCAACAAACACGAACATTATCCGGGTTTCATTGCACATTTACTTGTAGTTAAAAGATAAATGCCTGCACAGCAGCAGCAACAACAACAACAACGGACACTTGGCCATTCTAGTAATAGTTGTATCTAGTTGAAATCCCAGCGAAAGGCAGTTGCTTAAAACTTTTCACAGGACAGGACAGGGCTGGGCTGGGCTGGCCTGGGTAAGGCCGAGAAGGGGGTTTGGTGTACACACACACACACAAACATATGCATATAGCAAGTTCCGCTAGAGGCACAACCAGACACCTTGCCACCTTGCCACATTTCGTTGCAGGCGCAGTCTCAAAATTGCAGGCACAACTTTAACAAGCGACTAATGTGCGAAGAGCTCGAGGGCGTATATGTAAGCCCAAAAGAGGGAGATGGGGGCGTGTGTGTGTGTGTGTCAGTTATCATATGTGTGTGTTTGTGAGTGTACAAATATCCAAACTTGCAGTTTTGCCTCCTTTCTGTAGTTGTTGTTGTTGGTGGTGGTGCGTGCCAGTGGTTCTTTTTTCTCTTTGGTCTGTAATAACTTTTTTTTTTCGTTTTTTTGTTGGTTTTCTACCCAAAACTTACATCACCGCAACACTGTAAAATGCTGTTGAATATTTTTCTATTATTGAGGCACCGATACCTCCAACCCAGCCACCCATTCAACCACCCAAACACTCCAGTTACCCACACCAAACCACTGAATATCATCAAACTGAACGTTAACATTTAAGTTTGAAGTTTGAGTTGAGCCATTTAAAATAGATTTATTTTTCAACAATGCCATAAAGTTGAAAAACTGTTAAACAGAAAATATATGAAGAGCATTTTGTGGTACATAAATCTGTTATCTAATATCTGAATGATGATATTCAAGTTGCAACTGAACTGAAGCTTTGATTGTTCACAGGGTAGCTGTTAGTTGTATATACTCTATTGTATATATATCTATCTGAGTTGTTAATTTTACAAAATGCCAGCCGACAACGTCAACGTCGCTGCCAACGTCGCTGTCGACGATTGCCGGATGTTTAGCGCAACTTGCAACGCGCCCCAAAACTTTTACCAACATGCCTGCCCCCCTTGCCTTCAACCCTTTTTATGCCGCTTCGTTTTGACTTTTAGTCGCTGCTGTCGTGTATTATTATTATTATTTTTGAAAAAGAAAATCGTTTTTTTTCTTTCATTTTGCTGCTCAAATTTGTTGCACTTTTGGCAAGTTGTTGGCCGGGCTTAAAGATACCCATCAGCTGCATAAGTTGCATGAGCTTAAAGCAATACTTAACCAAAATCACAACTCAAACCCAATGCGAACTATTAGAAAAATACTGCTGAACACAATCCCAAACTTGTAAGCAAGCTGAATACCCTTTCAAGCGAAAGGGTAGCATTATAAACATGCAACTCTAGCCACAGTAACAGCAACAGCAATGTATAGAAAGAGTTTTATGGCGTTTGCCTTGTTTCGAGATTTCTTTTATCGGTTCGCAGTTCCCACCACCTGCAAGTTGAAAGAAAGCTTCGAGACTGCAGCTAATAAGTCGCAAAAAGTCAAAGGTGAACTCGAAAGTCCAAGTCGAGAAATCGGTGGCTTCCATTTTAGCTTTTGAGCAGATAATAAAGCGACAATCATCGTTTGGAGAAAAAGATTTAATAAATCTTTAAGTAAGTTGACTTTTCTGTTATTTATATAAGGTTATGGTTTTATATATTTAAGGTTGATGGGGTTGATGGGGCTGTTGGGGCCCCACTAATCATCGACATGTGGCAGCTTTGGCCAATAGTTAAATGAAAGTTTCGTTTCTTTGCACAAAATTCACTTTGCTCGCCAATTTGTTGCAACACGTTTCGTGCGGCACGCAAACAATAGCAAGCAACAAATAATTGTTATGCCTGTCATTAATTTTGTGCAGTTTGCAGTTGCGTTTCGCTTTTAGTGGGTGCCTGAATAGGCAGTGCGGCGTGGTGAGGTGAGGTGGGGCAACTACTACTTACTTGTAAGTTGGCTATTCACCTCATCTGATTGCTCGTCACACTTTTGACACTCTCGCGTTTCCCCCTCTGCGCGAATGTCGAAGCTATCGTTTACTGTATTAATTACACAACCCAAAGGCATTAAAGTTGAGAGGTCAAAAGTCAAGGGAGCCATCACTCGAATCGCAGCGGGGGCGTGTGCTGTCTTTCGTCAACTTAGCTCAGCACCAACATCAACATCAACATCATCATCATCATCAACGTCATCAAGGAGGATGAGCTGAATAACAGCTTGTAGCCAAAATCAAACATGGCTGGTAATTATAAACAGATACACCGACGCCTGTCACCATCAATGTGTCCGATGTCCAGGATGAGAGGATGCCAAGGTTGCCAGGATGTCGAAATTGTTGCCTGAACTTCTCATTTGTTTACTGCTGCCTTTGACGATTTGCTGACTGACTCGCTAACTGACTGACTGACTGACTGACTGATGGACTGTTCGAATGAGTTGGGCGCTGAAGTTGATTAATGAGAAGCGCAGCAGCGACAGCTATCGATTCATTTACTTTGCGGTTTGACGTAATGTGACAAAGGCGAGAGAGAGAGAGAGAGAGAGAGCACCCACAAAAGGAATACAAAATAACGCGCAAAAAGCAACATAAAACCTCTAAGACAACAGTGCGCAAAACAACAACAATGATGGTTAACTCTTAACTCAACATTGTTTAATAGTTTTTGAATCTCAATAGTCAATTCAAATCAAAGATCTCTTCTCTCTCTCTCTCTCTCTCTTTCGGAAATTGAATTGCATCGGAATTGATTTGTATTGAACAATAAGCATGAACTTGACATTGACACAGCAAGCCAAGGCAGCTTAAACTGATATGAGATAAGCAGACTTGCGGCTGACATTTTTGGTCTGCATAAGCTTCTTAATTGTGTATGTATTGTGTGTATGTACAGTATGTATGTACAGTTTATTCATGCATTTAGCTAGAATGATGACATGAGCATGTTATGTCTTTGGTTGCGCGTTGTTTGCCACCTGCTGTGACCAGGTCGTCGTCTCATTTCAACAAACACCCGCTGGCCAATAGCATTCCAAACACCAAGTGGGCTGCATAATGCGAGTGTGTGCGTGTTTGTGTGTGTGTGTGTGTGTGTGTGTGTATTTGGCTTGGCAACTCCATGCTGGGGTTTCGTTTTAATAAGTTTAACAAGTTTCTTGGCATAATTTGCGGCCAAGGAAGAACTTGACGGCAAAGTCGCGCGGCAAACGATGCGAATTGTGTTGCAAAAGCGCGTGGTGCCACCACCACCGTGGCGCTATCAAGACGCGACGCAACGCAAGTGCAACCAACAACAACAAGAGTGTCGTTTTCCCATTGCCGTTGCCGGTGCCGTTGTTATTGCTTATTGTTAATGTTATTATGCGTTTGTTGCTGTTCGCTGTTGGCCAAGCTGCTCCTGCAACAGGTCCAGCAACAGCATCAGCAACAGCAACAGCTTCTGCTGCCGACAGGCATCGCATTCACGTGGCACGCTCACATTGCCTGCCGCTCACTTCGAAATACGATGCTGATGAAACAGCAGCTGCACACTTGCAAGTTGATTGCAATTAAGATAAACATTCTCATAAATTAACTAGAGCTTATGTGAAAAAATTACTTTAAATGATATCAAAATTAATTAAAATAATATTATTTAAATAGTTCCTTAAGTGAAGTGAAACTTGTTCAAGCGGAGTGAACGGAAAACTAAAATATATCGCAATAAAATTTCTTATTCCACAAATTGGTTCCACTGTGCGTCAATTTGTCGTTTTTCTAATTTGAGAGCTTCGCAACTGTTGAGAAATTCTACGCGGCAACACACTTTGGTCCTTATCGACAGCTCTTTGAAGTAACTGCTCCCCGCACCCTTGCACACACACATGCACCCTTACACCCTAACACCCTTGCCATAATTCAATTAAATTGCCAAAGAGAGATAGAGAGAGAGTGTGAAGAAAATGAAAAGGAAGGAAGTGAACGAATTTTCGCCCCGAAGACTTTAAGACTTTTACGGAGGTAAACTTTAATGCTTCAATGCGATTGCCACAAAAGTTGTTAAGTCTGATGGAATAAGGGGTGTAGTGCTGAAAGAGCTGCAATAGCTGTATCCCGATATCAGCTATGCCTGTTACGGGCGACGCATCGTTGCCGTTTTGCGAGAAAATGCCAGATTCCAGCAACAGTTGGAACCGTTGAAACCATTGAAACCATTGGAACCGTTGAAACAGTTGGTTTACCCAGCTCGAATTTACATGCAAACAATGACGTGCATAAACAAGTAACGTACGATGATAACGACGCCAATCCGACTACCTGCCCCATCCCCATCACCATCGCTTGTCCACCTGCTAGCCCCGCCCCTTAAGAACCAAACCATTCGCATCGAGTCGGAATTGTGTTGTGTTGTCGCACATTGTCCACCGTCCACTGTCCACTGTCCATTGTCCATTTGGGCAGCCAACAACAAGCCAGAGACAATGTGATAGAGGGGTTTGGGATGGTGGGGTAGAAGGGTGCTTTTGTCTCGGTCATCACGTTTATGCATATGGCCATAGATCTGCTCGGACACATCAACAACATGGCCGCTTATCGGACGGCCGCGCCAATGTTGCCCAAGCAGAGATTAGTTGGATGACTGATGGCAATGCCAACACCAACACACACACACACACACCCACACATTCACAGTGAGAGTAACAGTCACAATAGTAACCATGCAATGCCGTTCCTGAGTGCCACAAGCCAAGGCAGTGTATTGTTGTTGTTGTCCACTTTCCACAACTCACACATCCCCCCATCTATTTTCTGGCCAGACAGGCAATGGAACAGTTGATCGCATCACGCAGACGCAAACCATCAAGCTTCGATTGAAAGAAGCTAAAAATAGTGTTTTCAATCAAATCAGAATTTTTTCGTTGATTTTCAGTATCTTTCGCTCATGATTATCCCTGAACTGCATTATTAGTTTATGATTATCCCTGAACTGCATTATTAGTTTACATTTTGGAACCGTTAACCCTCTAACAACCCTAAGAAAAAAACTGACCTTTCTGCAACACCATAAATATTTTTTTTGGGGTTCCGAATATAAGATTCTCACGCACGATTTTCGATAAACTAAAAAAAAAGGCACAAATAGTTTGAAAATTTCTAAAATTGTTTCTCTGAATGGAGACAAAAATAATATTTTTGTTTTAATTCTATTTATTTTTATATATTATTTGTCTTATTTATATTCAAAAATTCTTTTGTTGCCGGAGCATTTAGTTTAATTTTGCCACAGAGATTAAATACTTTTAACTATTATGTTATAAATGCTTTTAGTTTCAAATGAACTTTTGTTTGTTTAGTTTAACTGTTGTTGAATTCAATCAGAAGCAGAATCAGTTCCGACTCATTCTCTCTCTCTCTCCCTATCTCAGTCTTTTGAACACGGGGGGTGTCGCTTGAACAAAAATGTTTTGACAAAAAAACCTCAAACATGCTGTGCTCACGTTGCATACATTGGGCGAATATGCAAACAATGCGTGCAACAAACGCTCGACGAACGAACCAACGAAACCAACGAACCAACGTACGATGACGGCCAATAGGTGGCGCCAATGGGCGAGACAGCTAGGTTGGTTGACCAAAGGGGGCTGCTGGTGGAGACGGGGTAAACGTAACGCAATGCTTTTCACATTAGACGGTGTCGTTTTGTGGATTTTTGTTCGTT
Organism: Scaptomyza tumidula; assembly: GCA_035044465.1. Classification (NCBI taxonomy): domain Eukaryota; kingdom Metazoa; phylum Arthropoda; class Insecta; order Diptera; family Drosophilidae; genus Scaptomyza; species Scaptomyza tumidula. Next base: position 1,460,675 of record JAWNNW010000130.1, read on the forward strand.
TGCCGTTTGCTGCTGCTGCTGCTGCTTTTGTTGTTGTTGTTGTTTTGATTTTCAAATCAATTGGCAAACGAAACAATAAAAGCGCAAACACAAACAGCCGCTCACACATATGTTAACGCTGTGCGTACATGTGTGTGTGTGTGTGTGTTGTGTTGTGTTGTGTGTTGTGTTGTGCTTTGGCAGCATTTACTTGGTGCAGTAACATAAATTACCACAACAGCGACCACACAGCAGCGTTTCGACCTGGCCAACAGCGACTGCAACTGCAACTGCAACTGGAAAACGGGCGACATAATAAACGGGGCCAGAGTCTGGGCCCAAGTTGACAAAGTGGGCAGAGATAGTTGCAGGAGCATAAGTGGGGTTATGGGCAACAATACTTGGCAACGCAGACGATCCGGTATTGGCCATTGCAACGTTTGCGGCTTACAAATTATTTACTTAATTGCCAAACGAAATGTGTCTAATGAGCCAAACTGCAATGCCAATGAACGAACTGAAAAACTGCAAAACTGCCAAACTGGTGAAATAGTTTGAATTGAAATTGTGAATGTTCTGAACATTGTGAACGTGACTTTAAAAGGCATGCAACACAACGTTTTGCTTTGCCTTGCCTTGCCTTGCTGTGCCTTGCCTTGCCTTGCTGTGCCACATCAAATGGGAAACTCGATAGCATTGTTCGAGGCTAAATGCAACTAGCAAATCAACTAGCAAATACTGCATTAGATATTTTGAAAAAAACTTAGTTGAGTTATAGACTCTAAAATTCTCTGTTGTTTGGTTTGTTTGTTCACTGATGCTACTCAATAGAAATGACTGTTAGCCTGATGGAATAAAAGGATAAGCTAACAATCCCTTCTGTGTACTCACTTTTGGAATAACAGAGAAATATTCCTGTTGGAGCTGTTATGGTTTGTGGACTGTGCAACAATTTGGGACAAGTTAGTTCAATTATATATGTTAATTGATTGTTTTTGATAGTTAATAAAGGAAATAAACAAATTGGTGTTAATCGTCAACAGATGAAATCAATTTTAAATGGGATCATTTTGAAATTGAAAATCAATATAAAACAAATTAAGATATTATTCAGTTAGAATGTTTTTGCATACCTAAAACGATGAACGAACAAATCATTATAGAGAGTGAGAGTATATAGAGAAAGTTGACATACTATATAGTAAGCCGTGTCTTTCGCTTCGCTGTTATTGTTTTGCTCTGGGACAGCTGGATATAATTTCCGGTAGACAATGGAATCGTATCGTATCGTTTGGTGGATGATGAACAATGCAACAAGGCAGGACGTTGAAATTGGCGTGTTTGCATATGTCGCAATGAGGCAATGTCTATATATGTGTGCGTGTGTGTGTGTGTGTTTGTGTGGGCGTGGCATATTGAACATTAGCTAAAACTCAAGTGAGCCGCAACGAATTGAAACGAATCGAATCGAATCGAATTTCTAGCGCCATCGAGGAGGTTCTTCTCTATGTATATATATATGTTTATGATTGTGTGTGTGTGTGTGTGTAGGGGGCGCAGCAGTTTTGCGGCGTGTTTGTGCAGTGACAGCAACAGCGACAAAGTTGATTTATCAGTTTGGTGGCCATTAATCATCACAGCGACAAGTTGGACAGCCAACGGACCAGCTGGGGTCAACAATGTTGTCTCTCTCTCTCTCTCTTTCTCTCTCTCTTTATTTGTGTGTGTGTGTGTGTGTTTGCAGGAGGATAGCATTCAGACAGTGGACAGGACTGTGGACTTGGGCTGGCTGAAATGTCGCTTACGCTTCAGCGCGCCGGGCAATTTCTTTATTGTTGCTGGTGCTGCTGTTGCTGCTGGCCCAGATAAAACAGCAGCAGCAGCAGCAGTTGGAGCCGAGCAAACGCTTAAAATACGAGTATTAGCCAAGCGATGCCTAATAACCCATAGGACAATGTGCGAGAGACTGGCTTTGCGTCAGGTGATATTCTCTAACCAACCAACCCTCCTCAATCCTCCAATCGAGCATGGAGTTGAGCGGCGTCACCTGGCTTCGATTTGTTTTGCATTAGCCGTAGAGCAAAGGCTGTGGCGAAAGAGGGGGAAGAGAGAGAGAGAGAGAGAGAGAGAGAGTATTTGTGCCAAAACGCAAAAAGGAATTTCTTGGCTGCATTTCAATTCACAGCACATAAAACGACAAATCGCCTTTTGGTGAAAGTTTTGCGGAATTCTGACTCTCTCTCTGCCTTTCTCCTTCCCTTTCTCCCTTCTTTACCCCATCTACAGCTTACATCGTTTGAACACGCTTCTCGTACTCTCTTTCTCTCTCTCTCTCTTTTGCTTGGCCTTGCGATTTATCTGGGCAGCGCAGGTGACACGCAGTGCAAAATTGCCAAGGATATATATTGGCCCCTTAGTTATTAGAGACAGAAAGAGCAGGGTTGGTGTGGGCTGGGTGGTAAGGAAACGGCGATAAATGTTAAACGGCCAAATCGATGGCAACACATGCCACATTGCCAACCAACCAACCAACCAGCGAGAGAGAGAGAGAGAGAGAGAGTTGATTCTTTAAAAGCCATGGCTAAAGCTTAACAGCAAATGCAAACAAGTCAGTAAAAGACTTTCATCCACATGACCATAAAGCCGTGCAATGCAATTTCAATATACATACGCACACACACACACATACACTTGCACACATATACATTTGTATACCCTTTTTGTTGCCAGATCATGAGTAGTTAGCTAAATCTGTCACACATTGCGTATGATGAATGAATGAAGAACACTTTACCTTGTTTGCATCGAGTTAAAGTTAACGAACTTAAATCTTCTAGTTGATTGTCTCCGTAGCTTGAAGGCAAGTTGTATTGCATATTGCAGTCCATGTGCGCAGAGTATACAAAAGAAGGGTGGCAAAAGTTTTTGGGTTCTGGCTATCCGGTTTGGTAGCACTATTTGCATTCTGTCTGGGGCATAAATACTTCCATATGGCCATGGCTATGACTATGTGTTCTACAACGACTATAACTCTCTCTCTCTCTCTCTCTCTATCTCGCTCACTCTTTCGCTGGCTAGATATATTGTGTGTGTTTTGTATTATGTTTGTGTGTGTGCGAGTGTGTGTGTGATGTGTGTGCGTGTTGTGGCATTTCGTTTGTTTATGCAGCGCAGTGCTAAACGCACAAAACGCGAAGATTGAAACTGGTCAAAGTGGAGGTAAAAACACAAACATTACCAATATGTAGCGGTGTAAAGGGGACACGGGGTTATGTGTTTGTATGTACTTAGTGTAATTTAAGCTAATTGCTTAATCAATATATGTACTCAAACACCACAGACATACCTACATACATACGCATTGTAATATCTACCACATAGTTCAATTACTTCAATGACACACGCAAAGGAGTTAGCTTAACAGAAAATCATTGAAAGGGTGGCATGTCAAGTCAAAGAACAGACATATAGAGAGAGAGAGAGAGGGAGTTAGAGAGAGAGAGAGAGAGAGAGAGATCGCTTTGCTAAACTTCCAAGTTAAGCCCCAACTCACTTGAGTCAAGTGGAAAATGTGTAGAAAAAAACGTTAAAGTAACAACAGGAAACGGAAGTAAAAAATCCTAATCAAAGGTGTGTGTGTGTGAGTGTGCATGTAGTTATAGCCACGCCCTTAATTTACGCAGATCCTTGTCAAATCTTTTTGCCGTGCAACAATTTTTTTGAGCCCTACAGCAGATTGCTGTTGTTGTTGTTTTTGAAAGGCCTTTTTCTGGACTTATTTTTTTTTTTTGGGTTTCTGGCTTTTTTTTTTGCAGATGAAGCTAGGCAAGCTTTGTTGGTCAAGCTAAGCCGCTTAAATTTGCTGTCCGCGTCAAATTGCTGCCATCAACGCAGATTTGCGTTCTAGTCCGTGCCCAGGTTTCCGCCTACACCAACCGCCCCCCCTGGCACAACGTCCAGCTTCAGCTCGTGCTCTTCGCCTGTTTCTAGCAGGACTTAGATGTCAATTCGGGCCGGTAATCCTTGGCACCCTAGTTAACGCAAACAACACATACCTCCAACACCCCTCCCCGCTCAACAGTTTGATCTCACACACACACACACACACACACAAAAACCCAATTAAAAAGTTTGCATTTTTATGCCGCCCGTCCAATGGGCGACACTAAAAATTGCTACAAAATAACGAGATTTTCAAGCAGATTGGCAAGCAAGCATTTCAGCCAACGTGGCAGGGTGGCAGGGTGGCAGGGAGGAAGGGAGAGCAAATGGCAAAAGTGAAAAGCATGCGGAAAACTGTTTGTCAAATAATTTTTCACAGCATTTGCCAAGAACGCAAGGAACGCAACAACAACAACAACGACCAAAAAAAAAAAAAAATCCCCGAAGAAAACGCAAAGTGAGTCTTTGAAAAAAATGAAAAGATGAAGAAGATGTGGGAGGAGGAGCAGGAAATGCTGATACGGCAAGTCAAAGAGCAGAAGAGGTCAGAGGAGGCACATTAAAAAGTTGGTATGAGGGAGGGAGGATGGTAGGTGGGGGTGGGAAGGGTGTTGGGCAAGGGCGTTCAATGCGTGTTTGGCGAGTCTAACAAAATAAAATAAATATATATAAATACGAAACAAAATTGCGAGTAAATGGAAATGTGACATTTACGCGTTTTGTGAGCTTAGATCGAGTTAATACCACGGCACGTAATACCCCCCCACCTCACTCCCGCAGGCAGAGAGAGAGAGAGAGAGAGAGAGAGAGAGATAGAGATAGAGTGAGTTGTCGCTGTCATCGTTTTGGCAGCTGTCGCTGAAGCAGCAGGCGAATACATTTTCAAGTTACTTTTCGAATTTTAATTATTTCTGTCATAGCATTCGCCCTTTTCCTTTGCACAACCCCCTCCCCCCCCCCCCCCCCCTTCCACCCTTACTGTAGCTTTGTCAATGCAGCCCATCTCTTTCCATCTCTCTTTCTCGATGTTATTCGCTGTGTACTTTATTTTTACATTTTAATTAAAACGCAATTTGCACTTACTTAGAAAACCATTTCGTTTCGTTTCGTTTCGCTGAGTATTTATCTTTTGGCTTTTGGGGTTTTTAGCTTTGTGAGTTTATTTGTTATTGTCTTTCCCCCACTCAACTCTCAACTGTTTGATAAACTGTCTGCCTAACTGACGGACTGACTGATTGACCAACTGACCAACTGACCAGTCTCCAGCTCCAGTTCCAGTTCCAGCTCATCATATTCAACAAAGCGCAATATCTAAATCAAAATCGCCAAATTCAAACTTTTCAAAATGTTAGCGAGGGGTGCAGGGAAGCGGCGAGAGGGTTACTTTGTGGGACTCTGGTCACCCTAAAAAAAAAAAATATAATCAGAAAAGCCAACAAATTAAAGCGAGACAACTTTGCAGCTAGCTAAACTCAATATTATCAAACCAACGCGAACCAAAATGCTTCTGGCTTCGGGCCAGACCTAATTGTCCGTTTGCTAAAATTATGACAATGGCCAAAATGGCGGGATGTTGTTGTCTATGTGTTTGTTTGTGTGTGTATGTGTGTGTGCTTTGTGCTGCATAATTAATATTGAGCAAGTGGCAGACAAGTTCCAAAATATCGACAACTAACAGCGAATCTATGAGTGAGTGAGTGAGAGAGAGAGAGAGAGAGAGTGGGGTGTCTCTGTCTGCCTGTCTGACTGGTTGTTTGGACTGTTGTTTCGTTATTTGTTGTTTGTTGTCTGTGTGTTGTTGTCGGAACAGCAAGAGCATAATAAAATATATTTTATCATTGATCTCTTGACAACACCCCAGCGCGACCATCGAGCAAACACACAAACAAACAGACACACACAGACAGACAGAAATAGAAACAGGCCAAAAGCAAACACGCCCAAATAACGCACAAAATGCGTTTATATTCCAAATTATTAGCTAGCCAAACGCAGCATGGCGGCTATGAAAGAGGTGAGAGAGAGAGAGAGAAAGAGAGAGAGAGTGGAAGAAAGATAAGCAAAGGAGAGGAACATCGAAGGAACAGAAAAACAGAAAGGCTGCCTTATTAGAAAGTCTATTGAATGAAGTGTTGAATTTTCATTACAAATTAGAAACAACAAAATAATCTCCAAAAATAAATGATGAACTTTAAGTTCTTTAGTTGTAGCTTATATTAATACAATGCAGCTTATATATGATATATATAATAACAAATAAATAAGTAAATGCTTTAATTGCTACGATTTAAAGCTTGTAATTGAATGTGATAGCTGGCTTAAAATATTCATAAATCGTTTTAAAAATGTTTTTTTTTTTTTGAGCCAGTTTCTAGTTTATTTAGTTCGACTCTCAGTTGTTTAAGCAAGACACCACTTACATGCGATGTGCGTGTATACCCGTTTTGGCTATGCGACTAGAGGGTATGTAATTGTACATAGTTCAAGTATGATTGTTTGCCTCAAGCTGTCGCCTAGAACAGATGTTCTTCTTCTGGCTGCATCTGTTCTTCATTTTCACACCTTTCAACAACAAAATGAGTCAAATAAAATAAGAAAGAATATAAAAAAAAATGGTGGTGGTGGTGGCAACAACAACAATATACGATATTTGGCATCCAACTTGCACCACCCGCCGTGTGTACTTTGTAGATAGCTGTGGATGGAAAGGGGTGGGGGTGGTTGGGTGTTGTAGGGGTGCACAGCAAGTGGTTTTGGTCGCTCGCAAACAATTTAATTAAAATATGCATGTGCCCCACGTGAATTGAGTTGGTTGAGAGGTAGTTCGTTGGTGGTTAGGTTGGTTGAAGGGGGTGGGGGGGGGGGGGGGGCGGAGAAACGAAGGCAACAACAACAACAACAGACAACAATTGTCGTCGTCAGCAGTTGACAAAAGTGGGCAAAGATGCCAAATTGAAACATTTTCACTGACAGTTACCACCTCTTTCCCCTCATTCCCCACCTACTCAAACATGCCGCCACCTATAGCTATCTCCGAATATTGTTGTTGTTGTCATAAAACTTCTTGCCACTTGCTCTACATTCACTGTTTGCCTCTTCATCCTCCTCATCCTTCTCTCTCTCACACTCCCTGTCTCTCTCTGTCTCTCTGTCTCGTTGCCCGGTTTGTTTTTGCGTTTTTAATTTCGCTTTGTGACAATTTTTTGCAATTGTCAACTCGGTCTCCTCGCCATTCGCCGCACTTCTCCTGCACCACCTCCTCTTCTTCCTCTTCTTAACAGCATTTTCAGCAATTCTTTTTCGCGCTGCCATTTGATAAGTTTGACAGCGGCTACTCAACATCTTTGTCTATCCCTCTCTCTCTCTCTTTCTGTGTCTCTCGCTCTGCTTTTTGAGCTGTCTGTGTGCAAATAAGCAGTGTCAGGGCGTCAAACTGAAAATAAATGAGCCAAAACGTGCGAAGAGAAGCTGCGGGTTGCACACAGCAACAAAAAGTAAGACAGATAAAAGCAAAAAACTCTGAAAGAGCTGGACATTTGGGGTTGGGGGGATAGCTGTTGTTGCAGCTGTTAGTGTGGATAGCCTGGGATATTGTTGCCGAAGTGAAAACAAATTAACTATCTCACGCTGAGTTTTTATGCTGCAGTTGTCCTCGCTGTCACTGAGACAGCAAGCAAAACAAACAAAAGGAAGCAAGCAAACGACGCGTCATCGTCTAAGAGTCGCAACGACTCGAGTCGACTCCGGTTGAGTTGAGATAAGTTCTAGGCGCTGCTAAACACTTCAAGGCTCAAGTTGGAAGCAACATTGTTGCCTTTCAATACTCTATCTCTCACTCTCATTCTCTCTCTGTCTCTCTTTATCTGTGTTTCTGCAAATGTATGCGTGAATTTATTCAACCAAAGCCAGACGCCTGCCATATGGCCAAGAAGAACTATTGAACTCAACTCGACCGAACGAATTGCAATGCGGCAAAATAGCAACAATTTTTAAATGTTGCAGCTTATGACATTATTGCAAAAGAAAAAAAAAGAAAAGGAATTTCTGCAATTACACAATTACCAATATTATCGCTTGAAATATTTCTGTGAACTTAATCTGTTTTGGTGGCCAAATAGTTGCACTCAAATAATAATCGTTTTATTATTTTAAACGGATTTCATGATTTTCGTAGTCTTGTTTTCGGTTGAACTGAGTAGAAGGAAATAATATTTGATAGTTTTTTAATTTGTATAAATATATATATTTTTTTTAAAAGACTTTTTTTATGCCATTCCGTGCTATTTTTTATTTTTTATTTTAATAGCATACGTATTGGAGCACACATTAATAAATTTGCATATTAAAAGTATGCGTTAAATATGTTTATAATTTCGTGAAAAAAAAAGGTTGATGATGTCATTTCATAATCTTAAGCACTATGTACGCTTTTTTACATTTAAATTCATAAATATTGGTATATTAATAACTGATAGAGAGAGAGAGAGAGAGAGTCTTTGATATTCGTCTATAAAACATTTTCGCTGCTCTCGCAGCTCACTTTCATTGTTGTTGTCTTTGTCAATTCGGTTTATCGCTGCCGTTTGCTGGCGTTGATGCCGTCGTTTGTTGTCATCTTCTCTTGGCTCTTTTATTTGCGTAACAATTTCGCTTTATGGGACAGCAGCGTCTTGTTCCAGTCTCTTGTCTCTTGGCTCTTGGTCAACAACTTGCCACAGTCTCCATCTTCTCTTCTTTTCAGTTTCTCTTTGTGCTTGTGATTTGCTGTTGCACCTGTTGATGAGCTGTAAAGAAGGCTCAGTTCAGTTCTTGATGAGCATCGTATCTTACGCTAATGTTGACTGCTTCCCTCTCCCCCCCCCCCTCTCACTCTCTCTCTCCGCTCTCTGTCTGCTAACTGTCACAACCACGATTCGCAAACACTTTCAAGCCATTGTCATCGATTGACATTTGGACAACTTTGTCGCATAATATTTTTATGTTAGCAAAAAATACGTATTCATACATTAAGCATACGCACTGTGCGCCACTTTTGACAAACATTCATTCAAATATGACTGCCTCGACTATCTGCACTGTCGCTCAACGCACTACCCCTACCCCCTACCCCTCGCCCTACCACATCACACACAACTGCTTTTGCTTGTGCTTCTCAACCCCAAAATTGTTGACTTGCTAAGCCAGTTGGCACCAGTAACCATAACTTAGGAACGCAAACAAGCTGAATTTGCTGACGACGACGACAACGACGACAACGACAACAACTTCAAGCTTTCAGACTTCAGACTCCATTCCAGACTCCTTCCATCTGCCCTCTGGTTGGGTTCTCCTCTGGCTTGCACTATTGCTCTAGCTCTAGCGCTAGCTGTTACATTTCAATTGAAAGGATTTACATTTTGTTGTTATGTTTCAGCATTTTTGTTTTACAGCTAGGTCGCTTGTCGAGCGAGGGTCGAGTCTTTGGTCCCTTCTCTGCCACAACGAAAAACGACCCAAATTCGACCCACAACTCACTTTCTGGCAACTTTTCTTATGCTACGCATCAAAAGGGGGAGAGAGGGAGAAAAGAGTCCTCATAATTTTGTGGTTTGGCAACACGAGTAAAGCGGTTCACAGTGACTGCTATTGTGAATGATGTTGTGAATGTGCGTGTATGTGTGTGTGTGTGTGTGCTCTGACTGTGATTGTAGTTGTCACATGGCTGAAAGAAAGCATCGTGTTTGAGTGAGTGCCGAAACATATGATTCGTGATTGTATTCATACGTAGGTGAGTGTAAATCATCATTAACACAAGAATATATCTACCCGTTCACAACCGATAAGACAAGGCATCTGAAGATCTGCAATGCATATATAAAACTCCACTTATCCTTCCCGAAAGTCATAACCATTGTATTTGATTACATTTGAGTACTCGCTTATTACTCACCACATATTATGTTATTTTATGATGAACAATAATGATGCTTGCACTTCCAACACCACCCCCCCCCCCCACCCACCTTCCACAACCCTTCTCTCTTTGCCCATCGTGTATTTACTTGCTCTCTCTCTCTTTCTCTTTCCCTGTCTCCCTTTGCGCAGTTGACACTCATTCGCTTATGTATTCTAACGACCGCGTGCTTAACGACCTTTTAATTGTCATGTGTCTTGTGGGTTGCCCTGATCCAGCCGCCCACCCGCACTCCGCATGCCCCGTACAACCTTCAACATTACCTGGTTGCATTAAATTAAGTGTTAGCGCTGCAGCGCCATCTAGCGCCCACCAAAAATAGACAAAGTTGTCGAATATTCACCGCAACTTGCGGTCGCTTTTTGTGGCAAAGGCAGCACACACACACACACACACACACACACACACACGTCCACATACAGCGATAATGGGATATATGCTGACTCTCTCCCCAACTCCCCTTTCCGCTTTCTCTCTTGCTTACTCTTTAGCCAGAAATAAACTCATTTTAAATACTTTTGCCAACAATTTGTCATAATTTGGCTCATTTCGGCGGCAACACACGAGACGAGGCAAAGCTTTTGTCACACTGCAACAGATTTTGTGGGCGGCCACAAAAACTTTCGCAAGCGCGTGGGGCGTGGCTTGGTAAGGGAACGAAAGGGCTGGGGGAAGAGTGTGTGTGTGGGGGGGGGGGGGGTTTGGTTGACAGGAAGTTGCCGCTTCTCATCTATTTGTATTGCATTGCATTGTGTGTGCTAAGTTCTTAAGCGCTGCCAAAAACTTGAGACGACGACGGAGCGCTTAAAAAGTGCCGCCTATGCAGTTACACTTGCCTTTAGTCACTCCCCACCCCCCTACCACTCCTGGTGTGGCAAGTTTAAGAAATTGCATATCTACTCTTTGTGTGTGTGTGTTTTGAGCGGGGGGAATGGAAGGTAGTTGCTACTTTATTACGTGCACAAACACGAAACACGAACGGCTGGCTGGCTGGCTGGCTTTTTTGGGGGAGCTGTTTGCATAATTTTCTAAAGCGAAGCAACAAATAAGGTTGACTGCATAAGCTTAAGCAACGAATTGCGATGTGAAAGGGAAAGAGGCGATAGTATGGGGTGGGGGGTTGTCTGACTAATGGAGGCGTTACACTCTGACTGCCTTTTGTTGCAAAGTATTGAACCGTTGCCCATTGAAGCAGCAGTCCGCCCCTTTTTGCCAGACAATTGCATTGAAAAACAAGTAAGAAGGCTCTAGTCGAGAAATCCCGACTAGACGATACCCTGATCCCTATACTTTACGCGTACAGTCAGTGCTTGCAAGTATATGTGTGTGTGTGTGTACGCGCATACTGCATAGTGCATACAAAACTTCAATGTCCCATATCTCCGGTGTTTATTATCCGATTTCGATACAAATTTCACAGATTGTCATTATTTTGTTTTATAATTCAAATTGCATCTCAAACTTTTCCAATTTCAAGATTTTGTTGTTATCGATCCCATGTGTATATTGGAAACGGGAAGAGTTATCGAAAATCGGAAAGAAACTTGTACTGCCTAGGGATTAGGCGAGCTTAAGTTCCAAATCTGGAGTCTCTAGCTCTTATAGTTTCTGAGATCGACGCGTTCATACATACACACAGACGGACAGACGGACAGACGGACAGACAGACAGACAGACGGACAGACGGACATGGCTATATCGACTCGACTGTTGATGCTGATCAAGAATATATATACTTTATGGGGTCGGAGATGCTTCCTTCTGCCTGTTACATACTTTTGCACAAATTCATTATACCCTTTTTTCCCATTTTTAATGGGAGCAGGGTATAAAAAGGGGTGTGGTGGGGATAGGCATAGGGTGGAAGCAGGAACGTGCACATACAATAGCTCACTAGCTGACTGGCTGACTGGCATGTCTTCGAAAAATTACATTTAAGTTACTAAAATTACAATACAAAATTGAAATATCTCATTTCAGCATGCAGTTGGAAGCAATACTTCATGCGTATTAAATCGAAAAAAGAAGGGGCTATGTCTTGCAATTACAAAGAGGGGAGAGGGGGGGGGGGGGGTGGAGAGTGTCTAGAGAAGCCACAAAAGAGGGGGGGTTGTGGAATGAGGAATCGGTAGACAGACAGACAGATAGATAGACTAACGAGCCACATGCCGACAACGAGGCAGACAAAAACTTTACAAAATTTATCAACGAGTTTCTCTGCGTGTGTGTGTGTGTGAAGCCATGTGTGTATGTGTGTGTGCTTTTGCATTTATGAAAATGTAATAATAACAAAAGACGCAATGCAGACGCGGCAAGAAGCAGCAGCAGTAGAAAACTCAAAACAAACACAAGGAGACACTAACCAGAAGGAGGCGCAAGGGTTGTATGCAAAGGCATGCAAAACGTAGAAGCAGACAGAGATGGGTAACATAAGTATTTGTAGATAGGCAAACATATGGCTGACTGAATGCACAATGTAAAATATACACACGCACACACACACACACACACACACACGGACATACGAAGAAGTGTAATATGCAACTGTGAGCAAAATTGTGAATTTATAACTTAAAAATTTGTCAAAACAAATTATCATCAAATGTGCATCATAAAATAAAAGGAAACAAAAAAGTACAGAAAGCAAACACACACACACATACAGAGAAAGACACACACAAACACAAACACATACACTTACATTTACAGTTGATAAAAGACTGAAGAAAAAAAAGCAAAACGCGTTTAAAGCATAAAACTTTAAGCAAATCCAAAAGATGTATTCAAAATGTATGTTGTGCGATTGAAATAATATATATAGTTATGGTATATTATATTTGTTTTAAGTTCTTTCAATGTGAGTAAACAAATAACAATTTCAACTTGAAAGTGAGATCGATTTGCTTTTTCTGAAACAAATGCTTTTTCACGTTACAAATAAATGAAATTCAAAATGTTTATAGTACTTTCTCATCGAATTTCGAATACTGTCTCTCTCTCTCTCTCTCTCTCATCTAAGTACACATAACAATTTAGCTTTGCCATTCGCATGCTGCACAATGAAGTAAGTGCCTAGGAATTCACCTGGCATCATATTCCTGTACATCCAAAAATATATATAAATTCTGATGCTCCCTCGTCCCCACACATTTTCAGTCTCTCTAAAGCATCTGGTTGGGGCTTTGGGCGTCGCCAAAAGCTAATACAGCTTCAATTAGCAGCGCAAATCAAAGTCTGAGCCGGGCTAATGCCGGCCTGTTGTCTGGCGGACAGAAACAAAAACATAAAAAAAAACGAGAGGAAAATAACATCCGAAATTGAAACCAAAACACAGAATCAGAAACCAAAAACCGAACCGAAGCAGCGTTCAAGTGGCCGCCAAAATAAAAAAAAACCCCCTCCCCCCTCACCATACCTAAATAAACAATAAAAACAAATAGAACAACAACGTAGAAAATAAAAACAAAGTTGGGAGAAACAAAAACAACAAAAAAAAAGTTAAAGCCGCGTGTCCAGCGACGTTTCGGGCATTAAATTGATAGAGCGAAAGAGAGAGAGAGAGCGAAAGAGAGAGAGAGAGCTAATAATTGATAGGCTGGCGGAGTGGGGAGAAGAGTTGGTGTTGCTGCTGCTGCGGCTGATGCTGCTACGATTTTTCGCCTTTGATGGAAAAACAATTTTTCTACTCCATTTCACGCGTTCAAGGCAGCCAGCCAGCCACAGTTAAGAGCCACAGCAAAAGCATTCCGAACTGGGGTTAAGCATAAAGCGGGGGGGTTAGGAGGGGGTGGATCTGTGGGTCATGGTACTGTTAGTTGTAGTAGTAGGTAGCATTCTCAAAATGCTCGTCAGCGTAAAGATGCCGCCAGTCCGATAAGCGGCTAGAAATGAAATAACAATAAAAAACAATTCGAACATAACTAATCCATAGCTCAATAGCAAACCCTCTCTCTCTCTCTCTCTCTTTATCTCACTCTGTCTGGCGAAAGTTTTGGTTGTATGTGACCCACATTTGATTTGTTGTTATTGTTCACTGACTTTTCTCGCAATGTCATTTTGTAGTTTCGATTTGCAAATTGCGCACAACACAAAATGTATCGAAAATCCCCTTTTTGGCAAACTAAAATCAACAATCGCGTAATATTGATAAAACTTAATTTCAGATTCACCAACCAAAAAAAAAAAACCCCCCGTTTAGTGATGAACTTCATATACGATTCTAATAATTTGCAATCCGACTTGACGAGATTTTCTTACGACAGTTTTTTATCTAGATGCCAGGTCATGACTTAAAAGGTATTAAAATCGGTTGATTTTTGAGGAAGTTGAGTTATGAGATGTGATTAATCTTCAAGTTGATTTTTTGGGTAAATGAATGAGAGTAGAATGAACTTCTATCTAAAATCCTGTTATAAACTGGAAATGCAGTATTTATCAAGATGCCAAGCCATGACTAAAGGGAGTTACGACTTCGGAAAGTTCTGACCTATCTTTGAGTTGGTTTTTTGGGAAGTCAATTGAGCTAAAACTCAACACACTTTAATATTATTATTTTGTCTGTCTTTGTTAACAGAGATATTGCTCTCAGTTTGCTGGTTACAGTGCTTGAATATTGTTCTGAGACAAGTTTGTAGAATGCTAAAGACTTTTGTCAATAGAAGAGCTAAAATTAAAGTCGCTGCCAAGACAAGTTTTTGATTTCGCCTTTTTCATGACAATTTAATGACTAATTCGTATAACGTGTATGCGTATAACCATCATCATTTGTTTAAGCCATACAAAAAAACCTAAACTCAGCTAACGCCTTCAACGTTCAACATCGACCTACAGCGCGAACGTTGACGTCTGAAAAACTGGGAAAACTTTAAGCATTCACTTGGCCCTGGATTGACCTAAACAAATGTCAAAATCTACTACCTGATTGTGTTTTAAGACGTTGTGAGAGATCAGCCTGAAGCCTAGAAGATGAATCTTCGAAGTGATAAGTACTTATTTTATTATGAGTGATTTTTGCTTGAGTTCTCAAATGATATTTAACTTAATGTTAAATAATACAACTTATAAGATTTATACTTAATGAGACCTAAATAAGATTCGTACATACAATAATTATGGATTTAGGCTTGAAAGTAATTAAATAAGGAAAGTAAATTTCAACAATATTGTCAATTATTATTTAGCTAATTGAAAGAGTTATAAAAGAAGAAGTTTTAAAAAATGTTTGGATTGAAGGAATTTTACATAGTGGATTATGTAGATCGTGCATAAAAGGCAATCGTGTTTTAATTTGTATGTTTTTGGGTCGATTATTAGATTTTTATGCATTTCATTGATTTAAATTAAAAAGACCCAAACAACAAAAGCCTTTCTCTTAATTGTTGAACAAACAAAAAAAAAACTCCCCGTTTTAAAATGGAACCCCGAACAAAGGAAAACACAATTCCAACTCGGGAGCAGTTATACCTGATCATAAAAAAAAATATTTAGAGCCGGTAATTTAATATTATTTGAATTTTTTTTTTTTTTCTGAACTCATCATCAAAAATCCAACGTAGCTCTCTGTTTGTAGTTTGCTTTTATTGTTAATTTTTAATGTTAATGTTGTTGTTTGGTGATGATGATTCTGCTACTACTTCTGCTGCGGCTTCTGCTGCTGCTTCTGCCGCGGCATTAGAAAACAAGTTAAACGAGTAAGAGAATTAGTCGAAGGAGGAGGAGGAGGCGATGTCCCAAGTAAGAATCTCACACACACACACACAAAAGACAAACAAAATAATAACGAAAACCTGTACGAAATTCAATTTCTTTTCAACATACACACACGCACAAAAAATAAGTATTAGTATAATGCTAAGCTAAGCGCCAACGCAGAAGTCTCTGCCACTGCCACTGCCACTGCCGATGCCTGCTGGCTCTGTCGGCAGCTAATCAATAAAGCGCGTTAATTATTGTTTGGTTTAAAGCTTGATTACAAAACCATCGAGCGGCTTAGAACGACAGTGAACGCTTAACGTAAAACACACGCGCTGGCTAATACTGCTTGCGCCTCGATTGTGTGTTTCTGTGTGTGTGCAGGGGATTACTACACCCCCCCCCCCCCCCCCCCAACAAAAAAAAGTATACCTAGAAGCAAACAAGAACAGCGCGAGCAACAAAAAAAAAATAAAGAAAGAAACAACACGACGATAAAAGTCGCCAGCGGCCAAAAACGCGTTCATTGCGTGCGTAGTTTTCGCAACGGCAAATTAGCCAAGCACTGACGCTACAAACACACTTAGATACGGATATCACAAACACACACACACACACACA
The DNA here is from genome assembly GCA_035044465.1 of Scaptomyza tumidula. Lineage (NCBI taxonomy): Eukaryota > Metazoa > Arthropoda > Insecta > Diptera > Drosophilidae > Scaptomyza > Scaptomyza tumidula. The sequence continues at coordinate 1,476,861 of JAWNNW010000130.1, forward strand.
CACACATATATAAAGTAGACAGGATGAGGATGCGCGAGGCATTTGCTGGATTAATTGTGTTCTGGCTGGCAGTTTGTCAACCACAAGGTAAATATTTTTGTGCCACGGCGTTGCGCTAACAACAGCAACAGCAGCATCAACAGCAGCAGCAGCAGCAATAACAATAATAACAATAGGCAGCACGAACAGCAGGTTGACAGGATAATGACACCAATACTCTCTCACACACACACACTCACACATATGCACGCACATTCAAATCGCCTACGTACTTTTCGGGCTTTTATATTACAGCAATAATTGCAAAATTATCGCTGGATTTTGTGACAACGTGCCTTGCATATTGACAGACAAACCGAACAGACAACAACAACAAAAACAAAAAGGATAACGAGCATATAGTCGCATCTCGGCTTCTCACACATAGCTCATTCTCTCTCTCTCTCTCTATCGAGCGTTAAATAGTCAAAGTCAAGTGTGATTACAATGTACACACACCCTCACACACACACACACACTCACACAGTAACGCAACAACAACAACAATAACAATTTACTTGCGGCTCAGATTAAACACCAAATTGTGTGTTAACAACAGAAACACCATTATAATATATTGAATACATGCCGCAATGTTTGTATGTGCAACAAGTGGCTGTTGCAGCAAGTGTTAAGTGTTCAATTTGTGTAACAATTATAATTGAATTCTTTTTTTTTTTGCTTTGTTTTTTTTGTTGTGATTAAGTTTTGTTAACATTTGTGACTGCAATATAATATTATTATTATGATTTTTTTTTTTTAACCAAAACCATCAAAATAAAATGTGCAAGGTGTAAGTTTGAGTCCTGTATCGAAATACTTTCGAATATTGTGATTGAGATATTATATAATATTATCATTAGTAGAAACGAATACGAAATCCAATCAATATACAATCGAACTACCATATAACTAGTCCCAAGGGAGCACGAACAAATTTTGTTATAATGAACCCAAATCGCAGAGTTCTGGAAACGTATTCGATTATTAAAAGTTCGTGATATGCAAGTTTGACTGTATATATCTAATAATGAAAAGCAACCCAAAGCAATATTTGACTCTTCAAGTTGAAACTCAAATTTATATATATTATATTATTTATATTATATCATTATAGAGCTTAAAAAACATTTTTAAATACTGCCAATAAAATTGGTTCCATGAATTGAAGCATTCCGTTATCTTCCCAAATCCTTAACAATTGTCACTAAGCAGATAATAAATTTATATTCAGATCGAGTTATACCAGATTTTTTTTCAAGTCAAAGGCTTGTTTTTTTTACGAACATTTGATATGAAACATCGAATAAAACTTTTAATAATATTTATTACAAACAATTTGATGGCAACAAAGTGAATAACATTGATCTATCGCACAAAAAGTATAGGAAAGAGATATATATATATAATAGCTAAGAAAGAATTTGATTATTTCGATGTTGTGTACAGTTTCTCAAATGATATGCAGACCTTAAACATGAACATCAAACTTTGGCAAAAGTTGAGAACAGCTCACAAAAAAAAAAAACAAAGAAACACGAAATAAAAATATCATAATAATAATAATGGAAAAAAGCAGCTCGCACATTAAATGAGATTCAAATTAGAAGCAGTCAAGAGACAAAAAAAAAACCTCAAAAATATATTCACAAATATACAAGGAAAAAAGTCAAAAACGAGATGCGATGCGATGTTTGTGGAACAAGTTTTTTTTTTGTTCTTTTTCGGCAGAGTTCTTGAAGTCAGTTGCTTTTGCTGTTGAGGTTGTCGGGTAGAGGGATGGGAAAGGGGCGTATTGGTGCGAAGGGGATTATAAATGCATAAAGCTTGTGATATGTTTACCTTTAATATTACGCGCAAACAAATAACAAAACTTTTGCCAGATGGGCGAAAACAAAACTTTTACATTATGCCCTCCCCCCATTATAACTCATTCTCTCTCTCACTCTCTCTCTCTTTTCTCTTTCTATCTAGCTGAGGCACAGTTTGCACCTTTCGGTCAACCACAATATGGCCGTCAGCCAGGTTTTTATGGCGGCGGTCCACGTCAAGGTTCCGTCTCGCGAGCCAACACCAACGCCTACGAGCGGCAGGTTGACCTTGGCAACGACGTGGAGTACACTCAAGGTCTGTCCAACTCCCGCGCAGTGACTCGCCAGAATGGACAACGCATCGTCTCCGACTCGCAGGCGCGGAACCGTGAAATTGATCTCGGTGGCTTGCAGATTGGCAACACTTTGACGCGCACGCGCACCAATGCGAATGGCGCCGTCAGCGGTGGACTGGCCAATCAGTTCCGTATTGGCAACTTGGGCCTGGGCGCCTCCTTCTCGCCAGACAATATCCGTCAGGGCGTCGGACTGCAGCGTGGCGCCGATGGCGATCTACGCTTAGGTCTGGGCCTCCTCAGTCTCGATCTGGACAACAATGTGCAGCGTGGCAATACGCTCGGTCAGGCAACGGTCGATGCTCAGGGTCGTGGCGCACGTGTCGGCTCCAACAGCAACAGCCAGGTGAATCAGCAGCAATATGGTGGCGTCAATGTGCGCGAAACGATCAGCAATTCGAACGCCTTTGGACGCACTCGATTCGGTCAGACATCGGCGAATGCGGGCGGATTTGGTCAGAATGCTGTCACACAGGGCGGTGTTCCGCGACGTCTCCGCCGGCAGCCGCAAGCGCAGCCTCAGTATGCTTTGCGTCAGCCACAACAACAGTTCGCTAGTGGTGGCAATCGTCGTCGGCTGCGTCCCAAGCGTCACGCTCAGTTTGTGCCATTTGGTTATCCACAGCAAGGCTTTAACAACTATGGATATGGCGACTTTGACCGACCACGTCGTCAGTTCGGACGACCCAATAACTTTGGCGGTGGTTTTGGTGGTGGCGGCTTTGGTGGCAATTTCGGCGGCGGTTTCGGTCAGCCAGATCCATACTACAATCAGCGACAGCCGAACAAGCGCGGTCAAGTGCAGTCCACTGGCAATGCAGGTGCCCAGGGCGGACCCGGTTTCAATCAGCAGGCGGGCAGCAATAACTTTGCCAATATTAACCCAGATGGCTCATCGAATGGCGGCAGCAGCAGCATTGGCTCCAACCTTGCCGAGGATGGCAGCAGTGGCCAGGTGAGCTCAGCGAATACCAATCAACAGACGGGTCTGCATGAGTCCTCGAACGGTGCCCAGAGTCAGGCGCTCAACTTTAACGGGGGCGAGCAGCAGGCATCCAGCTCGAATGCGAACACCAAACACACGCAGAATGGCAACCGGGAGACAATTGGCTCGAACAGTGGCTCAACGGCAACGAACAACAATCAGTTTGGCAGCTCCAGTAATATTGCCAATACGGACACGCAGGTGATCAACGATGGCAACCAGCAATCGATCAACTCTGGTGCGAACAGTCAATCCATCTTCCAGGGCAACAACAATCAGGGCAATGCGGCTGCAAATACGGCTGCGAATATCAGTTCGCAACGTGGCCCAAATGGTTCGGTGACTAATTCGGCAACGAGTAGTGCCACTGCCACCAGTACCAATGGACAGTCGTCTAATGCGAATGCCAATGCGAATGCTGGCGGTTTTGGTGGTAATGGCGCTGGTTCGAATGCTGGTGCATTTGGTGGTGCTGGCGGAAATCGCGGCGGTGGCAATGCCAATGCCAATAGCAACGTTTTCGGTGGCTTCAATGGCGGCTTTGGCTTTGGACGTTAGTAGATTTGACTTGATATGTTTGTGTGACTAATGCACTACCCAAACACCCACACAATCAGCACCACTACCTTTCACCTGTTCTTTAATGTCTAATAATTTTTGTTTTTTTTTTTTATTGATGTCAACAACGAATCACTTTAAGCACACGAATAAAATGCATTTGTTAATTTTAAAAACTTTTTTTTGCACAACTTTTAAAGCACTTGAATGGAATTTTTAAATAAGGTTCAAGGTTTAATTGTTGTTGTGCTTCGTAAGGTGATTAATATTCAATCTTTTTTTCCTGACAAATATTTATAATTTCTACATTTTGTTTGTTTTTGAATTCGCCAGCACAAAGAAACAATTTAAGTATACAAATTAGGCTCATTTATTGTTATGAGTAATTTATATTTTTTAAAATCCTTTTCAAAGGTTTCATTTTTCAATTGTTAGTCGACAATTGATTATTAACTTTTTTTTTTGTATCGATTGTTCAGATTTTTCAACACTTTCTGTATGTTTATATAAAAATAGCTTACTTTTAGGGATGAACGGTTTGGAGCTGCTTAGGAATTTTTAAAGTATGCTTTGAACTGTTGGCAAGTAAATTATGCGAAAAAAAAGCATTTGATACTTAAAGCGTTAGGTAACATTTTTGGGCTTATAATTGTTAATAAAGCAGCATATCTTTAGGCAGTAAAAAAAACATTCTATATCTTCTATCGCCTCTTTCTTTCTTACTCTATGCTTGTCTCTGTCATATAAGTGCGCTATCGCACTCAGCAACGAGTGCAACTGCAACGCTGGCGTCCCAGACCGTTGAACGTTAGTTCCGGCGTGGATAACATTGAGTTTTTGTACATAAACCAAACATCCCGTTTGGAGGACATGCAACCAACATTAAATACTTCGATTGAGGCCTTTGCCGACTATGATCCCAGCCAGCGTCAGGGTCGCACCTTCGGCTTCATCTCGGACTTCATAAACAATCTGTTCAACTCCTGCGTTACGCCCTGCACTTTGGAGGCATTTCAGCAGAATCGCTGCTGCGAGTCGTATGTGATTGGGCCGCCTCCTCTGCCGCCGCCATGCTGTGTGGTGCCAAGACCGCCTCCCCCGCCGCCGCCGCCATGCTGTGTGGTGCCAGGACCGCCAAGGCCACCTCTACCACCACCACCACCGCGACCACCACCACCGCGACCACCAATGCCACCACCGCGTTATCCATTGCCCTATCCATCGTATCCATCGTATCCTGTGTTTATACCCACGCCCATTAATTGCTGCACAGTCTGCACCTATACCTACTATGGACCACCGCCCTGCGGCCGCTTCAACAGCAACAATGATAACAACAACGGGCGTGTAACTATCTATGTTCCACCTCCGTTCTACGGCCGCTAACAAAGTCGCACATTAAGAGTCTAGTAGTGTTAAGAGCATATCCCATATCCCACATCCCACATCGCATTCGCTTTCGCATATCGCATTCTTCATTCTTCTCATGCGTCTCATTCTCTGTGCTGCTTTGTGTGTTGCTTTATAATCTCCAAGAGTGCTTTGTGTCAGCTTTTTTTCTGGCTGTCAAAAAATGCGGCAAATAAGACACATAGCACAAGGGGGTGAAGCGAAAAACTCCTGTGCCAGACATTATGCCCATATGTATGCATGGCATGTAACTATAACCGGGAGACGGGAGACGGAAGCCGGTGAGACGGGTAACGGGAAACTGGAGCTGGGAGCCGGGAGCCGGGTGCCGGTAGCCAGAAACTTGCATGCGCCTGCATTAAAATGAAGTTGTTGTTGTGCCCTAAACTAAAGTTAAGCCTATCACATTTCTAGCTAATTTGATACTTTTGCAGTTCAATGAGCTTAAGTTGAACAAATATCAAATTAAGTTTTTTTTTCTCTCTAAAGCCGATTAATTTGGTTCAAACCTTTGATCTTTCTTTCCCTCCCAAAAACACTTCTAGATATATATTTTTTTTAACTGTATGTTCATATGTTATAGGAAATATGAAGAAATCCATGCAAAATTTGTTTAAGAAATCAAAAAGAATTAAGAAACCCATTTAGACAAATCAAGCTGTTAATATTTAAACTATTTATGTTTAAAGTAAATAAAAAAATATTTTATAAAGATGATATGTGAATATTTAACGAATAATAACTAAAAGTTATTTTTATCTTCGACTTAATTAATTTAAAAACTTAATCAAGCATCGACATAATCTTAAAGTCGTTGAAAATATATATTTGACCTACAAATTATCATATCTATATATGTAGGATATTGAAACTTAACAAAATTCAAATCTATTCTAATTTCTCTATGCTAATTGGAAGAAAGTTGCATATTAATATAATAATATTTTAATTTAATTCAAAGAGCATTTCGAGTTCATTGTACAGTTGAAACTTGTGTGTTTTGAGTCTTTTGCTATCTTGTTGCCTTTTGTTGTTGTCCATTTTTCTGTGATATGTATACGTTCCTTTGTTGTCCTTTTTTTTGTTGAACCCCCCTCCCTCTCACTCGCTGTGTGTCATGCCGTTGACTTATACCTGTGTGTGTGTGAGTGAGTGTATTTGTGTTTTGTGTCGGCTTTGTGCACGTAAGGACACTGAAATTTATAACAGCCTGTATGCTCACGAGCCAGAGACACAAAACCCAAGCCCAAGCCCAAGCCCAAGCCCGAGCACAGGTCTCTGACAGAGTGTCGCCGGCACACACACAAACGCACACACAGGACAGAGTGTGTAGGGGGGACATGGAACATAGGGATACAGGACACGTCACGTCAGCGGCGCACAACAAAGCTGATAACTGCAGGCGCTGTGCCGTCGACGTCAGATTGTGATAAGCGTTGGCAAAACAAGGCCGGCCCCAACAAAGACTGCAATATGGTGTGGTGGGGTTGGTGGTGGGGGAGGGGGATTTGAGCGGTACCCAACGGAAGTAGAAAGCCCAACACATCGCGCGCCTTTGTCATTTCTCATAATGTTAATTTATATTCAGTTCAGTCTAAGCAAATAGTAGCATACACAAAAAAAATGTTAAAAAAAAATTAAATACACATATAAGCCACAAGCCATGCCAGTGACAGAAATAAGGAAAGAGACAGACATAAAGAGTATGAGAGACAGAGAGAGAGAGAGGAGAAGTGGGTCGTGGTGGGTGTGTGTGGGTGAGTTGCCTTAGTTATAGAATTGATGGTGACGACGACGCGCTGGGGTTGCGGCCACAAAGCGACGCTCATTGAAAACCTCTTGGCCCGGGGCAGCGCCATCTGTGGCCGAGTAGAGCAGCAGGGGAATCTCCTCAACGCTGGTCTTCTGCAATTGCGCCGAGTTGCGTATACCCGTGCGCAACAGCTCGCTGCTGGACAGACGACGAGTGCCACCGACAGCTGCAACTGGAGCTGCAACTGCATCAGTGGCAGCAACAGTGGCGCCCTCTAGCAGCTGGCTATCATCGTTCTCGTTCTGCTGCAACGGCGCATCTTCGGGCTGTGCAACGGCAATTGTGTTGCCAACTGGTGCAGCACCATCCTCCGACTGGCTATCATCGCCAATGATGGAGCTGCCCTGAAGCAGTGCCTCAATGTTCTCCACATTGGAGAGGCCGTTGATCTGCAGCTGTTCGTGCAATTCGCTGGGTATGGCAATGGCCTGCACATCCCTATGCCCGGAGATGCCATTCGGTGTTGGAATAAACTGAACATTCTCGGGAATCTGATCCGTGGGATAGACGGGCACCAGCTCGGCCTCGTTATCGTTGCTCGACTTGAGCAGGATCAATGAGATGGGCACAATCTTCTTGAACTTAAGCAACACCAGCTTCTTGATGGCCACAGCGCCAGGAAAGACGCGTGCCTGTGGACCACCATGTGGCTTAGCAACGAGACCACGCTGCTTGTGATGACCACGATGTCCGGCAACATGACGAGCTTTATAGGTTAAAGAATTTGTGATTGTGATTCTTAGCTGATTCAATTTGATAGATCTGATAGAACTTACCATCGATAACGGCAACCAGAGCCAGGCCAATGGCCAGAAGTGTAAACAGTTTAATTGCCATTGGATTTGTTGTTTTGTTCGTCGAATTCTCTGCTTGTCTGCGTTCTGTCTCTGGACGAGTGAGTCTATTAAATGGCTTAGCTGTTGCCTTGGCTAAGACATTTTATACAGGGTGGAGAGGCTGGCTTCTTTCACTAAACTTATCATAAAAACCGCAGACAAAAGAAATTAGGCGAAAATAAATGAAAATGGCCAAAAAAATGTAGAAAAGAACAAATGGCAAATGACAAAATTTAATAAGCTATGCAAATGCCATAAACTAATTTATGCTACGACAACGACTTCTGCTTCTTGTCTGACTGATTCGCCAACTGGACTGTGCCCTCGGACTATATATATATATATATATATATATATATATTTATATTCTATACTATATTGATGATAGAATGAGTATGCATGCAAGTCCGCCATTGTGGTTGCAACCAGTCAGATCTAGAACCGCATTGCCAAAACATACTTACGTACGTATAAAGATATATATATATATATATGATAAGATATATATATATGTATGTATGGCGAAAATTTGCATTTTAGGTCGTTGCCAGCGGTATTTCACTAAACAACAAACCAAGCCAAACATAGTATATTTTTTTGGGTCAAAAGTGAGATTTTCTTAGCCAGAATTTTTTTTGGTCACAATCTATAATGAAGCAACAGGCTAATGTCACACATTTATCATTGTCCACCACCCGGCAATGGCCAGAAAAAAAGACCGAAAGCGACCTAAATATCGAAACGCCGCAATCTGTAGCCCGTAACCCCGTAACCCGTTACCCGTAACCCGAACTCTTACAACGCTGTCGACTTGTGCATTTCTCATGTCCAGAGTTCGCCCAAAGCTGTTCCTCTTGCTATCTCTCTTTGTCTCCGTCTCTGTCTCTTGATTATTCGCACAATAAACTTAATATATATGGCCTGACCATTGACATATTACTATTTCAAGTTAAGTTTCTAGCTCAAGCTCAGCGGGAATTCCCCGTTAAGAATCTCCTTTCTATTTTGCAAAAGATTGATTTTAATAATTATGAGATTTACAGACTGAAACGCTTCGCTTCGATCTTAAATTGAAAATCTGCATAGATGTTATTTACAAATCTATTTAACTTTGAGGTTTTTAAATCTTAGGATCTGTGATGTTCAATTCGTTTATTGACGATGAAGCCAAAAGATTTGGAAACTTAAACTTGAAGATTGCATTGAATTATAGATTGGAATAAATAAGACGACATGACCAACCTCAAAATAGTAAGCTAGAAAACTTCAGTTATGATACAATGTGTTTTCTTTTTGAATTTTTACTTCTTAAAACTCAATTCACTTCAGTTTGCTCATCGGTTTACCTGCTTAACTGCTTATTTTTAAACAGAATCTCTCTGAGTATTTTTGTAATGGAAAACATTGTCTATTAAGCTGATTGGCAAAGCTTTACTACCCAAATGTATAACAATCTTGAATATAGTATTTAGTTCAAAATAAATAAAAGGAAAATAAAATAAATTTAATACTTGTTAAAACATTTTTTTGGAACAAAAGAAAGAAAAGTTTTTCTATAACATTATTTATAGTAAAAATTTATTCTACATTGAAATTGGTTAAGTGCCTGACCTTGTCGAAAGAAGAGATTCGTGTAACGTTTGAAAGAATTGCGTTATCACCTATTACCATATAAAGCATTGAGAACACAATGATATATTTGCATATATGTATTTTGACAGTCTTCTCAACCATATTCTGATCTAAATGATGCATGGTTATGATAATATTTATAACTTTATTCTATTTGATTTCTTTCTTTTTTTTGTTTTTTTGCTTTTAGAAATGACACGTGAAATGAAATTTGAATAGAAACAAAAACTAAATCATTCGAAAATAACTGAACATCGGCAACAAAAGCAAAATGGAATGCTTTTGATATATTATCTATCTGCTTGAATTGTGATTTATGTACATTCATTAATTATCAACTAAATTGGAAATAAAACAAAAGAAAAGCTTTTTAGTTAACAAGAAAGCATTTTTGGCTTAGATCGATTGCTTCTACTTAATGCAAAATTTCTATTGATTGCAAATGTTCATCTATAGTATAATAAATGAGTTTTAAAAATTGTTTTCAGCATTATAATATTAACAACTGATCTTAGCTGATTCTCAGTTGGAAACATTTCTAATTTATTGCTTTCACTGCCACTTACAAGAAGAAGTGGGAAACTGTCACGCCCCACAATCCCAGCTGCTAGGTAGACTTCACGCTGACCACACTAACGATTTATTTTGTCGAGTTGTGTTTTAAGTGTGCAAAATCTATTTCTTTATGACTTTGTTATTTAGACCCATTTCTAAAAGCAACAACAGCAGCTAGCCAGCTAGAGTAAGCAACGTTAATAATTAACGTTCTTCGTTAGCTACCGTTGGACTGTTGGACTGTTGGCTCGTTGCTCGTTGCTAGTTGGCAATCTTGAAGGTTTGCTTGGCTTGTGTGCTGCTGTTGTTGTTGTAGCTGGCGCAAAAATACTTGTCTGACCCATTAAGAGGGGCATAAACCAATTTTTTAATAACCAAATTATGCAAAAGAGAACAGCGCGAACAGCGGCAACACAGATTAAAACAAAGGCGCACCCCGCACAGACGCAATGTATTCATTAGTACTGGGTCTGTGCTTGGGTCTGGGCTTGGGATTGGACTGGGCATGGGATGTATTTATGTTTGTATTTGTGTATATACTAGTTGGAGATTGGGCCTGGGCCTGGACCTGGACTTGGAAGTCGGATAAAGTGCTCGCCTTATGCTAATGGAAATACATAAAAAACGCATAAATACTCATTAGTCAGGTGTAGGTAGAGGTGTTGTCTGTGTGTAATATTGTGTGTGCGAATTTGCTTGTGGCCCTAGAAGAAAGTTGCGACCCGCATCTGTCGCCGGCGAGGTCACGACGGGGTCACAACTGTTAGAAAGTTATTGGAAAGTTTAAGTTGTTTTTTTTTTCGATGATTAAGAACATTTTTAAAGCTTGTCTTTAACTGGAACAATACGGATCAGTGTCAAAATTTCATCTAACAACAACAACAACAACAAATCCATTTTTTGCAACTTGAATTAGTTCGTTGCGTGAACTATTCAACTTGTTCCCAATGCATATCATACAGTTATTTGTTTTTATCTAATTTTAACAAAGCGTAGGCTGGACACGAGCTTTAAAGCTTTTGTCGCAAGTTCTTTGTTTGCTTTTTTTTTTTTGTATCGCATTTCCATTGAGCAATCTTCATTTTGTTGATCGATTGAACTGGTTCTCATAAATTATGCACCTGTTAAAGCAAACAATTCACCACAAATAAATTGAGAAGCGACTTGACTTCAATATCTCAAATTGTTCACCTCTACAAAGAGAAAAAAGAATAGAATATCAAGTAAGTAATTGCTTGACTTCCGAATGCCCTGTCAATTGCTATAATGAATAAATGTCTTGAAAAAATGTTTGAAATGGTGAAATTAAATGTTAAAAAAAGTTAAATGTTTAATATTATAATTTTCTGTATTCGTCTTAAGCTTTTTCCAAAACTTCTGTAAATAAATGAATATTTTTTTCTATTGAAGTTCCTAGTACTTAGTAGGGTTAGAAATCGAATTGCATTACTTTCAAGTAAAACGAGTTTTATTTAAAGTCGTCGGTTCTCATTTAAAAGATTTTCAGCACTTATACGGAACTAGTTCCAGTTCGCCGTAGACAACGATTAGTTATTGCTGAACTGCTGTCGCTGAGGTCATCCGTTGGGTCAACGCCAACACTTGCGGTCAATCCGAACCATAAAAAAACAAGATAATAAACAACATCGCCAAGCAAAATTTAATTTACCGCCTATCGGCAAACAGCGATCTTGTTGCTAGCAACTAACTCAATCTCTCTCTCTCTCTCTCTCTTTCTCTTTCTTGCTCTTCCGTAAACTCTGTCTTTCGCTCTCGCTCTCGCTCATTCGCTCTCGGGCTGGCAGCTGTGTTGCTCTCTTGGTCAAATTGTAGCTGGTACATAAAAAGCTCAAGTCGGCGCGCACGCTCAAACAGTTGGCCAAAAGAAACGTCTGTCTGTGGACCAAAGCGAAGCGAACGGAAAAGGGCGAAACAAGAAAAAGAAAAAGCAAAATACGATAACAACAACAACAACAACGATAAACGATTATTCTGTGTGCGTGATTGTCTGGTGTGTGTATGCGTCTGCAATAGTTTGTGTGACTGTGTGCATCTGAGTGTGTGTGTGTGTGTCTGTGTGTGTTTGTGTTAGTGACACTTTCAGTGTTATCAGTTCAGTTAAAAGTTTTTGAGAGATGGCCAAATATATGGCGCAATGCCTGCGCCTAGGCCTGGTTCTGATCCTGGCCGCAGCCTTAGTGCAATCCGCGTCTGTCAAGGCTGACAACAACAACAACAACAAGAAGGTGTCGACCTCAACCCAAAACCACCCAGCCGCAGTCGAGCAGTCAAGCACGGAGTCGCCAATTGCGGACATGGCGCTAATTGGTAGGCAACAGTTAACAGTTAACCACAAAAACAATCAAACAAAATATCAAAATGTGCTTTAAGACAAGAAAAGTCTGATGTCTAATGTGTGTTCTTTATTTGTTCTATATTTTTTTCATGTGCTTCCACTTTTTTTTACTGTGTTTTTGTGTGTGTGTGCTTGGTGGTGCAGAGGATTTCCCAGTGGTACCCAAGATGCCCACTGAGAAGCCACCCATGGCGGCAGCCAATGCCAGCGACATGACCTCCAACTCCAACCCATCCGACTCCACCAACTCCAATGTGGAGCAGCAGCCGGCGGTGGCGACAGAGAAATCAGCTCAACCGCATACCGTTGCTGATTTCATTATACATCCGTTGATTGCGTTCAAGCCACGTCCAGCATCCTCGGAAGAGCTGCAGGCACAGGGTAAGCAGGCCTCGTCTGCAGGCGGTAGTTCCCCAGCCACCTCACCCGGTACCTGGCTGTTTAGCAACCCAGGTCAGACGATAGGCTCGTCGTTCTCGACACTGGCTGGTTCCGTTTCGGGTTGGTTCAATGATCGTTTGACCGCCGCCGGACAACAGTTGCCCAGTTTGCCTGGTCTCGTCGATACACCCGTGCGTGACAGCACCAGCACCACAACCACCAAAAGACCCGACATTGTAGTGCGCGTTCAGCAGCGTCCCAACAGAAGACGCGTCAATAATAATCTCAACAATGGCAATGGCAATGGCAATGGCAATCGCAATGGTGTTCGTAATGGTAATGGCAATCGTCTACAGCGTCCGAATCGCTTTAACAATCACGTTGATTCGTTGGAATCGTTAGAGGAGTACGATGATGCGGATTACTTCAATGGTAATCACTACGATGATGAGTTCTACGATGATGAACAAGATGTCGATGATATGCTCCCTCACAACGATGACGATGATCTGTCCCTAGAGCATATCGAACACGATGACGATGAAGAGCAACAGCAATCTGCAGAGCAGCAGCAAGTGCAGCAGCAGAAGCAGAAGCCAAAGCAGCAACATCGTCGTCCCGCTCAAACGCAGACACTGCGACGCAAGCAGCAAACGCAGCAGCTGCAATCGCAGTTGCCGTCATCGGTTCAGTCACAGCGACGTCAGCACCAGCAACAGCAGGTTAGACGTGGACAACCCTTGGCTCTGCTGGAGCAGGCCAATGAGGAGGAGGAAGGAGAAGCCGACGATGATGATGATGCCGAGCTGGAGAATGACGATGAAGAGGATGAAGATAACTATTCCAATGTGATTTACAGCCAGTCCTCACGTAAATCCCCCAGCCAAACGGGTTTCATTCAGAATGGTCAACAAAGCCTTATCAATCAGATTCGCCGATTTACTTTCGGTCAAACACCCGCCGAACTAGGTACAAAGTTGCGCCATTCACCCAACAGCCAGAACCCCTCAAGAGCCAGCTCCAGCCTACGTCGTCCACAGCAGGCAACCCTGTTGGTCAATCGCAATGGTCAGACCGTTTATGTGGCACCCGAACTACTGCACCTGAGTCCTGGGTACACCAACTATGGCTATGTGCCCGCACCAGTCAAGAAGCAGAGCCAGCAGTATCATCAGCGTCTGCCCGTCAGTCCCTACCCACAGCCGCCCCTGACAGTACCACTGCGTCGCAAGGGACGTCCCACTCAGTACATAACAATTCCGTGGAGCCAGTTGGGTATTTCGTCGCCCGATCGTCAATCGCCTGTCTCCCTAGCCCAAGGTTTTCAGGCCCAGCCATTGATCTTCAACATTCCGGAGAGTGCCATTAGCACGGTCCCAGTCCGTGGCGGCTCTAACCAGACTGGCAACAAGAAGAAGAAGCGACCAACTCTGACGGCAGCTGCTGTGCCCCTGCTAGCGGATGCCTCGCTCATGGACATCTTTCAGCCACCGCAGATTCCACCCTCTCGCACCGGCTCTAACCCCAAGAAGTCCAAGCCCGTCCTGATTGGCGGCAAGCCCGTGCAGGTAGGCAACTCCGCTGGTTTATTGCCCACACGCATTCGTCCCGGCACAATTGTTGAAAAGGCACCAGCCATGGATTCAACTATGGAGACACAATACCAAGCCCAGAAGGTACAGAAAGAGAAGGAGATGAATGATTCAATGCCAGCTGTTGCCGTCGAACAGCAGCAAAAAATGCCCATGCAGATGCAAGATTCAGCCAGCCAGATGACGAACGAGCAGGAGCAGTTTATAATCGTTGGTGAGGATGATGAGCCGGGTCTGTCGCGTCATGTGCAGCCTGCCTATGGAGATGCCCGTTATGGCGATTACCAGCCCTACTTTGATATGTTGCATCAGAATCGACGCTTTGCCATCCGCAAGGTGGGACGTGCTTTGCAACCGGAGCTCGAGCCGGAGCAGGTGTCCGAAGACAGCCGCCCCGCTGCCGCCGATTCATCCACAAACAAGTTCTAGTTGTACTAATTAAGCGAGAGCACAAACTGATTAAGTGCGAAACGAAACGAAAGAAAAGAAATGAAAAACAAATATCTATTGAAACAAAACAAAAATAACCACATAAATGATTTTTAATCACAAAAAAACTCAGAGTGCAAAAAAAAATAAACCTTTTTTTTACATTTTTTTTCCCCCGTTGTTGTTGTGTGTGTGTGTGTGTGCCAAAGTCGAAGAAGTCAAAAGCTAAAAATGTTTACAACTTGACCATATATGCTAATCGCTGTGAACCCAACGTGAACTCAAGAAACAAGAAACCCGACTAGATAAAACTGTATATTAGAAATATCTTCTTTTTTTTTAATGTGTATTCTTTGATTGTTGTTCATAATTAATGCCGTTGATCGGCGAGCATTGACCCGGCCAAAACCGACTGGCATATTAATGAGTCTCTTGCGCTTTGACCGATTTAAATAAGCGAAAAAAAACGTTGGGTCATGTTTATTAATGGATTAATATAGAATTCTAAATAAATATTTATGTTAGGTGTCGATTTTGGGTTATGCATAATAAAAGGAACAAGTTATTCAACAGCATCTTACAGTTAACAGTTAGGCTCATTAGCATAGATTCAAATATTGGACATGTATGAAGATTCCTTTGCATACTTAGTTGAATGTGAGTTAAACTTAAATCAAGATTAGCTGTATGTCGTTGTTGTGGCTTTAAGGATATGTTAGATGTGCTTTTAAAGAAGCTTTTCGAAGAAAGCTTTCACTCGATCAGCGTTCGGTGTAGTTGGTTGTAGAGTTGTGACAGTTGCATAGCAGGCAGCTGGTAATAGTTTTAAAGTTCATGCAGTTATACAGCAAACAGCTTTAAGTTATCGATAAATAAAAACAATCACTTTAAGTAAAGTTGAAAAATCTGCTTCAATTATAATGAGAAGCACTATACGTTTTAAAGTTATTATTGAATATAGGGTCAAAGATCTGTGCTACAGTGGAAACATTAAGTGTTTTACCATTTACACGTGTATCTACGTATCTATTTGTGTAGTGTATACAATATTCAAATCGTCAATTAGCCGCAATGTTTATTGCACAGTTCTAGGGGCTTTCCATCATGGGATAATCACTTTCCACTTAGAGCAATGAATCGGCAACGACTTCTGCATAGGTTTCGGTTTCTCGGTCTCACCGTCTTCGTCTCGATTTCGGCACTTAACACACATACACGCACACGCACACACACACAAAGAAACATACAACAATAATATATTTCAGCTTTAGCACCTGGGGGCATCAACTACCACAGAGAAATAGAGATGGAGAGAGAACAGCATTCAATCACTGGGCTCCCACTTGGCGCATGATAATGTGAAAATGGAACAAGAAGACGAAGCAGCGTTTGCCACTCGACTTGGACACATGGCTTTGGCTTGGGGCCACCTCGGGTATATTTGGTTTGGGCTCTAGGTACAACTGCTTTGAAAATTTGCATAATCATGCTAAGTGCGGCAAATTGTTAGAGCAATCAATGGGACATTATTAGGCCAACATGCGAGCACTTGAAGTGCCCGCCCCTGCTGCATGGGACTCCTTGGCGAAAAGGCGCGACAAACAGCCAGTTGACAACATCATTCGTCACGGACAGTAGTTATCAAGAGAGTGAAGAACAACGAAGATGGCCTGCCCTCAAAAATTGATAATAATAATGATAATGATAATGATGACGATAATGATGACGATAATGATGACAGTTGAGCGCCTCCGGCGGTTACAGCTGCTCAATTAATGATTGCTTCGGTTGCTTGGTTGCCTTTTTTTTTTTGTCCGGGGTGAATGATCAGTTAAGTAGAAGTCATATACTGTTGTAGTAGTTGTATTGGCCGGCAAGAGAAAAAAATTAGAAATTCATTCGCAAGTAACTGTAAAATCGATTCATAATTCAATTTAAAATTCTTCAACTCTGCATCTGCTTAAAGTTCAACTCTTGGCCTGTGCCAAAGCCAAATTAGTTTGGCCAATTTCCATAGCTTATTTCCATTATAGCATATAGATAGACAAAACAACAACTGTATAGCTGTTTTGTCTTGTTGGCTAGTTTTGTTTTGTTTATTTGGTGCGTTGAACTTTCAACTTGCCAAAGTTAAAGTCAAGCCAAGCCTTAGTCTGACTCTTATAGAGATTTCTCCCTTGACTTAAATCAATTTATTAGCTATTGCCATAAATGGTCAGCTTATTCTTTATCGTCTGTCCAGCTTTCAAAAACTGAATATGTCCCATTGTCCCATCCGTTCTGGTTAGCAGATACTTGCCATATGTTTTCTTTTCCCTCTCTTTTTGTATTTTGTTGTTTTTGCAATTTTTGACATTTGACACCGTTGAACTTTTGTTCAAATGAAACAACGTGTCGTTGGGGGGTGGGGGAAGGGGAGGGAGAGGCGGGGGGCGACATCTGCGGCACATTTTTATGCTAATTTCATTTTAGAAATTTCCGTAGCAGTTTTCTATATGTTTCCCTCGGTGTTCTCTTTTTTTTTTTCGTCGGCCTATTGTTATACGAATTTCGTTACTGTCTTGTGTCAAATGAAATTATGTGATATGTGGAACTCTTCTTCTTTTTCCTTTTTTTAGGCTTTCTGCCTGCAGAAATGTTGTGAACTGTCTTAATGATGTGTGTTTCAACATAATAAATATGCACATACTTATATTTGTTTGGCATTCTTGTGTTTCATTTGGGTTTTGGCTCGTGGTTGATTATGAATTTCAGGAATTGTTTGGCTTTATTAATTTGATTTCAGCTTCAAGTTCCAGGAGTCGGTAATTGTTGGGTTATTATTCAAACAGCGCATTTTATTCATTTTACAACTATCTTTGCACAAATGTTTCCAAGCATTTCATTTTTTCAACAGAAATATTTATTTAACTTTCATATATGTCGAATTGATAACTTGTTTAATGTTCACATCGAAATTGCACAACATTTCTATAATATGTAGTATTAAAATGCTTGTGATTATATATTTTGCATACATATTGTAAGTTTGTAAACAAACTTAAAGATCTGAAAATAGAACAAAACAATTACTTAAAACATCAATCACATAGGTTTTGTTTCAAAGCTTAAAACATTTTCATATAGTTAAATCAAGGTTGCACTAGAATTTGAATGGATATCAAGTACACGCAAGACAACGAACCGAATGCAACGCGCCCGGTCTATATGGGCTTCGTTTGGCCCAACTTATTTATGTTTATATACTCTTATATCAAGATTGTCTCTCACGTACTGTTTATTGCCATCACCGTTGCCATATCGCGCAAATGTTTACGGCTGAAGCTGGCGAGGACAGCTAATCATGCCTTCTACTGTGCCTTGGGTCAGGTAATGGGCGTCAGCGAGGCTCTGATGATTAACGAAACAATGTTGCACACAATCTTCGGACTGATGGGCTGTGCACTAGGCTTATTCGGTGTTGCCATACAAATGGTGTTAAAGAAACCAAATAATCACTTTGATAGCAAACATGGTCGCTTTGGTCTGGCTGGATGTTTACTGCTGTTTGGATGCCTCTTAAGTGGAATGTGGCTTTTGTTGCGCAAAGAGTTTAGCAACATTCTTTTCTTGACACATCAAGCTTGTGGAGTGCTCTGTTTTCTTGTCACAATGTCCTCACTGATGTTTAGCTATAATACGGGATTCATGCATCGCAATTGGCCGGAGCATCGTATTGCGTTATTCAAGTGTTGCACAATGACTGCAACGATCATTGCTATTTGCCACGAGATTGACAACTTTGTGGTTGTATTTTCAGCAATGATCTCCCTCAATAATTTTCATCCACGGAATTCGGAATTAAACGATTTACCCTAATACTGCGGCATATATATATTTATATTTATAATTTATGAAATAAAATTAAATATTTATTTAGTTTAACATGCTGTCACGCTTGTAGGTAAGTCGAGAGTTCCAGTCATCAAATGTAATTCAGGAACAGATATTATAAACTTAATAACATTAAACATTAAAGTACTTCAGTGTTGAAAAGATCTATAAATACTTAATTGTTTATTTCGCATGTAATTATTATAAATTATTCTCTTAGCATCAAGTCCATTCCATTTGCTGTTTCTCTACTCTTTCTGTATGAGATGTTATTACTGTTAGAGTGCTTCTTGTGGAAAACATTCGCAGCGACCTTTGATGTTTGTGGTTAGTCACTTCGTATCCATTGAATATCCCTACAAAAACAACGCCCACCACACGGCTATTAATCTGGCAGGCACAGTGCTTAAGCACTCGTATATTATTATACCCTGTATGTTTCTGGTAAAAAAAAAAGAAGAGTTAAATAAATATACGTGTAGTGTTGGAATTGGATATATTATTCCACGTGGAATATGATTTGTTCTAAACAATTTTTGATTCTTCTCCGCCCGCTGTTTGTCTGTGTTGGCAATCGTCTTCCTTTAAGGAAACAGAGCAACGCCAATCACTCAATATCTTTAATATTATGATGTCCTATGTGTTTTGTAAGTTATAAGCTATATTATTGTAATGTTTCATCAAGATCCAGTCAATAGTTTGTCCGTAAAAGAGTAACAAACATGTTTTATTACTTTCACAATTATAATATCAGTAGGATAAAAATTGCTTATGTGTGAATGTGTTTGTCATATTGGAAAAGGAAAACGTTTAAATTAAATATTAGTTACATATTTTTAATAATTAAAAATCGTATCAAAGCTGATAACTAGGAACAAAACTCAACAAATTTAAAACACTTTTCATTTTTATTATTATTTTATCTATGCATTCCTATTAAATAATTTGAGGTTTACATTTTATTTTCTGCATTGTCTTCCAAAAGTCATGTATTTTACAAGTATACAATCTTTATGTTAACTCTCTGACTATAGCACTATGTGCAGTTCAATAATTAGTAGAAGACCTTTAAATAGGGTATTTGTTTGATTGTTATTTTCGTTAGCTGAATTACTCGCAACAAGTTCAACTGTGCCACAATTTAAGTCAAAAAGTTACGAACAGCGTGCGAAACACTCTTAAAGCAAAATGGCAACAACAAGAACAAAAACAAAAAAAGAACCTTCATCGTTTGGGGTTAGTTTAGGGCCCTGGCCAACACTTGAGTATATGACCGAGCGGTTGCGTCTTGGCCAAAACAGTTGCCATGCGTCGCTGGCTGAGCACTGGACACTGGTCACCGGTCACCGGTCACCAATCACCGATCAGCGGTCTGATCACTGAACATAGGGTTCTAAAAGGTTGTTGGGTGCTGAGTGGCTGTTTTTTTTGTTGTCTGTGGAGTTCATGGATCTTTGATTGTATTGTCATTAGCGTGACGAGGTATAAGATTTGTTCTTTGGCTGCTGTTTTGTTTTCTATTTTAAGTTCTATTGTTGTTGTGGTTTGGCTTTTGTTCCTGCTGGTGCGGTCAGTGAACTTTGATCATTTCGGCACTTGAATTTATGCCGACTGTCTTCAATATTGTATATTTGTGAATTCGAAATGGATGCTTAAAGTCGTTGCCATTCCATTGGCGCAATTATGTCAATCTCTAGAGTTATCTCTTTATTTAATTTTTTTTTTTGTCTTTCTTCGAACGATGGCACCGATTTGTATGTGAGCGGATGTCTAGAATGATTCTTGTTAGTCGGTTCGCAGAGTTTCGTGGTTTCGTTTCATATCGTCATTTCATTAATTTTGTTTTCTTTATTTGTTTGTTTGTTTGTCTGTCTTTCGGTCTGGGTTTCTGGCCATTTATTTGATTCTTGTTGGCCTCTGCCTCGAGTCAACTTGACTTGTCCAAGAACTTTTTGCATAAAAACCTAGCAGCTAACAGCGTTTCTGTACAGTTCTCTCTAGAACTTTGCTTACAATTAAGTAGGACAATACGCAGCGTTGAAAACAGACAAGACGCAAGCCAAGAAACGTAGAAACAGCTAAACAGCACAGATTCTTTCATTCATAGCAAGGATCTCACTTTCTCGCCATGTCCAAGCTAAGTGCTCTATTCGTGCTTAGCTGCCTGTTGGCTATGGCCCTGGCATTGCCGGGTAAGTGACTTCTCACCCACATTCTTGATCTTGTTATTGATCTTGTAACTTATTGTCATTGCAGAAGCACGCCTGCACCAGCAGAGACAATTGCGTCAGCAGCAGCAGCAGAAGTTGCAGCATCCGTATATGTTCTTTAGTGTGCCACGAGGACGAGCCAATGGTGGTGCTATGGTGCAGGGCTTCGAGATTGTTGAGGAGGACGACGATGCTGAGGATGACGACGATGATGATATGCCAGAGATGCCAATGCGTCGTCTGCAGCGTCACAACGACGACGATGCTGACGATGATGATGATGAACTTAGCAACGATGATGACGACGATGATATTGATGGTGTCAACAGATTAAGTCTGGCACGCAATGGTCAATTGGTGCTGCTCAATGGCAAACACAACAACAACAACGATGATGATGATGACGTTGACGTTGAGAACGATGATGAAGATGACAACGATATGGAGCAGGATGATGATGTGAATGGACAACAGTCCGTGCCCGTGGTGTTGGCCAAGCCAGCTGCAACGATGAATCGTCACAAGTCAAATGCCATCAATGGCCAGCAGCTCTTGAAGAATGCCAAGTCCACACAGATGATGGTGGCCAGAGATCAGGCTGGTGCCATCATGGTGCCCGATGGCATCATTGAGATCGAGGGCCAGAGCGTTGTCGATGAGAAGACGGGCAAGTCAGCGCTGCTGGTGCCGCGTGCTGCTCTCGATGCGATTCCCGATGGCGCCGTTGTTGCCCTAATGGAACGTTCCTCCTCTGCCGTTGGCGACAATCCCAATGGTGAGGAGCGTGCTAATCGTGTCATTGTGCGCCGTCGCAAGGTTGGCGGCCGTCGCAATGCGCAGCGTCGTCGCCGTGGCGGTCGTCCCGTCCGTCGTCGTCGTCGTGGCGGTCGTCCTGTTCGTCGTCGTCGTGGCGGCAACAATCGTCGCAAAAATGTCCGCGTCATCCGACCCAATGCCAATCGTCGACGTGGTGGACAGCGTCGCCGCGGTCAGGTTATGCTTCAGGGCTAAGCAGTGTTTAGATATGCATTCAGCATTGAGCGAAGCCACGAAATAAATTTCTAGTATTATAGTTAAGCGATAAAAACGTGACCCCTTAACATGCGATAATTGATAACGATTTGAAAAATAATAAATAAAATATATGTGATAAAAGAAATAATATGGTTCTCCTTTCTATTTTGACATTCCTTTTCATCTTTTCAGTGATACAAATCTGAAACCGAAAAATTCTTATATTACTTATACTATCTGATTATTTCTGCTTACTTTGAGTACAGAATAATAAATAATTATATTGAGAATTTTTCTGATTTAAGAGTTGCTAAACTTTTCTTCCCCCTCTTTTCGTACTTTTCCTGCGACTTTCAATACTTACTAACATAATTTCAATGAACTATTTTTCTAATAAAATTTCACCTTAGTTATGTTAAAAGCTTGTTCTGTTATTCTTTTTGTTCTAGACTGCGGCATCTTTCATTTCATCTTGGCAGATAGGCATATTCATAAGGCTAATGCTCTTTTCGACTTTTTGTTTTCTTCTTTTTCTTTTTATGTAAACATATTTCGCAGTTTCTTCGTTTCAACCTGTTGCCTTTGCTCTTTGCCATTATTGGGCAGGTTTTGGCTTGTATTTTTGTTACTTAATTAGAAGCGAGAATATTTGTGGCTTACCGTCGAACATCTTAAATCGATTTGACCCAAATATTTGCTCAGCATGCGGTATTGCGGCCATGCGGCGTATACGCAATGTTTAAAGACATATTAGCTTTGCGATTCTTGTTCTTTGTGCATTATTAAAAAAACCTCAATTGAAGTTTGGTGTACTCTAGAAAATGTAGAGATGAAGCATTTTCTATGTAACATGTGAATACAATTTTCGAATTAAGTTCTAGTAAAAAAGCTATAGATCCTACTATCTAGTATTAGCACTAGCTATTAATGAACTAAAAGCTATCAATGAACTAAATTCTGATTTATTTTACAAACCAAATTAAATGTCCTTTACACTGTCAACCCCTTTTTCAGATTGTAGCTAATCATTTTACCTAACGATCGAACGTTTTTAAAATTTTCGGAGCTTGCTTTATTGATTTCTCATTACTAGTAATTCCCATCACTTATAGCTATAATTGTTTCTCTATTCCAAATATCTTACACTTTGCAGGTATTAACTAGTTATTGATTAAGTTCGTTTGTTCATTATACCCTGAACGCATTAAAAATGGGTAAAAGGGAATAATTGTTGTGTGCAAAAGTATGTAACAGGCTGAACGAAGCATCTCCGATCCCATAAAGTATATATATTCATGATCAGCATCAACAGCCAAGTCGATATAGCCACGTCCGTCTGTCCGTCCGTCTGTCTGTAAGTTTGTTTTTGTGAACACGTCGATCTCAGAGACTAAACGAGCTAGAGACTTCAGATTTGGAACATAAGCTTGCCTTTTCCCTAGGCAGTACAAGGTTGTTCTGTTCGATTTTTGATAACTCATCCCGTTTCCGATATACACATGGGATCGATAACAATAAAATCTTGAATTTGGAAAACTTTGAGACGGCATTTGAATTATTAAACACAATAATGAAAATCACCGAGATATGGAAAATTAAAGTTTAGTATGCATTATGCAGTATGCGCGTACACACACACACACAAAGACTTGCAAGCACTGACTGTACGCGTAAAGTGTAGGAATCAGGGTATCTTTTAGTCGCAATTTCACGACTAGAGCCTTCTTACCTGTTTTTTTTTTTTTGCAATTGAGGTTTTATATTGTATTGTTGATCTAGTTTAAATATCTAAACGATATTTGCTTCGAATGCTGCTTGTGTGTTAGTGTGTGTTGCTTTTCGTAATTAGTTTATATTTTAATAGTCAAATAGAGATTTCTTTGAACCAAAAATTGGTCAAGCAAAAGGTTAGCACAATCTCTTAGTCATATGAATTTGGCTGGCAATTTCTATATAAGTAATTGAAATAAAAATTGTAAGAAATCTACCGTAACGATCGAAAATCTATATATATAGAAAACTTTTTCGATTCTCTCACTTGGGGCTGTGTAAAAATAGTTTACACGGTTCGTTGTCGTTGTTATTGTTGCTTTCGTTTGGGTCATCGCGTGGCACAGTTAAAAGTTCAAACCGCTCATAATTCTAACAATCAATCAATTTCGTCTTAATTTAGTATAACCTAAGAATCATAGAAGCGAAGGGTATGGTGGGGAGGGAATAGAGTGGAGAACAGTGGAGTGGAGCGGAGTGTAGAGAGATACCTCCGGCCATTGGGCCATAGTTTGTAAGTTCTTGTTGGGTTCTTTCATTCTGTAAATTAGCATAAGCATTAAATATATGCCCACAAAAACAGCAACGGTTACACAGCGACTACTTCTTTTTTGTGCCACCAATGGCCTCTTCACTTTGACCCGCCTGGGGCGATGCTGAAATTAATCACAGCGTCGTTTCAGCAGGGAAATGGCTAGAAATGTGCCGAATTTGTGAATCTTTTGGGCTTTTTGGGGGTTTGGTGGAGATAAGCGGGTAGGTCAATGAGAGTGTAATCCATCAACCATCCTGAGCCAAACATTTGGCTTTATGATTGTTGTTGTTGTATTATGTATGGTTTGATCTTAGTTGGATGGTCATGTTGATGGGTATATAATCGTGGTGTTCCCAACTCAGGTCAGTCAGTGGCGACTGCTAGCTCTGAGCCAACAAGTCCCATTCCCCAGATTGGTCATCCTTCATAGGAATACTCTCAAATTCACATTCATATACGTTTTTGTTATTTTTTTTTTTTTTTTGTGAATTACAACTACCAACAACCAACCACCATGCACTGCCTGCCACAATTGTTTTTGGCACTAGCGCTATGCGCACCACTACTCGCCTCAGGTAAGTTCTGTAAAACCGTTCCTTACTACCACTAACCACGCAATCATCACTTGCAGCTGAGCGTCGTAGCTCAAACTATCGCTTGGGTTTGCGTCGCATCGAGCACGATCGGCCCGAGGGTCGTTTTACCTCGCAGATGATGAACAAATTCAGCTCATTGAAGGGCACCACCACCACAACCACCGTGGCCAGTACGACAATCAGTATACCCACTGCATCGAGCCCATCAGCAACAACATCACCATCATCACCATCATCATTAACATCACCAACATCACCAACATCGCCATCGGTAACGACAGCCAGTCGTGCTCTGGACGACGATGATGTTCCAGAGCTGCACGGTGGCGATTCGGATGATGACAAGGTGGGACGCGCCTACAACGATGATATCGATGATGATGAGGAGGATGACAGCAGTGCTGCTGCTGCAGATGACGATGAC
This sequence comes from Scaptomyza tumidula, assembly GCA_035044465.1. NCBI lineage: Eukaryota > Metazoa > Arthropoda > Insecta > Diptera > Drosophilidae > Scaptomyza > Scaptomyza tumidula. The sequence continues at coordinate 1,502,036 of JAWNNW010000130.1, forward strand.
AGCATCGATGATGATGATGATGTTGAGGATGATGATGATGATTACGTTATGCTGGCTGCCGGTCCCAATGCTGGTGGCTCGTCTGCCGTTGCAGCTGGCAAGCCCGCAGCTGCCGCTGCTGTCGGCGGTGACTTTGTGCGCCGTCCATCGGATCAGCAGTGGCGCCAGTACCAGCTAGAGCTGCGCAATCGTCGCCGCATGAATCGCCTGCAGCGCGAACACAATCAACGTATACGTGAGCTGATACGCCGCCAGCGTCTCTCTACGCGTCGCAACTCGCAGCACATCAAACGCATCCGTCAGCAGAATCGTCGCCGAGCCATACAGCGTAATCGCCGCAACAAGAACAAGAACAAGACACAGAAGCAGCGTACTCGCCGCAACAACATGATCCGTCGCCGTCGCCAGAAGGCACAAAAACAACGTCGTCGCCAGAAGATGAGTCAGCGTCGTCTTTTGCGCCAATTGCTCCGCCGTCGTCGTGGACGTGGCCGCAGCAACGGTAACATCGTTCGCGTTTAAGCCGAACCAATCCGATCCGATCCAAACCGTAACCGCATCCCTGTAACGAGCAAACGCAATGTCAGCTTGCAAAAGTGTAAAAGTGCTTTAAATAAATTGAACTATTTCTTTCAACAAAATCTTCAACCTCTCAACTGAATCGATAATGTGTCGGGACTCAACATAAGGGATTAAAGTTGAGGAAGTAATCTGATACTGCAAAACAAAACGTTTCATCATTCAAAAGTTAAAAATCAAGCCTAACCAAGTTTTGCAATCACAACATAATCTCGAACCCATTTTCTGCTAAGCCATGCACATTTCAATCATTCGTAAACCTTACCATTCTTACTTAACTGTTACAGCCTCGTACATCATTCAATCATGCACAAAATACTCTTCATCGACGCATAGAGATCAGTTCATACAATCTGTAATCTTTACTTGGGATGAGGTTTAATATTCTCTTTAGTTTTGCTTATCAACATCATGATTGCATTATTATCATAAAACTAATGCAAACTTTGACTTAAAACGAATTACATTTTGGCATATGTAATATAGTAAGTAGGAACTGTGAATGCTGATCACTTAAGATTGGTATGGTTCGGTTCATTGACTCTGGGTTACACTTTCGCCCTTTGGCTTTATTTGGCAGCATTAGGAACAGAACAAAAGCATCAAAGCCACATAGTATACGAATTGAATATGCTAATGCGCGTCGATTGATTCGCAGATTCAGAGAAACATTTATGGATACAAAGATACAGATTCATAGCTATGCAAATGTTTTGGCTGGGGTTATCAGGTTGTTTTCTGTATTCTTCGTTGGGGTCAGCATGAGCATTAATTTATGGCATTATGCTAAATGGCTTACAACGTTGCTGGGTGGACACAGACTTAAGGAGAGTAGGCCTAGTTTCTTAAGCTCTGATCTCGGTTCTTTGGTATGTTTGCTCTCTATTTTTTCTATTTTTTTTTTTTTTTTTTGCTTTATGCTTTTTGGCAATGTTACTCTTTAGGCCTGAGTTTGTGTTTTAGGCGTATTAATTAGTTACAGCCCAAGTTGTAACCAAGTGAGCATATAAATATGCCATAGTTGGCCGTTGTAAAGTCAGTCAGCCAGTGATCCGCATCCAACAGAGATACGCACTAGATCAAAATCACATCGAAAGGGATCCATATCAAAGCAAAGGACATGCACATGCTTAGGAGTTTACTCATTGTGGCCTGCCTGGCAGCTATTACGCTGCAGGCTAACGGTAAGTGAACACTCAAAACACCACCTGTACAGGTTGCTCACAAAAAAGAACACTGCGATTACAGCTAAGCCACAGCAGGGCAAACGTGGTCAACATTATCAGCTGTTTAAACGGCAGCAGGAGGAGAATTTTGAGCTGCCCGGCGAGGGTCGTTACAATCCCAGCAAGTTGGCAGCAGTGCTCAATGCTGCATTGGGCCAGGGTTCAAATGGTTCGTATCCAACAACAACAACAACAACCATAACGAACGACCCAACGACTACGTCGGGCACGAGCACATCGTCGATATTACCATCATCACCACCAACAACAACATCACCATCAACATCAGCTTCTGTACGAGTTGCCTACAGCAATGACCATGACCTGGCTAACAATGATGATCAGGATGACGATGACGATCAGGAGGAGGAGGATCATTTAGACATTGACATGGATGATGAGGATAGCAACGATGTTGCCGGCTACACAGGACAAGTTGCCACACGCAATGGGCAACGCAGCCAGGATCAGGATGCCATGGCCCGTCAGCGTCGCCAGTTTAGACGCAGGCAGCAAATGCAGCGTCGTCGCCAGCAGCAGGCCAAGCAACGTCGCCATCAGAAGCGTCGCCAGCAACAGCTGCGTCGTCGTAGGCAGCAGCAACAGCAACGCCGTCGTCGCAACCGTCGCCGCAACCAGCAACAGCTCAAGCGCTTCCGTAAGAACGCCAATCGGAACAGGATCGGCAACAGGCGCATCATCCGCATCCGCGATTAGACATTTCCAGCAGCAGCTTGATCATGACTTTGCGAACCCTGTAAACTTCAGAAAATAAAACCTATAATATATAACAAGTTTTAGTTTTTGTCTAACCCTTTTTTTGAGCAGGAGAAAGGACCATAACTTCTATAACAGTCTCCAGATGCTTTATAATATATATTATATTATTATATATCCGACCAACAGTTGGTTATACCATGTATGATCTCAAGTAGGTAGATAGGATACGAAGAAGCTTTCCTGGACTTGTAAGTTAATGAAAACTAAGAAGGAATACATAGCCCTTTTGACAAGAATGAAATATTCATTAATCAATAAAAAAAACTTATGTATTTATGATATTCATATTAATGTTAATGTTATCGAAGCCTTGATCAAAGTAACTTTACCATCCAGTGACGAAGTTCGAATAGTGTTGTTTAAGTTCACTAAAACTTTTGATGTAAGTATAGATTGATTTATATAACCAAGTAGAGCTTGCGAGATATACATTCATTGATTCTGCGATTTCACAGCCGTGATATTTCATTGCGAACTTTGTCATTTTGGGTCACACTAGTTCATTCGCGAGTCGAGCAGCTTAAACAGAATGAAAGCATTGGGGGCAGGCAAAACGATAGAAATTTTGCCAAAAATTAATGCGAAAATTTGCAAATTCGGTTGTTTTTTTTTGTGTGATTTTTTTTTTTGCAAAGAACTAAAATGATAATGAATACGATTAGCAAACGTTGCTCTAGACTAGTTGCTGTTGTTGGTAGTATAGGCAACTGGAGCTTGGCGATTGGGTATATAACCCTGACGGGCCGTTGGCAAAGGCACAGTCAACAAGCAATATTGCCTCAGGCAAGCAGCAAAGCGCAGTTCGCCAGGAAATACACAAATATATATATATATATATATAGGACTTACCGAACAAAGTCAATATCAACATCAACATCATGCGATTTATAACTTGTGGACTTTTGTTGCTAACCGCAGCAGTTTTGGCCAACGCAGGTGGTAAGTAAAAATGGAATGATGAACTTCAATTCAATTATCAATTGCTCTCTCTTCTAAATTAGCCATTGGAAGCAGCAAGAATGAGGAGTCATCACAGCAAAAGTTTCAGCTATTCAAGCGCAGTCCCAGCGCCAAGGGTCGATCCTTCTCTCAGATGTTTGGGAATAAGGGCTGTAATCAAGATACCATAACTGTCACGCATGAACCTACTCACTCCACGGGTACATCGGAAATCAGTTATGTACCTATAAGTTCTCCTTTTCCGGAAAGTAGTAGTAGTGGTAGTGCCCCTATGTCTCGCAGCTACGACGTTGATGGGGATGATGAGCACTTCAATGATTTCGACAATTATGTAGACAACAGCGTTGTGCATGATGATGATGATGTTGATGATGACGACAACGATGATGACTTGGTCGCCTACGATGCTCGCCGCGGTGACGCCACTAACCGTCCAAAGCGCCCCTTCAACCGCGAACTTCAGGAATACGAAATGCGTCGCCAGGAGGAGACCAACAAGATGCTCCGCGAACGCATCCAGCGACTGCAACGCCGCAACAAACAGAACATGCGCCGTGCCCAACAGACTCTTAGACAGCAGCAACGCCGCAACAGGAACAATCGTCGTCGTGCCAATATTAAAAACCGCAACAATCGTCGTCGTTCCGACGTTCGCAATCGTCTTGCCCGTCGCCGCCAGAGGAGGAATAACAATCGCCGCAATGGTTTGTTTTAACCTCAACTTATAAAATCTTATACCGACCGAATTGTGCGCATTTACAAAATAAATCGATATCGAACATATATATAATATAAAAAAAAAATTTATTTTGTTTTCATACTCTTGTGATCCATGGGTTATCGAAGTTTTAACCAAACTTCACCTCAATAGCGAAACATCATTTTGTTTTATTCACTTCGAGCTGTTCATTAATTTAATATGATTATAAAAAGTGAACTTTCAACCGTTTCTACTACAAAGCAATTGCAAAAGAAAACGTATAAGAACACAGTATAAGAAAAACCAAACCAATCGATCCACTAACAATATAAAGGATTAGTTTTAGAGAAAAGTAAAAGAATAGAAAATAGTTCTATAAAAGTTGATTAAGTACTTCCTGAACTTCAGATCCGGATTCAATTCCATTGAGTTCTGTTCTGAAAGCAGTTATTTAATGATATAACATTTAAACATTGATTTAGATCGATTGATCGATGAAAACCTAAATCGCTGCTGATTCTGCATGGAAATGATCAGTTGGAAACTTATTTAGGTCATATGGGAACGTTTGACCTATAGTCCGTGCTGTATGCAACTTTAACTTGATTGTAATCTAATTAGAAACTTTGATGTGAAATGGTTTTCACTTTTTTCTTTGTTCAGCTGCGAAGTTAGATGATGACAACGAGCACAATGTGAATTGAGCAAAGGGGTGTGTGTGTGTGTGTGCGTGTGTATGGGGTGGTATGGAGGGAAGGGTAAGGGTAAGGGCTACATTGCCAAGTTAGCGAAACGCGAACATAGAAAGCAGGCAGGCAGGCAGGCAGGCCAAAAGCAAATGGAACGCTTGACTGGATTGCGATGATAAGCAGAACGAGATTCAGACGATGATGACGATGGAGAAGTATTGGCCCAAAGCGTATTCAATGGTATGTGCTTAAATAGCTGCAAGCGTTTTACACACTTTTAAACAGCTGTTGTTGTTGTTGCTTAAAATTGAATTCAATTGCGGCATAGGCATGTGTGTGTACGAGAGCAACAGAGATAGAGAGAGATGGATATAGATATTGGTCCCTAGGCCATTTACAGTTAGAGCCCAAGCAAATTGAATTGTCGGTGGCAGTACTTAGAGTAGAGCGTAATTGCAGAGTATAAAAGGCATTCAAATTGCGCGATAATGTATCAAACATTGATTATCGATCAGTGCGAGAACATCACAGCCGATAGATAGTTTCGAAAAGATAGAAAAGTTCTCATTCCCTTGAGTAGTTTCTATCATTCTGTACAACAATGCAATCGCACTATCGCACATCCTTTCTGCTCCTGGGCAGCCTGCTCTGCCTGAGTCTGAGCCTGGGCCAAGCGAGCGCTCGTCGCACCAGCAGCTCGTACTTTAATGAGCCAGCTGCTCTGGCCCGCTCCAGCGATGCCAATGTGCCCCTTGGCCTCGATCTCGCTCTCGATAACAAGGATAACAAGCTGAACGCTGCTGGCACAGCAGCTACTCCAGCTGGCAGCACCGCGGGCAACAAAGATGCCTCCAGTGGCCGCCTCTTCCTCAAGAAGTTCCTCATGTTCAAGAACATGTTTAGCAGCAACAATCAGCCCGTGATACCCATCATCATAACCGGAGCTGGCTCCGGCACCGGCACCGGCACCGTATCGCCCACCCAAACCGTGACATCCACAGGCACAATACCCACGGCGACTGGCACCGTTACAACATCACCGACATCGCCCACATCGCCCACATCACCAACGTCGCCAACGGCACGCCAGTATCAGGACGACGATGACGCACAGGCCGACGATGCCGATGAGCCTGAGGAGCAGCAGACGCAAATGCAAATGCAATCCGCTGGCTCTGTTGCCGCCATGGCTGGCAATGCTGAGCTGATCGATGAGCAGGCTTTGCAGGCTGCCCTTGCCGCCGGTGCACAGGAGTACGAGGTGTACACCGATGGCACAGATCAGGCATCCGACTCATCGGGCGCCAGCGAGAGCAAGAACAACCAAAACAATCGCATCAATCTGCGCCGCAAGGGCGGTCGTCGGGGACAGGGACAGATGATAAGCGTGCGTATCCCACCACGTTATCGTCGCTATTTCAAGAACGGACAGAAGGTCATGCTTAACACGAAGAATCGTCCCGCCAAGCGTCGTGTGGTGAGGAAGCGTATTCAGACCAACAAGAACAAGCGTTTCAACAATCGTCGTCGCGGCGGCAAGGGCAAGGGCAAGAAGGGCAAGAAAGGCAACAAGAACAAGCGCCCACGCATCGCAGTTTAAGAAGTACAACAAACCACAAACAAGCGACACAGACAGACAGAAAAAAACACATAGAGAGAGAGAGAGAGAGAGAGATAACTCCAGCACACAAAAAACAAACAACAATTTTTTTTTTTCTAATTTATTGTAGCTAATCTTAATATGTAATTGAAAGCCGCACTTCTTTATTATTTTTGGGCCAAAAACAGAATAAATGAAATCTTTCGTATAGTACTTAACACACTTTTATATAAATTTTTTTGTTTTATTACTTCAAGCAGCAGCCTCCTCCTCCACCAATTGGACATGATGTGGCACAAAAAAAAGAACGAAGCCCAAGGCGATAAACTATTTAAGTCGAATGCTTTGCCCGCCAGCCAAAAGTTTTGTGTCCAACATGAACTGTGCAACGTGCGGATTCTTCTTTATACTTGTAGCTCTTACACTTGGCTCGGTTGCTGCTGCTCGTTGTGGCAACTCCATTGCTTCACAGCAACAGCAGCAGCGATTGCGATTGCGACTACGTAGCACATCCAATAATGATAATGAAGTTAATGAGATGCCACAGCAGCTGGATTTGAGTCAGCTGAGCGAGTCGCAGTTGCAGCAGTTGATGCATCAGCTCAATTTAGCTAATGCTGGTGCTGATGGTGCTGATGGTGATGATTTGTACGAGGAGCAGGATAATCGTGGCAGCAGTCGTCCCTGGAACAAGGTGCAGCGCATCATTCGACGACAATTGGTGCGTATTCCGAAACGATATCTGAAAAAGTTCCTGCGACAATTTGGATTGGCACGCAGTGGCAGCAATCGTAGCAGTGGTTCATTATTGGAGCAAGTGCAGCCAGAGGCTCAACTTTATTACCTTATACCACTGGAATAACTCAAACATACTATGATGTTTGACAATAAGTAATAAACATTGTGCTAAATTCAATTTTCATTTTATTGTTGATTATTTTTATTGTAACATACTTTCGGGCTGAACAAAAAAATGTTCATTGCTGTGGAGCAGATTGAGCAGCTGATCAAAAGCTGCAAACCGACTGAGATATTAAATTTTAAATGTAGTTAGATACATATTGCGATTGCGATGTTATTATTCATTGCATAACTTTTTGTTCTTTGCTGAGCATATATTTGCTAACAATTTGGCTATACGATCAGCTGTTGCTTTGGCATTTGATTGCTGGCAATTTGAGTGGTTTTAGCTCTGGTCACACTATGATCAAGAAAAAAGCAGCGGAGGTGGCGTGTTGTGTTGAGTTGTTGCTGGCACTGATTAGATTAAAATAACCCCACCAGACAGACACACACACTGCTTCGCTCCACACAGCACCACACCGCAGCGCATCGTGTAGCATAATGGCAAGTGGATTATTGGCTGGAAAGGTGGCATTTGTGACAGGTGCGTAACTAAAATCCATAGCATGGCAGCTATTAAGTTCTTAAATTTGTGATTTGTGATAATTTACAGGCGCTGGCTCTGGCATTGGTCGTGCCACCTGTCGCCTGTTAGCGCGTGATGGCGCCAAGGTCATTGCCGCCGATCGAAATTTGCAATCGGCTCAGGAGACTGCCAAGCAGCTGGGCGAGGAGCATGCCGCTGCCATCGAAGTGGATGTCTCATCAGCGCAGAGTGTACAGAGTGCGGTGTCCGCAGCGCTGGCCAAATTCCAGCAGGCGCCCAGCATTGTGGTCAACTCGGCGGGCATAACCAGGGACGGCTATCTGCTGAAGATGCCTGAACGTGACTATGACGATGTCTACAGTGTTAACCTGAAGGGCACATTTCTGGTAACGCAGCAGTTTGCCAGGGCAATGATCGAGCAGCAGCTGACCAATTGCAGCATTATTAATCTATCCAGCATTGTGGCACGCATGTCCAATGTGGGCCAGGCGAACTATGCGGCCACCAAGGCGGGTGTCATCTCTTTAACCGAGGTCGCCTCCAAGGAGTTTGGCAAGTTTGGCATACGCGTGAATTGCGTTCTCCCCGGCTACATAGACACGCCCATGGTCGCTGTTGTGCCCGACAAGATCAAGCAGCAGGTGGTGCAACGCTGTCCACTCGGACGACTCGGTCAGCCCGATGAGATTGCCGAGGTGATCGCCTTTCTCGCCTCCCACAAGTCCGCATATGTGAATGGTGCTGCCATCGAAGTCACCGGCGGCCTTAAGTGATAGCTCGAAGGATTGAACGAACGAACAAAAATCAAACAAACAACTTGGTTCGATAACATTTGCATTTATTTGTGCTTGTAGTTCTATAATTGAAGAACGTATTATTTTTTTTTTTTTGTATGTGTTTTGTGTTGAGTTTTTCATCAGATCGCTTACAGCTGCGCCACCTATGTGTCAGTTTCTAAACTTCCAAAGTGATTTCCTCTTTGTTTTATTTTTTTTTTGTGTTTTGTTGAATTGAAATTGCCTTAAGTGATAGCACGAAAGATCGAACGAACGAACAAAAATCAAACAAACAACTTGGTTCGATAACATTTGCATTTATTTGTGTGTGTAGTTCTATAATTGAAGAACGTATTTTTATTTATTTTTTTTTGTATGTGTTTTGTGTTGAGTTTTTCACCAGATCGCTTACAGCTGCGCCACCTATGTGCCAGTTTCTTAACTTACAAAGTGATTTCCTCTTTGTTTTGTTTTTTTTTTTTGTGTTTTGTTGAATAGAAATTGTTTTTAGGTTCGTGGAAACATGTGAATAAAGTTGAAAGTAAATGAAGTTAAAAAAGAGCTAGAATAATAAATGATGCCTAGTTGAATGACATTAAATTATAAAATAGTTGTAGAATTCTTATAAAAAATAGCAAAAAACATTCATTGATGGATTGATGTAAATGCCACAAAAGCCTGTTTGTTTGTGGCAACAATTATCGATCGATTGTAATTGCGGCATACAAACTGTGAACTATAAAGATGGCGTCACAAATCGAGTTGCGAGTTGAGTAGCGAATTTTTGTATGTGTTTTGTGTTGTGTTTTTCACCAGATCGCTAACAGCTGCGCCACCTATGTGTCAGTTTCTTAACTTCCAAAGTGATTTCCTCTTTGTTTTTTTTTTTTTTTGTGTTTTGTTGAATTGAAATTGCCTTAAGTGATAGCACGAAAGATCGAACGAACGAACAAAAATCAAACAAACAACTTGGTTCGATAACATTTGCATTTATTTGTGTGTGTAGTTCTATAATTGAAGAACGTATTTTTATTTATTTTTTTTTGTATGTGTTTTGTGTTGTGTTTTTCACCAGATCGCTTACAGCTGCGCCACCTATGTTAACTAACAAAGTGATCGCTTACAGCTGCGCCACCTATGTGTCAGGTTCTTAACTAACAAAGTGACGATTACAGCTGCGCCACCTTTGTGTCAGTTTCCTAACTTCCAAAGTGATTTCCTCTTTGTTTTATTTTTTTTTTGTGTTTTGTTGAATAGAAATTGTTTTTAGGTTCGTGGAAACATGTGAATAAAGTTGAAAGTAAATGAACCTAACAAGAAGTGTTAAAAAAGAGCTAGAATAATAAATGATGCCTACTTGAATGACATTAAATTATAAATTAGTTTTAGAATTCTTATAAAAAATAGCAAAAAACATTCATTGATTGATGTAAATGCCACAAAAGCCTGTTTGTTTGTGGCAACAGTTATCGATCGATTGTAATTGCGGCATACAAACTGTGAACTATAAAGATGGCCTCACAAATCGAGTTGCGAGTTGAGTTGCGAGTTTGTGGCGGTTGTCATTGTCCCACTGCGGTCACACTGGGAAACAGTTACGCGTTTTCCACTTGCACTCGTGCATGTGGTTGGGGGAGGGGTGCGGGTGCCGAGGGTTTAGTATGTGGTACCAGGGGTACCAAAGTGTACAATATTAATATATTTCACAATTCCCCAGCTGCTAATTAACTCGGCCGCACCAACACACACACACACACACACACGTATAACGACCATGTGTGTGTGTGTGTGTACATATGTTGTGTTGGTTTGTTTGGGCCACCACATTCGGGTGGGTTACGGTCTGTGGTCGTGCGTGAAATTTAAATAATGAAGACATTTTATTAATTCAAGAAATTCAACTCTCGCTTGCCTCTGAATATGAGCCACACACACACACACACACACATACACACTCTCCGCTACACATACGAGCAATTACATAGAATGGGTCGCAAGGACATTAAGCAACATCAGCTCAAGACTAAAACTTTTCGGTTATGACCCACGCACTTTCCCCCCAAGCCACTACCCACCCTTTGCCCACTAAACCCAGTTTTCACTGCGGTCTACTTGGCGGGTGTTCCAACGGGTGTGTGTGTTTGTGTGTGTGTTGGTTACGTTTTGCCCATTTCATTTTTAGTGCATAGTGAAAAGCACAAAACATTTGCTAATCATATGGCCCAAACAAAACGCACACACACGCACACAACGACCGAAAGGTAGGAAGATAGACAGGGTTGAGTTCTCAGAACCTATCCTTCCTACTTTCCGTATACTCCCCTGCGCCTACAAGCTATAGCGTTAACAATTAACAACACAAAAACAATGCGAACCCAACACCCAGCCACTTGAGCCATAAAACAGCCCAGTCAGGCGACCCCAATCAACTCCCAACCCCGTTAAGCCCGTCACGTCCTCCCTTAACGCCCACCAAACGACTAAGAGATAGAGTGGTGGGAGGGGGGGGGGGGGGGGTTTTAGGTAGACGAACCACTCGCCATATCTCATGTTAATGAAATCGTAACTCTTCTTCGTGCGACTTTTGTCCGTTTTGCTTCTTTTCATTTTTTTTTTGCTTTGTTGTTTTTTTTTTTGTCTTTTTGTCGCGCAACGATGACGTGCGTCATGTGCCAACTTGCAGCTCCAAAAGGTTCGTTGGGAGGGGGGGGGGAGTGGCGGGTTTGGCATGCCACAAAGCCAAAGTCACTGCCACCAACTCGAAGCAAGCAAAAGATACGACTCTGCAGCTGCCATTTGTTGTTAAGTGTGGTGCATTGGATGGGTAGTTGGGTGGTTGGGTGGTTTGTGTGGGTCAGTTGATGATTAACTTTGCCCGGAACGTGAGCAAAACCAGCGAGCGTTTAGACCGAAACCAACCGAAAACAAAAAAAAACAATTAAAAGAATTTTTCAAATGTTTACTAAAAGAAATTCCTATAAAAGTCTATTGAAGGATCAGCTATATATTACATATTTGAAGGGCTTTTTACTACATACTTGTTTGCATTTAATTGGATTTTGTGATTTTAGAAATGTTTTAAGATTTATTTTCAAACATTTTTGTTTAAAGTTATTTCATTTATTTTTTTACAAATTTTTAATGGTTTTTTTTTCTACTGAAAACAGAGCGCCACAAAAGATACTCAAAAACGAATTTAAAACTCAAAATGCATAAAGTTCTACAACTATTGGCACCCTTCCTTAAAGATTTCACCACTTTGCCAAAATAGTTGTTCGCCTGGCACTTGGCTAATTGCTAATTTTTGACTCAAGTACACCAGGCGCACAGAATCAGCAGCAAGCGATGTTAAAATTCTCATTATATATATTTGCATACTTTTAGGCTGGCCTTTATTCATAATATAATTAATTGTACTGCATACTTTTGTGGTTAACTATAAAAATCATTTTATTAAGCGATCTGCCTTAAAGTATGCAATCGCCAAATTATTTTTAGAGGGTAATTTAGCCAATGCATCAACCTTATTTGTTTCCGCACAGGTCGAGAAACCGCTATGGGGTTATACCAACCTAAACAAAAATATTTTCGGGTAATGATTAAAAATTCATTCATTTTTCTACAAAAAACATTTTTATTTAAACATATGAACAAACGAGAAGCACCTAAGTTTATATGTATATCTAATTTTAGTCCATGTCTTATATTATTATTAATAATTGATTGAAGATTTTTTATTAGATTTATTGGTTTTTGAGGTAAATAAATACGATCTGTAACAATACGAGCAATACAAAAATATCTTATTTTTCCTTTGTTGGGTGGGAATCGCAACCATCTTTAACTGCAAAACCGATGGATCCTTAATGATATTGACGAATTTTGACCTAAAATTTGTTGAATTTTTTTTTTAAATAGTCCTAAATCCTTTTAATCCTTACGGATTTTGAAAGGACATGTTGCATGAGAGTTTCAAGGACCTACTCTATCGAACTGCATTCAAGGATTATGGGGTCATCTAAGAACAAAAACACTTGTAAAAATTTCACTCTACGGCCGAGTGAAAATAAGAAAACACCATAAAAGTGCAGTTTTCTCGAAAACCACAAGGACGATTTGAATATCCTTTGGCCAGTTGGTAGCCCTGGTCAAAACAAAATGTCTGACACAGGACACGTGCGAATCCTTTATCATTTGGCCGAGTTATAACCAATTTTATGTTTTAAACAATTATCCGTTTATTTCAGCTGTTTGAAGGACTATCGTCCTTTGACCTACTTTGCTCGTATCCGTGGGCCAAGGCCTTCCTGTGGTCCAAAGGACATCCGGATAGTCCTTAAAATAGCCGAGTTATCGACGATTTTGTAATTTTTAAAATTTTTTCTGACCTACCCCCTGTAAAATTTTTCGAACATCTTTTTTCGCGAATCCTTGAGATCCTTATAAGCAAATCGAAAGATCTTGTTGCTGCGAGTTCAAAAATGTATTTTCCTTAAAGATCCTTAAGGAAATGTTCAAGTTATGGCTTAAAATCTAATGTCCTTTTTCATTATTTTCATTAAATATATTTGCATACTTTTGGGTAGGCCAAGAAATTCTTTATTTGTCTAATGAATAAATTTTCATTGCATACTTTTAGGTAGGCCAAGATATTCTTTATTTGACTCAAGTATAAAATGTGTTGAATTTTTTTTTTAAATACTCCTAAGCCACTTTAATCCTTATGGATTTTGAAAGGACATGTTGCGTGAGAGTTTCAAGGACCTACTCTATCGAACTGCATTCAAGGATTATGGGGTCATCTAAGAACAAAAACACTTGTAAAAATTTCACTCTAAGGCCGAGCGAAAATAAGAAAACACCATAAAAGTGCAGTTTTCTCGGAAACCACAAGGACGATTTGAATATCCTTTGGCCAGTTGGTAGCCCTGGTCAAAACAAAATGTCTGACACAGGACACGTGCGAATCCTTTATGATTTGGCCGAGTTATAACCAATTTTCTGTTGTAAACATTTATCCTTTTATTCCAGCTGTTTGAAGGACTATCGTCCTTTGACCTACTTTGCTCGTATCCGTGGGCCAAGGCCTTCCTGTGGTCCAAAGGACATCCGGATAGTCCTTAAAATAGCCGAGTTATTGACGATTTTGTAATTTTTAAAATTTTTTCTGACCTACCCCCTGTAAAATTTTTCGAAAATTTTTTTTCGCGAATCCTGGAGATCCTTATAAGCAAATCGATAGATCTTGTTGCTGTGAGTTCAAAAATGTATTTTCCTTAAAGATCCTTAAGGAAATGTTCGAGTTATGGCTTAAAATCGAATGTCCTTCTTGGCAAAAATTTATTTATATAAGTATAAATCGGCCAAAACTTAACGGATTTTCAAAAACCATGGTGCGTTGGACCTGCATGGAAAACCTCTTCCGAACTGCATTCAAGGATTATGGGGTCATCTAAGAACAAAACACTTGTAAAAATTTCACTCTAGGGCCAAACAAATATAATAAAAACCCATAAAAGTGCAGTTTTCTCGGAAGCTACAAGGACGATTTGAATATCCTTTGGCCAGTTGGTAGCCCTGGTCAAAGCAAAATGTCTGACACAGATACGTGGGAATCCTTTATGATTTGGCCGAGTTATAACCAATTTTATGTTTTAAACAATTATCCTTTTATTTCAGCTGTTTGAAGGACTATCGTCCTTTGACCTACTTTGCTCGTATCCGTGGGCCAAGGCCTTCCTGTGGTCCAAAGGACATCCGGATAGTCCTTAAAATAGCCGAGTTATCGACGATTTTGTAATTTTTAAAATTTTTTCTGACCTACCCCCTGTAAAATTTTTCGAACATCTTTTTTCGCGAATCCTGGATATCCTTATAAGCAAATCGATACATCTTGTTGCTGTGAGTTCAAAAATGTATTTGCCTTAAAGATCCTTAAGGAAATGTTCAAGTTATGGCTTAAAATCTAATGTCCTTTTAAGAATAAGCGATCTGCCTAAAAGTATGTATACTTTTTTTTATTATTTTAAAAGGGTAGTTAAGCCAATGCATAAACCTTATTTGTTTCCACAGAACAGCGGTCGAGGAACCGCTATGGGGTAAAATCAACTTAAATAAAAATATTTTGGGGTAATGATCAAAAAAGTTCCCCGACCGCTGCTTTAGGCTGAAACAAATACCAAAACAATTGGTATTCAGAGATCTGTGTTCATATTTATTTTTGTTCATTAAAGTATACCTTCGCCATATCTGAACAGATATCTCTCATTTGCCTTGTTGTTGACTTTGTACAAGTATTTTAAATATATCTTTTAATGAATACGAAAACTAAATCTAGTTTATCTTTCATGGTATGTAATAATTTGTATGGACATGCTGCTGACATCGAAACAATCTCTTGTAAATGAAGTTTTTCTTGTTAACACACATACAATCTTACTTGTGTGTGTGTGAGTGTTGTGCGATGCGATGCGTGCGCCTGCAACTTACGATAGTTTCGACAACAATGTCAAGCCAATTAACACAGTAAACCGCAATTGCAACTTCCGACGACTAAGTGCACGTAGTGCTAGTATAGTTATAATCCCATACCCTTCTCTATGTGTGTGTGTGTGTGTGTGTGATGGGTGAGGGGTTGACAGGTTGGGTAAGGGCTGCTTGAGGGTCGTTTGTGACAGAGGCAACTAATTTAGTTTAATGTGCGTCGTGCGAGTTGCCCGCAAAAATTTCTTCTGGATCATGGCAAACTCATGGCGACTCAAACACACACACACATACACTGGAGTGTATGTATGTGTGTGTGTGTGTGTGTACGACCCTTACGCACTCATTAAGCATTTTTAGTCGAGCTTAGCGAGCCGTTTGTTTGCATTGTCAACTGGCTGGCCTCAAACCCCCGCAACTCAACTTGCTCTTTGTTTAATGCCACTCCACCCCTACACTCCTCCACCACCACTACACCTCTGTAATACTGCTCCCTGCTGGCGATACACACACATGTGTGTGTGTACGTGGGTATGTGTGTGTGTGTGGGTGGTTAACTGTGACGACTCTTTTTAATTTAACTGCGCTGTTTGTTTGATTTTTAGCTTTTACACACACACACACACTGCTGACAGTTTTGTGACGCGGCAGTTGGCAACTCTGTCTGCACCACCAACACCAACACTTTTGGATGGGTCAAATAAAAAATGTTATGCCACCTTATTTGACTTTCGGGGCCAGCTGCTGCTGCTGCTGCTGCTGCTAATGATGAGCCCAGTTGCGCTTTGATGTTTATCAACCCCACCCCCCCCTCCCACACAGCTGAATTAAAAAATAAAACTTCTTTAAACAATTTTTTTTTTTTGTTTTGCAATACATTTTTTATTTATTTCATTTTCACTTTTCATATAATTCTTTTTGTTTTTTGTTTTTCTTTTTTTTTATATATATATATATTTATTTGCTGCTTATTTGCCTTGTTTGTAATTTGCCCTTCTTTGTGTATACATAAAACTTCTTTTTTTTAAATATTTTTTTTTGTTCATTTTATTCGCTTAGTTACTGATCAAAATATCGACAGCTAAGAATTAAGCAATATAATGCAATTCACTGCTCTTAATTGCTTATAATTAAAAAATAACTAAAAAAAAAAATTTACAATTAAAGAACAATGAATAAACAAAAGAAGTTAAGGTTCCCTTTTAGTTTCATGCATTTTCCATATGAAATATATCAAAATATATATATATAATATGTATGTACTATGTATATATATATATATAGTATTTAATGTAACCTCGAACAAAGCTTAAGGCTGTCTATACTATCAAATAGAAAATAGAAAAAAAAATGTATATATGTATAGATAAATGTAATTGTATTATATGTATGTATGTATATATATGTGTGTGTAAGCTATATTATAAAGTATGTTTGTTAATGGCATACTACAGCTAGGATATATATATATATCTTTTTTTATATGTATGTAGAATAATTATCGTTATACACTTACAAAGTACACTTAGCACAATTGAACTTATAAGTTTGCATTTTCATTAAATATTTTCTCTCTTTTTTTTCAAAACTCCTTGTGTATATGTATACTATATGTTTGTTTTGTTTTTTTCTATCTGCTGAGCTATAATTTGTGGGCGTGTCATAAGTTAAGGCGACTGTATAAGTGTGAGTATTTAACTACAAGTTTTTCAAATACACTTTCTTAATACAAAAAAAATTTTCTCTTACAACTGTTACTAAATTACTAGATTCAAAAAAAAAAAAAAAAATCCACATCTTAAATACTATCAGGTACTTTGGCATAATTTTCTTAAGCAATAAACATGTTTTTATATTTTCATCTTTTTTTGCAAGCACATTATATAAATTTTCTTTAAATTTTTCGTTTTTTTTTTTTTTTGAATTTTTGTCTTGCGTGTCTGTAAAAAGTATTGCCTACTTTTGAGCTGTCACAGAAGCATTGAAGGTTTTGTATAATATAGCAAAAGTTGAGATATACACATAGTTAAGCTAGATATGTATGTATGTAAGAAGTTTGAGATAAGATATGGTTAATGGAAAGTAAAGCTAATGAAAATGTACTTCTTGTCCGAAAGGGAGCATAAGCTAAGCAATTATTTATTGAAAGTTTCTCACACAACAAGGACACGCAAGCAATATTTTTTTTTTAATTCGATGTATATTTATTTTTATTAAATAATGTGATTTTTATTTTTTTTTTATAATTTTCTATGTTTTTTGTGTTGTAATAAATAATCTTTGTAAGGCGTTTGTTTCTTTTCTTTTATTTTTTTAACAGCAGCAAATTTCTAACGACTTGTAAATGCGCAACATTCTAGCTTATTTAACTACTATATAGTCTATATATGTAAACGTGGCCTATTAGTTCGTCGGGGCCCTTTTCTCTCTCTCTCTCTCTCTTTTTAACTTACTAACTAGCGAATTAATTTGAATTTCTGTCACGCTAAGACCGCTTACAAACAGAAGCTGACTTTCGACTAAGTTAAGACGACGAAAAACGAAAAAAAAAAAATAATAAAAATAGAATACTAGGTATAACTGTAGTTAGTTTTAAGTTCTACTAGTAGTGTCAACTAGTGTGCATATAAAGATAGCCTTGTTACATACATACATACATACGTATACGTACGCACATAAGTGTGTATGTATGTATGTATGTGGTGTGTAATCAGATGTGGCATGAGCTCTTTTTGTGTGTTTATATTTAATGCGAATTTTTGGTTGCTTAATAAAATGTTGCACAAGTTTCTCTTCATGTGAAACATAACCCCTTCTCCATCTCCATCTCCACTTACCGCCTCGCCCAATTAGCGCCCCTTGAGATCAGTCTTACGAGTGTTGTTGTTGTTGTTGCTTGGGCTGCTCAGTGGTGTTGGTATTGTTGTTTGGGGTGGGTTTGATTTGCTGTTGGATGGGGATGGGTGCCAAACGAGTCGCTTAGACCGCTGTGGGCGGCGGCAGCAACGATGAGTTGGATGTACGCAGATAGGGATTGCCATAGATGGCACTGTAGCGCGGATCGACGCTCAAGGCCATCGAACTGGGCACCACCACATGGGTGGTGGTGGCAGTGCTCTGATTGCTGCAGCTACCATTAGGCGACGAGCTAACCACCGATGCCGTTGTTGACTGGAGGCTGGGCAAACCGTTCTCCTGCCGTATTTCACGGGCTCCAATAATGCTGCCCGTCAGACTGCCGCCACTGCTGTTGGTCAGAAAGGTCATTGGTACGCTTTGAACCGCTGTCTGTTGTTGTTGTTGTTGCTGCTGGTGGTTGTGGTTGTGGTGATGCTGTTGCTGCTGCTGCTGATGATGATGCTGTTGCTGCTGTTGCTGCTGCTGCAGTTGCAACTGATTCTGATGGTTGTTCTGGAGTATGGTGGAGCTGCCATTGGATTTGGTCGAGCACGAGGTCAGATATTGTGGCGGCGGACTATAGTGTGTACTATAGTCGCCATAGGGCACATAGCCACCCGATATATCGACCTTGAGGTCACTGTAGTTGGAGGTGCGATCGCCTGGCTCCATTTTACAGCTAACGCCACCAATTTTTGTGATCTGATGCTCGCTGATGACGTCAGCGGGTGGAAGCTTTGTGCGTTTCCTAAACTTCAAGTAGATCAAAATGAGAATGACAATGAACACCACAACAAAGGCCAACATTGACAGGCCATAAACCTCAGTCATATACAGGGAAACGCTCTCTGCAAGCAAAACGTAAGCAAAGGAGACAAATATGTTGTGAGAATTTTATCGAGGTGAAGTTTTTCGATTTGATAAACAAATTCAAATAAAGATTTTCTTAGTATGTACTTGAAAATACTTACTCTTGGGCTGCAATTGGATTTCGGCCACATCGTTGCCATAGTCGTTGACCACGGTACAATTGTATTTGCCATAGTGATTGGCCTGGCTGTCGCGTATGATGAGTGTGCTCTTGACACCGCCCGGCACCGCATCGACCAGTATGGAGTAATCGTGTCCCGATTCGGAGCTTATCTCCTGCCCATTGAATGTCCAGGAGACGTGACGTGCTCGTGGCACACTGCTGGCAAAGCACTCAATGCGAGCTGTATCGCCAACAAGACCATATTGAAAGCGCGGCGAACCGATGCTGGGCGAACCCTTCAGATAGACATAGGCATCGGCCGAGATCTCGGCATAGCCAGGCACATTCGCCTTGCAGTAGTAACGGCCGGCTGTTTCGTTGCTAACACTGAACGTTAGATTGGAACTGGTGCCAACGACACGATCACTGGGATGCTGGATCCAGACAATCTCCGGCTGTGGATTGCTATCCACCTCACAGTTAAGCGACACAATGCTGCCCACATCTGCTTCCATCGATTGTGGACGCTGCTTGAAACTGGGCGCATCTGGTATAACAAGAAGATAACAAGAGATTGATTCGAAAAACACATAGGCAAAGACTAGTTTGGTTTGGTGTGGGATAGTTTCACTTACAGCTTATGTCCAATGTCTCGCTATCCTCGCTCTTGCCCACCGAATTCTGTACTTCACATTTGACAATGGCGTCATGGAACTTGCGCGTCACATTGCGTATAACCTAAACAGAACAAATACATAAATTGTGATTGTGTGATTGTGATTGAGTTCGAGGATTGGATATGAGTTGTAGCTGTAGCTGTAGCTAGCTGAGAATGACAGCAAATTGTGGGAACGTTATGTCTTTCCGGCCAGCTAACTGGTTCTGGTCCGAGCAAGAGCCAGCTGTAATTGCCATGACAAAATAGCTGGCCAGCATTATACAACAACATTTTTATCGCAGCGGCAGCAAAGTTGCTCTAATTATGCGGCTCGCTGCTGGAATGTGGACGTGGTAGCCAGATAGCCGCAACAGTATGTTATTTTTTCTTCTTTTTTTTTCTTTCTATTGCGCAACAATCACAAGCAATAGAGGTAGAGTGCGAGGGGAAGGAGAAGGCTGTTGCACTTACCATCTCAGTTTTTTGACCGCCTATAATTGGCTCGTCGTTGATGTACCAGCGATAACGGACATCGCTGGGATTGGCATCCGCGCGGCACTCAAGTCGCACCTGTGCATGCTCCACAATCCGATGAACGGCGACAGACGAGGCGGAGGCGGAGGCGGATACAGAGACAGAATGAGAGCCGATGGCGCTACCAGAGCTTCCAGGCCCAATCACATTCACCTTGACTTTGGGCGCGTATTTAACCTGTTCGAGCAAATTGTTATATTCATTCAGTTAGTTACAGTTGAGTTGTGTAGAAAAAATGTTCGTTAATCATCTATCTACGATCACTATCAATCGAGGCCAAACTTTGTCTAATTCAAGATTCAAGTTCCTAATCTAGTCAAACGATCTCTGTAGGTCATCCAATTCAAATATACTTATCCTAACTTCTAAATTTACAAACTAATCTTCATTCATAGCCTAAGAAAACTGCTGTCTATCGAGACTTAATTCTCAATAGGTAAAGTCTCCCGCTGTGGCCAAATGCTGACAGAGCACCTCATTAAGGACCTTGAGTAATTGGATTGAAGAGCGCCTTATGAATTTTTGTCAGCTTACTAACAATTCCTAGTCAACGCTGAGCCAGGACACACACATAAGATGCAATTGACAAGCCAGTATGATGGCTGGACAGGGGTGGGATTTAATAGGTGCCTGGAGCTGTCTTCTATGTAAGTCCACACACTTTTACTTAAATCAGGCTTTACCCTTGCCATATGCCTTGTGTTTCCACTATGAATTAGCCCATCAATGTCAGGCTGTGCCAAAAAAACAAAAGAAACGACATTGGTCTAAGGCAATCCGATGCCTTTACACCCTAGCAGAGTGTTCTATATAGTATCGCCACTTAAGGCCATACGCCAACTTAGCTACCCCCTTGAAAGGGTATGCCTTTCACTGTTTGTCCAAATAGGCTTTCGGCCTAGGCTAGGAGGCATCACGTAATATTGATAGTTCGAGGCTCAAAGCGTTGACTGTGACGCGTTAACGCATTGTGCTTGGCCCTGTCCACAGTTTCCACATACTAACCCGACTCCCCCGCCAGCTGATGCTAAAATTGCAATGGACCGACTTGTCGGATAACTGCTCCACTGCAGGTCAGGCCAGTTGCATGCCGAGTGTAAGGGGTTAGGGAGACAGGGATACAGGGTGTTGTTTTTTTTTGGAAGCTTACCTCGACACGTATTTTTGCTGAGCGATAGGTGCGGTCTGCCGTGTTCTGTGCCTGGCACGTGAAATTCGTGTTGTGGTGCTCCTTTTTGGGTGTTAGCCGTAACAGCGATTTCGCCGTATAGCGACGCAAATCGGGCAACGGTATAACTGTATACTCAATGTTATCCGTTAGTACATTACCCAGTCCATCAATCCATGTTATCTATTGGCATATTCAAACAACAAACACATACGAAAAGAAAGAGAAAACATTTTTTTTTTGTGGTTAGTGTTAGGATCGCAATTTGGATGTCAACTAAAACTCAGCGGCAACAACAACAACTGAATATGCATATAGTGCATATAGTAGTGTATCTTGTTATTCTAATAATGCGAAAGTGTTTTTGTTGGTGTTAACTCTTTATGTTTGTCAGAAGTTGAAGTCCTTCTTTACATCAGTGTATTTAGTTAATTAGTCAATCGGTCAGTCTTTCATTTCGTCATTCATCAGTTAGTAGGAACGGAGCCAGCCAGTCAGTCAGTTAGTCGTCAGCAATGCGGTTAGACTGCCATTCATGCATTGATTGTTTTGTACGTTTCAACTGAGAGTGGAGCGTTAAAATGCGCTTTCAACGCTGTTCAGTTGTGTGGTTTTCAGTTCAGTTCGACTCAAATGTCAATTTAGTGCTGCTGCTGATTGGGATTTTTAGGGCTTTTCAGGCATTTAGCTTACCTCGGCTGCGGGCTTGCCGCCAATTGACACACACTCAATCTCAACCTTGCGATCCTCGGTGGCATAGATGACATCGCCCTGTGTTATTTTTGGTGCCTCTGGCGGCACCAGCACCGTTAGACCAGCAAATGTTGAACGTATGGCAGGTTGGGCTTCGGGTCCGGGGCTCACTTGACACTGATAGCGGGCATCGTCGTCCAGCATCACCGGATAGATGTCCAGCGAGTAGTCGCCCTCCTCGTCACTGCCAACCATTGCGTAACGCTCGAACCCACTCAGATCACGTGAGGTGCCCAGGCCGAAGTCATCCTTTGTCCATTGCAGTGTGCCCTGCTTATTGATGACGCGACAGGGCAGCGTTACTCGTGCACCAACCACAGCTGTCTGGTCCTGTGGCTCCATGGCAAAGCGCTGGTTCTGATAGCTAGTGTATAGCGATGGTGTCGCATTTGCAGCCTCCATGCTCAGTTGCATGAATAGCAGCAGTTTGCTAAGCACGAACGTTGCCTTGCCTCCACATGCCATGCCACATTTTGGCTCTTTTCGCTTTGTCGTCATTATGCCAAGCTGCAAGCTGCAAGCTGCAACTAGATGGGGGGGCGAATGAGTTTCAATTACATATCGTGTGCATTCTCTCTCCAATGAAATGAAATAGCAATTAAATTAATGTCAATTGTTTTTACAAGCATATTTATTTTCTTCTATCAATATATACTAGTCTATTTAAGTTCAAGTTTTCTTTGAGTTTGAAACAGTATTGAATTGAGAATACCAATAGCTTAAGAACTCTCTGCAAACTTTGAAACTCTTGTGCCTTGTACTCAATTAACGCCAATGCGCACAGTCTTTGAATTTTGATTGCTTGATTTTGCTTTTAAATCCAATTGAAACAGTAAAAGCTTAAGATTCTACTAACAATAAAATAAAAAATAAAATAATTTCTTCTATATTTACTTAATCTAATAAACATTTTTTATATCTTATTTTGTTTTTCATTGAATTTTACTCTTAGATATGTATTTTTTAAGGTTTTCAATTTACCCTAAAAGTATGCAATGTTTTTTTTAAACCAACCCTGACATTGAGACTCCGTCAAGGTACTCAAGCAAAAAACCCAAAAGAAAAGAAAAAAAAACAAATTTTTGCGTTTTGGACAACAATTGCTTTGGGGGTCTTTTCGAGTATTATTATTTCGCTTATTGTTTATTGTTGATGTTTGCGCGTGTGTTTTTTATTTTGTTCAATTTATGTTTTTTTTATGTGTTTTTTTTGTTTTTGTGTTTTATGTTTTGTTTTTCGGCACAGACAAGTGGCGTACGTGCGCGAAAAACGAACAACGAGCAACTAAAGCGAATTACATTCAAATTAGCCAAAATGAAGAAGAAATGAAAAGCATAGAAAAAAAGTCTACTATGTTGAGGCGTCTCAAGTGCGCTTACTTTATTGACCATGTACTACGCGACAGGGTCTAGCCAGCCAGCCAAGGTTTAGGACTTACGGTTTACGACAACCGAAACATGGCATAAACAAGGAATGGCAAAAATGTTGCCCTAACAATTCGTAAAATTCACAAAATGTGCGAGCGTCATAATAAAAAAACACAAGAACAAAAATGAAAATGCGAAACGAAATATGAAATGCGACTTCAAAAAAAGTAAAAGGGTTGCTAAGCCCATTGCAAAAGACAAAACGAACACTAAGCCGACAGCTTGATACCCTGTTGATGTTTTATTTGCATTTAAATGAATACCTTCGTATACATACTTTAAGAAATACTTTTGAAAAGCGAAACGCTGAAAGTTTTCTATACAAAAGCAGAGCATCAAAACGTTTTAGCATTAAGCAGAGCAGACTGCCTTGACTGCTATAAGCAACAATTAGCTAACCGGGCCAAGATACACGAACACATAAAAAACAAAAAAGAAGTCAACTAACAACAGTTCAATTTGTGTACCTAACTATAAGCTATCCAAACTATTGATTTTTAATATTGTTCTCTGGTTGCTTTAGCGGACATTCATTAAAACTCAAACAACAACAAACCGAAATAAGGAAATACATGAATATCGATTCGTTTCGATGTGTTTAATAAATTGCAGCTAGATAAATATCTGTACATGCCATGCCGCATGTGTATGTATGTATGTACATACGTATATATAAATATGTATCGATACGCACAATCTAAATGTTTTTTGTCGTCAGGGTGGTTGTCAGTTGATTGTTGCTTTTGCACCACCAAACCAACCCACCATACCCGCCCGCCACAGGGACAGGAACTGTCATTAAACGTTGCAGTTTGGGAGCTAATAACCAAAGGCTAACTAACCAAAGGGCCAACTAAAAATGCTCTCCACCATCGATATCGAAACCCGATTTCGTTACCGTTACCTCGTATCTCGTCTAGTATCTATCTATGAACCCCCCCTTCCGACCGCTTTGGCCCCCCTCTTTCACCTGTCAGCGTTGTTGGGTTGTTGTCAGGTGCGACCTATGCTTGAATTTTCTCACGCATTTTTGTTCACATTTTCACTACACTTACTATATCTATCTATATATATATATATATCTATATGTAAGTGTGTATGTATGTATCTGTATAGGGATAGAGAGAGAGAGAGAGAGAGAGAGGTTTTTATTATATTTCTTCGTTTTTTTTCTCTGTGTAGTAAGTAGTTCGCTTCCGCCACTTGGCGTCTATTGCTTTTCAACTAATTTTGTTTTCTTGTAGTTCGTGGCTGTTATTTGTTTTTATTGCATTTATACGGAAATTGGCGCTACACACACACACACACACACACACACGTACGCACACACTCACAGAAAATTATAGCAGAGCATAAAAAGAAGCAGCAACAGCAGCAGCAGCAGCAAAAGAAATCCATAAAACCAAGAAGAGCAACCCAAAACGCACAAACAAAAAAAAGATTACCGCACTTGCTTCCGTTTGACTTGAAAGATTCAGAAACATGGAAGGGGTCTGTGGCGGGGCGGGCTAGTGCTGTATGAGGGGGATAAGAGGGTGTCTCAAGACCTGGAAATGACTCAAAATTAGAGCCATGCACTGAGTTGGTTTTTTTGGTTTTTTGGGCCATATACGACTGGCCGTAAACACATAATATCAATGGACAGACATATGACTGGGAACTGTTTTCAGGGGCAGCTGAAAAGAAAAAGAAGCAGTAGAAGAAGAAGAAGAAGACAAACCAAAATACGATGGTCGCTAATTAAAAGTGATTATAGACACGCTCGTTTATCGCCAGTCCACACCAATTTTTGTTTTTTTTTTTTCTCTGTGCGTCTGTTGTAATTTGTATCTTAATGCTGAAAATTGTCGGACAGAGAGAGAGAGAGAGAGTGAGAGAGAAACAGAGAGAGAGGGAGAGAGGAGAAGATTTCACTTTCAAAGCCAGTTTATTGCCGTGTGAACATGCAAAAAGATATAATAATTATGCCAAAAAAACAAACAGCTTGAAAGGTTTGTTAATGTAAGTTTAGATGCATTTGAATATGAAGAAGAAGAGTGAAAATAACTGATGAATTAACCAAGATAAAGTCATATATATTAACTCTGAAACCTTCACTTAAGATAAAGTTTTCTAATGATTCAATAAAGTTTCATGTGTTAAGAAAAATAATATTAAATATTTGCTTTAATTTGACAGCAATCAGTTAACAAAAATAAAGCATTAAATTTTTTGACATGAACTAATACTTATTTATTTTTTGCTAAAGGAATTAAAAAAGTTCAGTTATTTGCTCTCTCTCTGTCTCTTTCTTTGACATATTATATGCCTTCCGATATCTGTCTGTCTATCTAGCTGTCTGTTTTGTCTGTTTCTTGTAGCCATTCTGATTTGGCCCAGGCATGGGGTCCACTTGAAACCAAAATGCCAATCACCCGACAAACACAAAAACATTTCCGTTCCAAGCGCTTTCCGCTCCAGTTTTCAATTTTTACGCTGCCGCCTGATGCCAGTTGCTAGTTGCAAAAGAGAGCTGCTGCTGCTGCCCCAACTGGCAGCAGATACAGTAATTATTTTCCAGGCGACGCTTATCACACATAAATCTCAAGCTGGCTCTGGTCAAAACTAACCAATCGATACAGCCAACAGCATCGTTATGCGAAAGGGGGCACACACAGAGAGACAGAGAGACAGATAAAGAGAGAGAGAGAGAGAGAGAAAGAAACGAGTTAAAGAGAGAGGGGGGAGGGGGCGAAGACATGAAGCTTGTTTTGTCAGCGTCACTTCCCTGCCATTGGGCTTCCTTTAGTGGCAGCTGCTGTTGCTGCTGCTGGACTTGCTGAACTGGCCACAAGATGTTTTGCAGCTGCAGCATGCGTGCAGCATCCTTTACGCAGCATGCCAAACATCTTTTGCGATATTTATAGTCGGTCGGTCGTTCGGTCGGCTAGCTGGGCAAAACTGGGGAACAGGTGCTGCAATGGCAACGCCCGATACCAACAACAACAACAACACACCGCACCACACAGACAACCCCAAGTCGAACTTCAAGTGCAGAGTCCAGAGCCGAGAAGAAGTCCAATGAAGTTATTTTTTTTCTTTTTCGTGATGAATGTGAGCTCTCTCAACTCAGCGCCCATCGCCCCATGCTAATTATTTTTGTGCTCCGGTCGAACCAGTTTCTTTTTCATTTTATTTTTATTTTTTTAATACTTTTTTATCTCTCGCTTGCAACTCCACCCCGCTCCACTCCACTCCGCTCCGGTCCGCTGTGGTCCGGTCCACACAGCGCTTGCATTATTATCATCTTTTAGTTATTAGATGCAAGCTGCAGCGGATGTTCAGCTTCCTTCGCTTTCAGACTTTTGTCATTTACAGTTTTGGCCTCATTGCCAGCCAGGCACGTAGACGACAAAGACGAAAAGATGAAATGACCAAAACGTCGATACGTTGAAACGTTGAAACGTTCGAACGACAAATCGTCCAAATCGTCCAAATCGGCAGCGACCTGCCTTTCTCATAAATCAATAAAAAGCCCACCTGGTACAAATAACTTTGAAAAATTTATATTAAACGCTTGCCATCGAACGGTTTCGTAGCAAAGTTTTTTTTTCATCTTCATTTTTTTGGTCTTTTTTTTCCTGAACTTTTCGCCAAGCCAGTTTAGTTTGAGTTGGGCCACTTTCTACGTCAATATCTTTGACCAGATTTAAGGCCACATTTGCTGCTGCACGTATGAACGAACGAACGAACGTTACTTCTGATGCAACCTTCTGGGGCGCCAACAGCTGCTTACCACCAATCATCCATCCTTCTAGATTTTCTTCTTTGCTCCACGGAGCCAATACTAAGTGAAGTTTCATTTGTCGGGCCTTGAACTCTTGCAACTTTTGATGGCGACACCACAGACTTGATGTCCAAAAAAGTATAGAAGCAAGCGCGATTGTGACGACTTGTTAAACAATTAGCTTTTGTCAGGGAAGACGGAGACAAAGTGTGAGAGAGAAAAGATCAGGGAGAAAGAAAGGTGTAGATAGTGGAAAAAAGGAAATAGGGATTGAGATGAACTAAGAGTGAAAGAAAGAATATTGCGAACCTTAGGGAAGTTATCAAATACCATAAGATAGAGAGAGAGAGAGAGAGAGAGAGAGAGAGAGAGAAAGAGAGAGAGAGAGAAATGAGAGATTCTAACAGATTAAAGCTGGCAGCAAAATCCAAATCGATGAAATCAAACTCAATCCTAACTGGCACATTAACCAGCAGTTAAAGTGTCAACTGTACCTTAAGCCAAAACCCTAACTCTGCTCCATCACAGACTGAATGTGCACGCACACACACCACACACACACACACAAAGAAAATATATACAGTTGCAGAATGGCCTTTGGGGACCGGTTAACCCTTGGCACAAACAAAAAATGGGGCTACTTAAAGGACATTTGCTGACAAAATGAAAACGAAAATGGCAACTGGCAACTGACAAAAGAGGCAACTGGCAAAAAAGTGAGGTGCAGGCCGAGTCGGGAGCAATGGCGAAGGGTGGAGGCTACAAGGGCAGATGGCAACAGATAAAGCTAAAGGATATTGGCAAGTTGAGTGTGTGTGAGAGAGGAAGCGAGAAAGAGATTAGGACAATTAAAAAGGGGAATGCCTAACAATTAAAATCAATTTGTGTGTGTGTGTGTGTGTGTTGGTATGTGGCAAAGCCAAAGCCAAACTCAAACTTAAAACCAACAACAAATCCTGCATACAGGGAGGAAGAGCTGTAAGGGTTGTGGAAGGGTGCTATAAGTGAAGAGTGTATTCAATACAGATGTGTGTGGGGCACTTCGAAGGCGCCATCCAAAAGGCTTGAAGGGCAGCTCCCTTTCTCTCTCCCTTGCTGCTTCTTTGGTCTATTTCCGTTTCTCTGACCCAGTGTCAATAAAATGCTGAGGGCCAACGGGCAAAAAATAAACTTAAATCGCCTATTAATGGCGAACATAGGGATACAGACAGACACACAAACAAAGAGAGAGATAGAGAGGGGGGGGGGGCAGTCCTTTTCATGTTTTTGTTGTTGTTGGGACTATCCTATCCCAAACAGAGTCAGCAAAAGTTAAGTTTTTGGTCCTCTGTGTTCAAGGAAATGTGAGATAAACAAGTACATACACATCAAAAAGGGTTACTCAAAGCCCACAAGAAAGGGGGGGTGGTGTGGTGTGAGGATCGTTTTAACATTTGCCAGCTTATCGTTTTGACATTTAATCAAAGTACACACCACACACACACACACACACATTTTGCAGCTCTGTTGACTTTCAGTTATGGCTGTTAGCTAGTTTTCTGTCGGCCTGGCCGGGTCACTAATTAAAGCATCTCCGTTCGACTTGGGGGCCCTCATTAGCATAATTCTAACATAACTCCTCGTAAGCTACAGCGTTCAAGCATCAAATTATGAAACCAAATCATATGTGGCCCCCCCAAAAATACAAAAAAACTATATACAGAACCTTCCCTCGATGCGCATCTTAACAAGCATAAAATCAGAAAAACAAAAAAACCAAAAAAACGTTGACACAACAAAAACAACAAACAACAGCAAGATGAAGTTAAAGAAGTGAAGGAAGAAGAAGATGTGGAATAAAAAAAAAAAAACTGGACGCGCAACGAAAGTTGCCCAGCCACATCGAAACAGAATTTCAATCAGTAAATTGAACACCTGAACTTAACTGATTTCGTGCTGTGGGTCTGGTCTGCGGCCGGCTGGCTGGCTGGCTCGCAACTGCTGGGGAGAAACAGAGTGCGAAGCCGAAATTGAGAAAAGAAGATGTTGCCGCCGCAACGAGAGCAATATTCACACACACACACGCACACCAAAAGAACAACACGGCAACAACTACAACAGTAGCTGGCAGGCAGGCAGGCAGGAACATCAACAACGAAAGTCGAGCACTCGGGGCGCAGCAGGAAATTAAGACGGCCAAAAGAGAGAGAGAGACGATGAGAAGGAGAGAAAGAGAGATGATAAGAAAGAGGCGTTGATCCCTTTTGCAGTCAGTGTTGCCCCAAATATCAAAGTCAACAAGAAATCAAAATCAACAAAATTTAACTGAATACAAAACAAAAGTTTGAAAACGTTACGAGAAAAAGTCCAAAAAGTTGGCAAGGTTTTACTTTTCAAGTAGATCGATACTTAAATAAATAACTGTACCATAAAAAGATAAGAATTCGTTCACTTATAATTCATTTGGAATTCATTTATTTTGATATGTTTAGGAAACTTCTACAAGTTATTCGAATTCTCGTTCAGTCTTTTCAACTGTTCTAAGCATTTCTAGACATTCTTTGTATATTTTTGAATCAATTCAAACTAGCTGTTAAATAGCTAAAATGGCAACATTGTTTAGCATCTTAACTATATGCCGTTACATAGCTCCCCTCTTGAACCTTTCCCCCCAGCTACTAAAAGAGAAAAAGTTATGACAAGACAGCTTGAATACCATCATCATCATATCATATCATGGCAGCTGTCGCACAACAGGCAGGCAACAGTTCCAATTCCAATTCAAAATCCCAACTCCGTTTGCAAAGTGCTGTCAAAAATCGCTGAAGAAATTCATGTTTATGGTTTTGTATTACAACACAGATCGGACAGTTGGGTTTTGCTTTGCTTTGGTCTGCTCGATCTCGATCGCGATGTAAGTGTGTGTGCGTGTGTGTGTGTGTGCGTTTGCGACTTAAGATTTGTATAACTTTAAGCCTTATTAACATATTTTATGTGCCCCGTTGATCGTTTTGTATGCTCCGTTCGCTCCAACCATTCCAGCTCCATCTCGATCGCCCACACACAAAACGAATGAAATATTTTCGAGCCACACTTTTAAGCCATAAAACTCGGCTGCTGTTGCTGTTGCTATTGCTAGTAATATTGCTGGTGTGACGTGAAAAGGCCGTGTGGGCTGGCCAAAAGATCGATCCATACACCAATTCATTTTCGGCTTGAAGTTTCGTTTTGCCGCACGCAAGCCAAAGAGAGCCAACAAACCAACAAACAAACAAACTAACAAGAGGCAACAAGTGAAGACTATGTTGAAATTTGTTTTTGTGTCATTGTTGTGAAATGACGACCACAGAAACTGGAATTCTATGCAGCTTTTCACCTCGTTTTATTTTTTTTTTCTTTTAGATTTTTGTGTTTTTCGATTCGATTCGAAGCTAGCTAGCCAAACGAATTCTAAACAATATTTACAGTAGCCCCAAAGCTCAACGGGTCAATGACGTTGAATCGCATTTATTGAACGTCTGACGTCTATCTTAAACATGCGAGTTTAGTATATGGATATAACTTTTGGTATACTCATAAAAACCTATTTTACTTTCATAATCTTTAATATTTAATCAATACTAAGTTATTAATACTTTTATACAGCATTTTATAAAAGTTTGTTATTAACGATTCTATTTGTAGTTAACTAATAAAAATAGAAAAGATTTTTATTTTAATTCTATAGTCTAACTCTTTTTAAATATTTATATATTTATAAGTGATTTTTAGTTTGATTTCACATGATGTCCTATTCTTGACATTTTTCTATAGCTATATTGTGTGAAATGAATGGATTCTGATGTCACTTGACAGCATTTGACATTGCCTTATGGCTTGATCGAGTCATCCGAAGTTGCCACATGACGTAGTCGGTTGGTCACACCTGCAACACAGTTGCCACACAGCTGCTGCTGCTGCTGCTGGTGCTGTTGCTGCCCCACCCATCAGGCAGCTAATTGAGTTATATACCCAGAAAGTCGAAGGCAAAGCCACCGATTGGAGCCCCGCATGTCCAATAACCACATGACACAGCATTTGAACCGCGGAAGGTGCAACCAAATGGGGCACACAGCGGCGCACACAGGTGTACGTACGTACGGATTGAAAGAAAGACAGCTCTGGAAACTATTTAAAATCGAAAAGAAATACACAAATACAAATCAATTCAATAAATTTCATATGTACATACAATATACATACATCTATTTCGTTTTAACCTATAAAGGTTTATATATTTTTATTTCTTTCTTGTGGAACGGTTAGAGGGGTGCGGTCGCATTCGGGTCTCAGTTGCGGTCTCTCGCTGTGGGGCCCCACTCGAAAGAAGAACAAGAAATAAACCAAAGTTGTGTGTGTATGTGTGTGTGTGTGGATGTCGCTGCATGTATGGCTTAGTTAGTGCATTGGGAGTTTTTCGTTTTTGTTTTTGATTATTTTGGGCTAACGAATCGAGTCAAAACGTGTTGGAAAAGAGCATAATAATGAACTGTGGCAGCATTGAGCATTGACAACAACTAACTGTGCAACCGACCCACTCACATTCGAATTCGAATTCGAACTCGAGTGGAAGAGCTTAAAGTTTTTCTTTATGGTTTTTCATTTGTGCTCGTCGGTCCAGTTGTCAATGCCGTTCAGTTGCATGTGTGTGTGTGCGTGTGTATGTGTGTGGGCGTGTGTTTGCAACAACAATAGCTAAGACCGTGCAGCCATACGACACCTTCGACAACGACTACGACAACGACAAAGACAACGGTGTCGCCATCAACATCAACATCGCCGTCGAGTCCAACTAAATCCGATTATAACTAATTATTATGAACGCCAAACTCTAGGCACGTTTGCCCAGCCTACACTTAGCAAAAAACTATGCAAAATGATGATTGGATACAATTTCTAAGTTATTTCTATAATAGGGAAAAGAAATTCTTTTGAGTCTTTCAACACTAGAAATAATTTATAATATTTCATAAACTTTTTCCCATTTTGTCAAACCAATTAATTGTTCTCTATGCCCAGATGTGTGCCAGAGTTGTCAGCACAGATCAAAGAGCTAACAGCCAATGCAACTGCAACTCTTGACTCAATGATGGCTATGGCGATATTGCTTAAAACACTGCTCTAAGCTTCAGGCTTCAAGCTTCAAGCTTAAAGTTGTAAGCTTGTTCAAAATGTTGAAACTCTACAATCGAGTTATCCAAGGGCTTGGCGTGGGCAGTGTCACATTGGTTTCGTTCAGGTGATTGTTGTTGTTATTGTAATAAAAAGTTGTAGCTTGTTATAAGCTATCCATATCCAAAAACATATGTATTCACAATATATATATATATATATACTACTACACACTGATACGGATAGCCACAATGCAAATCTCATCTAGTTAAAAATGTCAAATGCATTTGCCTTATCAATAATTCATGTGGAATAAATTTTAATGTTTTGATTTGAAAACATAGCCCAATGCCGTTTAAAAATTGATCAATTTTCATAATTTACTCAAATTAGGTTTTAAAAAAAAAATCTTTTGAATAAAACTTCGAAGCACAAAATATACCCAACAGTATATAACTTTGTAACTTCTCATAGACTTCTCTCCGCCTGCTCTCTAAATATTATAGCCTATGTGTATGATTGTAAGGTTTCATTAAGTAATGAGTAACAAACTGTAACATTCATAATATTGCAAGGATAGTAAAAGTTTGACTTATACAGTTGTTCTGTCTGTTCTTACAACAATCATCATATTGTGCAGTTAAACGCTTTTAGCCAAGTATTTATTAAGTATGTTGTATTTGAAGTCGTATTTGTTTATGGGCTACCAAACTCAACTCGTATTAGAGTAATAATACTATTTGTCAAATAGACTTACCTTTGTTGTTGTTGTTGTTTTTATTATTTATTTTTGTGGCCTCAAGGCTCTTCTCTATGCTCTATGCTCTGTGCTGTTTGTTGTGTGTTGTATGCTTTGTCCGCTGTGGCTTTGTCAAAGCTGCAAGAAACATAAAGTGAATAAATATGTATTTAGTATAGTATGTATTTAATTTATGTTTGTATGTAAGTATGCATGTAGTTTATGTTGTGTATGTATGTATGTATGTATGTATGCCAGCTTATTAATTTAAGGTTTTCTTGTGTACACATTAATTGTTGTTATTGTGTGTGCGCTATTGCTGCTGTTCTTTGGCTATAAACACGCACGAGTCGTGTTAGGTCGCGCCGGCTTCCGCATTTTGGCCACTGAGGCCTTTGGCCTTTTTACAGGCTAATATTTATTGGCGCATGCAGGGGGTGCAAGGCGGTGAAGCGATCACAAAATGTTTATTAGACATATTATGGCCCGTTGGTCGTTCGTTCGGATCGTAGGTTCGTCTAGCTTTTGAGAGGTGGCACGCATTTTTCGCATAAAATCGACATTTTTATGCAGTTCTCATAATTAGGCAAAATGTTCCCCTCGACGTCGAAGTCTAAGACTCTTATAACGTTTTGATGGGCCATAATTGGCGCAGTTTTAATGCTTTTCTCAGTGAAATTGTATATTGAAAATTGATTAGGGAATACCATAAAGTACTCACACACACATATATGTATATATATATGTATTACTTGGAGTAAAAGGTTTGACTTAAGAGTTGTTCACGTGAAGTGAAGCTTGCAAATCCTTTTGGCTAGCGGGAAATGATGCGTTAGACGAGACAAATGCACACACAGAATATTAAATTGGCTGCTTGGCATTAGGTCGGATTTAGTTTCAAGCAGCATTTAATGAATGCCACATTTTACTCAGTGGCAAGTAAATGAGTGCTACGAGGCATGATGATAATGCCTCTGTGACAGAGACTAAGCTTGACCACAACTCAAAATTTTTTTGTATGGCTTTCAGAGCAGTTGCCACAAAGCGCAGCTGGCCAAAGAATATTGGCTAAATGACCGATGGTTACCAGTTGAACAATTTCAATGCAAACACACACGCACACACACACACAGACACACATTCAACATACACATATATCAAATAGTTCTTTCTGCTCGAAGCATTCTTGTTTTATGCTGCTAATGCAAGTTTTTAATTGAATTACGCAAGCTGGAGACAATTGCTAACATTTATATCCATATACATATACATATATATATATATATGCTTATGCACACACACACACACACACACACAGAGAGGAGACGCAAATAATTGATGGAAATATTTGCAAAAATTGTCTGCATTGTACTATTTTACGACATTGTTTGCTTGTTTCCATTCTTGGATTGTTTGTCTTCATTTATGGGGTATATTCGAGCTGTCATTAAGTTCAATTTTAAAACCAAAAAGAATGAATCTGAATAATTGATTGATTTTCGTTTTCGATTTGGTTAACTTTACGACATCATATGATATAGCATCTAAAAATCATCTTTGATATACGATAACTCGATGCCAACTGTTATGCTCTTGTAAGGGATATCTTTGAGTCAGTCAAGTTGCGCAGTTGTTCTGCTCGGCGCATACAAGTAACAAATTGAAAAATTGACATATTTGTCGGGTGGGTGAGGAGAAGCCTATAGGTAACCACAGATAGTAGTATTGTACCCCGCACTTTGACAACAACTCCTTGACAGCAACCCAACGCGAACCGTTCCTTTTCTTTCCGTTCCGTTCCGCTGCTCCTTACTCGCATTGCATTTGATAAACAGCCGGCCATGATTCATGAGCCTGGCTCTATTATCCTTTTGCATGCGCCAAGCCCAACCAAACTGCATGCGGGGCAATGTTTTTGGGCTGACAATTGAGCAGGGGACGCAGAAGGTGGGACATATCGCGCGGGTGGTAAGAAAACATGCGATACAATGGCAAAAAAAATATACAAAAGTACAACAATCAGAAGGTACAAAAAGTAAAAAGTAAAAAAAAAACGTGTGGCACGAAACCGAAACAAACCAAATGGAATAATCATATAAAAAGGGAACCCCCCCTCAAAGGGTTTGCTGAATGAATCAGTCGACTCTCTGTCTGTCTGAAAAACAGTATACATATATATGTAACTGTTTGTGTGTGTGTGTGTGTGTGTGTGGGTGACCAGGATATGGCCAGGAGAGACAGGAGACAATAACCGCTACAAAATGGATGAACGTGGCAACAACCGTTAAGTGGTTGGCCTTGTTGTACTTTGAAATGTTTTACAACATTCAATAACCAAATAAATACTAACAAAACGAAACAAAATGAGAAAAAAATTAGATACGAAATGAACGAAATAAATGCAATAGCTATGAGTTTCATTGCGAGATTGACACAAACAGCAAAAGGGTGCAAGGGTGGGAGAGAACGGAGGATGAGAGAAACAGGTTGAGAAATCCCAACTTAACGATACCCTGAATCCAATACGTTCTAAATCTGGAGTCTCTAGCTCTTATAGTCTATAGACGATGATGGCTATATCGAGTTGGCGGGTTAAGAACATATATATACTCTATGGGTTCGGAGATGCTTCCTTCTGCCTGTTACATACTTTTCCACAAAACCATTATACCCTTTTTGCCCCCAATGAGTTCAGGGTATAAAAATAATCTAACAAATATGTGAAATAAGCTTTTGTTGGTTCGTCTAATATTTGTATTTTTTGTGTTTTTTTTTTTTGTTAATGTTTTTGTTTTCTTTGGGGTGACTTTCCTAACTACAACCCTCTGATCGAGCAAAAGGGGGTTGTCAGCTGTCTCAATATTAGTCAGCTGCTTGCCCAAAACGCTAATTGAAGCAACCCAAAAAAAAGCCAGAATCGAAATAAGTCGGAAAAAAACACAAAACAAATAAAAATAGGCATAGCAAATGAGACAAAAGCCGCTGCATGAGTCATTCCAAAAGCAAGGACTAGGAATTGTGTGGGTGTGTGGCAGGGGCAGATACTTCTGTGAGGGTTGCGTAGCTTCAATGAGTTAAGCCGAAGGGGTGAGAGGGGATTGTGCAACTGCCAAACACACACAGTCCAAAGCACAAAAGAAGGCGTCTAAGCGTCTAAGGCAACAGCTGGAGTTGTATAAGAAATAAAGGGGGGTGGATATGTTTGCGGGGGCGGGGGGTGGTGTTGCATATAGCAATGAGTCACTTGCTTCGAAACTCCTCTGGTTTTTTTTTTTATGTCTTGTGCTGCGGCAGCTGAAATTGATTTGTTCGATAATGTGCTCAATTCTTTTCAATTGTTAGCAACACTTATTTATTTTTTTATTTGCTTTTTTTTTTGTATATATTTTTTGTTGGAGTAAAAAACTTTTTCGCAAGTTTCAATTCAACTTTAAAAGCTTGAAGTTAAAACCAACGAAAAGCTGACTTAAAAGTTAAGAGAAAAGAAAACTTAATATAAGAAGAACAAAACAACAAAAAAAAGTCTTAGCACTGAATTATTCAAGAAGAAAACTGCTCAAAAAACACAAATTGAGTTTTCTTAGTTGAAAACGAAACAACAAAAAATAGATGAAAAATCACAAAATAAACATTACTCTTGCGAAGAACGAATGTAACTTATAAGCTGATCTTGAATATTCAAAAAAAAACTTACTGAATCATAAAGTTGGTTGGTTTTAATCTCAAAATTTAACTAACCAAAGCTTCTTAAGCAGCAAGCAAGCTAGTTATCTAAATTGTGCATTCCCTTTTATTACTATTTTTTTTTCTCATCGCAGTCAATTATGATTGTGTATGTGCGTGAAATTCTGTTGCTGCTGCTGATAGAAAGAAAGCCACAAATATTTGCCAGTATATATATATATATATGTATGTACATATGGATAGAAATAACTATCTTGCGGCCGCTGTCTTTGGCTAAAGTTGGTCTTATCTAAATGCCATTTGGTTAGAGGCTATCAAGTTGGTAGCTTCTGCTGCTGCAGATGTTTAGATAAGACACACACACACACACACATTGAGAGCGAGAGAGAGAGAGAAAGAATCATTTTGCGGTCAAAGCCTGGTCCGCTGAACTTGCCAACTTTAGCCAAGTCAGTCAAGTTAGTTGATAAAACTGTACGAATCCACTTGGGCCAAATGTAAATATTAAATTTTCGCATAAAAAGAAAGCAAAGCGAATGCGAATGCGACTTCGAGTTCGAGTTATTTGCTGCTACAAAGAAATGGTAAATGGAATCGCAGCTCAACTTCAAGCTGAAAGCTACAAATATGCCGTATTGAAAGATTCAAATACTAAAACGATAGAGACAGAGAAGGAGTGTTGCAGTGCTGTAGCGGCGTGGTGGTAGGGGGAGGTTGGGAAGCATGCTTGGCCATAAAAAAACTTGGCAAGACTATGAAGTGCTAGCCAAAGGTCCTGACGCAATTGACGCGACGGCAACGACAACGACAACGACAAAAAAAAAGAAATCGGGTGAAAAAAAATGGAAGACGACTCCATAATAATTTTATGCGCTTCCAAAAAACTTCCGCTTCGTCATAGCGTTGTGTTTCCGGCAACGGCAAAGGAGCGGCACGAACACACTCACACACACACATACATATGTGCCACCAAATTGCCATAGAATTCTTTTACGTTTTTTCTTGCCTTTTTACTTGGCCCGTCAAGCTTTTCCTTTATGTTCTTCGGTTCGCC
Organism: Scaptomyza tumidula; assembly: GCA_035044465.1. Lineage (NCBI taxonomy): Eukaryota > Metazoa > Arthropoda > Insecta > Diptera > Drosophilidae > Scaptomyza > Scaptomyza tumidula. Next base: position 1,540,003 of record JAWNNW010000130.1, read on the forward strand.
TTCGTCGCTGGCTTGATTTTTGCCTCAATGCCTCAACGGACGCTCGTCTTAGACAAGGCCAGGGTCTGCTTGATCTGGGCTGTTAAAGGGGGCTTCTTGATGGTGGGGTGGGGAGGGGCGGTAAGTTGGTGGTGTTGGGCTTCAGTTACAGCCAACTGGCAACTGGCAAGGGGCAAAACCGGAGCGCAGCTCTCTGGGTTTTGAATATAGCACTGGAATACTGTTACACTGGGCATGGGTTTGAGTGAATGAATGAATGAATGAATGTTCAACTGTCACTTCCGTTTGCCAAGGCAGCCCCCGCACCACCCGCAACCAAACCCACCCACCCAACCACACCAAACGCATACGACAACAAGTTAGAATGCTTGATTCGTTGATATAGCGGCTTTAAGATACCCTGTAAACACATGCAGCTCTTTTGTTCGAAAAGAGAATCATTCTCATTCGCTTCTTTTTGTAGTAATGTAAATAAAACAAAAACTTTTTAATATGTTTACAAGCATCAGAAATTCTGGAAATCAATAACTTTAAAGCAAGATGTATATTTTTTGATGGGTATATCTTATATACATCATATACTATTTTATGAGAATCTTGGATATCTTCTTCGTTTGAAATGTGCACAGGGTACAAGAAGAACATCAACAAAGAAAACATATCAGCATACATTCTTGCTGACGAGCTTCAGCTTCAGCTGGCAGAAGGAGTAGAAGCCGGAGCCATAGTCGCAAGGACGAGGCGTTAACATTGTAGCTTCAGCTCTTCCTATTGTTGCTAGAGAGAGAGAGACAGAGAGAGTAAGAGAGAGGGGTGAACGGTGACGTGTGACGGGTTGCGGGTGAGCGGGTGTGGCAAAACAGCGACGAGTAATGACATATTCAAACGCAGCGCGAACTTGTCGACGGGCAACGAAGGCGTCAACCAGCTCCACCCACACACCACTCACCCGCTCGGTGGCGTCTTGAAGAAAGTACAAGAACAAAAAAAAACCAAAATACAACAGGAATATAAAAAATAGCACATACAAACTAACATACAGAAAGCGTTGCCAGACATTTTGACAAAGCTGGCGACAAGGACATACACTTGTAATAACATAAAAAGGATATTGTAAAACATTTTCATAAGTTCTGTCTTCCAGACGCGCTCGAAGTGTGTATGTGTGTGTGTGTGAAAGTGGAGAATGCCACGCTTTCGTAATGGCTCGAACTACTCTACGCTTAACTATGACGAAGTAGTATTTGCCAGAGTTGCAAATAGGAAACAGTAAGTGTCATAAATGTATAAAGTAAGTACGTAGTATACTACTTGTATTGTATAGTCTAATGTGTAAGTGTGTACTATGTACAAATATTGATCACTTGGAGACACCTTCTTAGAGGATATATACCTTTAAGTATCTGTTTGTACATTGTCTAAACTCTATAACCAACAATCATTAAGTTCAACAAAGTAATTGCTGCACACAGAGTGTGTTTAAGGAAAATGAGTGAAAAGTTTCTATGTATGTTTGTTACTCTTTCAATGAAACTTGTCAATAAAATAGCTAGTAAATTTAATTATTTCACATAACTAAATAAAATAACTAACAAAAAAAGAACGTCTATCTAAGGTCTATTCATGATTTAAATATTTTAAATAATATCAAGTATTAGTAATTAATTATTGTAGATACAAATTCAATTCAAAAAACTGATGATATATCATGTTTAAAGGTTGCTTTCATTACACTTAGAGAATAATCAAATCACAATAGGTATAATAAGTTTAAGCTTCAATGAAACATAAATGCATTTTGTCTCTTTTCTTAATATCCTTGTTACTTGATATTAATGTAAGATTTTACCAAACTAAACAATGCAATCAATTAGCTACTCAATTGCTTTTCAATTGAATCAATTTTTTTTTTTTTCTTATTGGCTTTTTTAATTTCCAATATTCTTTCGAAATGCGAACAGATGCAACAACATAATTCTTCTTATCCCTCTCCCTTAGCTTATTTTTGGCAGCTACTAACTTGCATGGGTGGGGCGCTTTCCCCTTCTTCGTCTGCTTGTTGGCAAAAGCTGCTGCCAAACAATGAGCAAATTTTATGGCCATTTGAAATTCACATTTGGCTTTCTATTTGCCATTCGCATTTGGACTAATTTGACATGGTTTTTATTTCCATCTTCTTCTGCTTTAGTTTTTGGGCTAAATGCCAACCCTCAAAACACACACACACACATAACCGGAACTACCCAGCACACATAAGTTGGTCCAGCTGGCAACCCTCAAGATAGCCCGAACAAAACCGGGCCACACTTCAGCTCTTTGAATGTGTACGTGTGTTTGTGGTGTGTGTGTGTGGTGTGCTCTGGTTCAACTTTTCCATCAATGACTATTAATTGGCGTTCTGTTTTGCGGGCTGTTGCGTGGGGCACAACACTCTCCACTTGCATTAAGGCGGCGCCATTAAAGCTCATCTGAAATGCAGTCCCAAAAGCCTTGGGGCGGGCGGGCTGGCTGGCTGGCTGCTTCCAAAGCTTCAAGCTGCATAAAGCAAAAGCGTGCGGAGAGGAGGGCGAGGGGGGGCAATCCACTTCCCCCCTCCATTCACCGTGCCGACGACCATTCAAAGTGGGGCACTTTAGAAGTGCCGCTCATAGATTCTTATTCTCATTTTAATTTTCATGAGTTCGTTTTCATTTATATGTATATGTTTTCATTTTCATTTCCAGTTGCTTTTCTTGTTGTTGTTGTTGTTCATGTCCATTTCCATTTGGCATACTCCAAAGTGCTTGGGGCCATTTTGGGGTCATCGTTGTTGTTCGTCTGTCTCTAATGATAATAGCTTGACAAATATTTATTGCTTAAGCATTTGAGTGCAAATATTTTAATTAGTCTGGCGACAAGACGAAAACGGCAAAAAATTTACAAGAATCTTGCCATATGCAACAACACAACACAACACAAAATGAGCGTCCCTACAACTCCCTCCCTCCCCTCTCCATACTATCTTACCATCTCTCACCCTTCGATGCGACTTAATGAACTGCAAAGCGGCTTTCAATTGCCTTCAATTAACCAAATTAACAATGGACATCGTTGTCGTCCCTACTTATGAGAACTTATTGAAGGCAGCAACAAAAGTTGATAAAACAACAAGCGCAAAAGGCAAAAGAGGCAAGCGAAATCACTGGCACTGCTTACAAACGTAGTGTGGAGAGGCGGGGGGGAGAGTCAACCTGCAAATTGCATTGATCGCCTGCCTTACTTGTCAATATACGTGTATATATATATATATATGTTGACTGACAGGCAAATACGTTGCACGTTGAACGTTGAACGGGGACAGCAGAACAGCGGCAAGCAGCATAATTTGTGGCATGCAAAGAGTTAACAAAGCGACAGGATGGCTCATAAAAGCCAGCAACAGGAGCCAAAGAAAACAGCACACAAACAACTTTTCGACATGCTGATGAGGACGCGTCAAAACGATCGAATGTGAACGCGGCACGGCAAAGTGTTGCCACCGTAAACGTATTAAAAAAAAAGGTTACCGCCTTCTGCTGCTTAATACCCTACTACAGTCAGGCATCAACGAACGTTTAGAAGATTTATCAAGAATAGTTTGGAGTCAAAAAGTTGGATTTAAAAAGGATTCTTTTGTTAAAGTAAGGTTTATTCCAAGAAAGAATAGAATGTGAATGATGATAATTGAATGGAATAATTTTTAAATAAAATAATTCTTTATCAAGAAACCTCTTGAAAAATCTTTAACTCTGAGAAACATAACCTAAATTGAGTTTTAATTTAAGTATAAAATGTTCTTTATCCAACTAATTGTTAGAAATAAGAAGGAAAATTCTTCCACTTCCCACAAATCCGATAAAACCCATAAAAATATAATATATCCAACTTCCTTGTTGCTTCAGAAGGGTATTCAATAATCGAAGTGGTTAAAATTTGTTGGTTTGTTCTTTTTTTTTTGTTTATTGTGCTGCACCCAATCAATACATCGTGTTCAACAGCAAAAACAACAACAGCAACAGCAACAATAATAGTGGCAGTAACAACAGTAACGGTAACTTGAGCATGTTGCACTTCCGCCGGCTGTCGTTGCCAGACATTTTAGCAATTTGCAACGCCAGCAAATTGGGCCAAATTATGAGGAGCCAAAACCCAAAAAACTTGCTCTGTGCCCCGTTTTGGGGGTAGGTGCCACCAGGTATGTGGCAAGGACGTAAGTATGTATGCAATTGTGCGTGTATGTGAGTGTGTGTTGCATGCCTCAAGCAACGTTTAAGCTTCAAACTTCTGTTTCTTCTTCATTTTCTGTATATGTGTGTGTGTGTGTGTTAAGTATTTAGTATTTCATTTTTGGGTTTTTTAGTCCATGCTTAAGCAATAGTAATAATAATAATCGTTTTAGTTTTTGTTTCTTTTAATTTCGTTTGTCTGTTTCTATTTGGATTTTTCAGTAGTAGTCATAAATCATTTCAAAAACGCTCGGGGGAGCTAGATTGAGAGATATAGAGGAGGACGAGGAGAGGAGAGGAGATGCGGCTGCGCAGAGACATTTGAAAAAGCAGCCCAACTAAAGACCAAGTTAACAAAAATGACGAACGACTCGTGACAGTTGAACTCAAAGCTTCAACTCGAACTAAAATAGTCAACAAATTGATATAGAAGATCTTAAGATTGTTCCTGCCTAAAGATTACTAAGAACTTGGGGTTCGGTGTGTTTGTTCCCTCTAGCTAGTGCTTCGAGTGCGGGGAATATTAGATTAAGATTTTTCGGATATTGCAAAATGTGCTGAGCATGGAAACCATATACGAAGTACATATTTGTTATTTCTTTTGTGTACAAATCGTGTTCAATGTCTGATGTAGTTCGTGCACTTTACTAACGCTATCTATTATCCTTAGATGATCTTAACGACAGTCGAACTTCCATATAACGAGCTATTCTGTTTAACGAAGTATTTCATATGGAAGTTCGATTGTAGAATGTTTTAATGATTTTTAATTTTTATTTTAATCAAGATTCTAAAGTTAGTTTCGTATGATCTTGAAGCAAATACTTAAATTTTCTGAAATTCCAAACGAATTACTTACAAATCGTAGTTATATAGATCAAAAGCATATAATCTTGGGCTTAAAGTATGAATATCGTTTTAGGTTTTGATATTTCAAATGATTCCTTTTGTTTTTCGCTGTGTTGGAATTTTAGCCAATTCCAACAAAATTATATTTTTTCATTAAAATCTATTTCAACTAAAATTACCAACTTTTTATTTTGGTTCTCATAATTTATTTAATAATAATGTATTTAACTCACTCAACAATGTTAATAATTTTGTGAGAGAACTGTTTTTGAACTTTTGTTCTTGAGTTCGTGTGCGACAAAAAAGTATATACACGTAGATTTAATATGTGCCAACTTTGAATAACTGTCAACACACACACACACTCACACACAGACAGAAAGGCGTCGTCATTGGGGTTGTTGAGAAGAAGGCGAGGTTCAATCGCAAAATGTCAGCAACAACTGGAGGGCAAACAGCCCACTCGCTCACTAACTGGCTAACCGACTTAGCTCGAGCTAACTGGCTAAGCTTGCAAACAGAAAGAAAGAAACAAACAAACACAAAAAAAAAACTCTAAAATGTAAAGGTCAAAGTGTGGCTGTATTTAAATTGTGACGCCCCCAGGAGTATGTGCTATATACCACGTTAAATATTGAAAAAGCCAAAGCTAAAAGATGGAAAGAAAACATTTGAAATAATCCATAATGCAATAATCTGTAAGCCAAAGTCCTTAATGCACTTTGCAATGTGTTGCATGCAACAGCAGCTACAGCAGCTTTCAATAAAGTTGCACTTGTTTGTTTGTCTGCTTTCATTTATTTACGCACATGTTGAGCAACATTTTAGCAAACAAACAGACATAAAAAAAAACTAAAAAAAACAGAGTAAAGGAATTGAAGGGGATTTGGGGGAATTTGGATGGGTGTAAAAGTAAAAGTGGCATGGACAGGCTAAAGCGGTTTATGGCTTTTTGTTGTTGTTCATATACTCACAATATTTTGTTTGTTTTTTTTGCAGTTGTTGTTGTTGTTGATGCGGCTGCTGCTTGTTGCAAGCACAAATGTCACGCCAACAAAAAAAAAAGGTAAATAAACCGCTTTAAAAACTTTTCACTATCGGTGGTTTTTTTTTAATTTTTTGTGTTAACAACAATTATTTAATTTGTGTTGTTGTTTGTTTTGTTGTTTCTTGTTTTCTCACTTAATGTTGCACCTTGCGGCTGCGGCTGCTGCGGCGCATGCAACGCATTCAACTCATAACACTCAAGATACTAACTGCAATTTCATTCGGATATCTCACACTGGTAATCCACACCGCAGTATCTTTTCAATATTATTTTATTTGATTTTTTTTTTTTGTTGCTTTTAACTTAATCACTCAAAAAAAAAACATCATATTCGATATATTTTGTTCTCGGCAATAAACCAAAAAAAAAAGCACAGTTGTCTTAGTTGTATTTTGGTTAGTTTGTAATGTTAACAAAATTGGTAAGAAAATAAATACGAAACGCCGTCAAGAAATCGTTTGTTATTTATTTTTTGTTTGTTTGTTTTTTTATTCGGACTAATCCGCCGACACGAAACGCACGCGACGAGCTAACGAAACGCAATGCGAGCAGCAGGTGAGGGTGCAGATACAGATTCAGATACAACTGAACGAACGAGCCGACCGCTTGCAACTCGAACAAGCTCGAACATGTTGCGTCAACATTATGTTAAGCCACATGTTAAGCGGCTCTGTTGAGTGCTGTGCAGTTTGCTGTTAAAGAGAGAACTAAAGAAACAAACTGAAGATTTACAAGGAAGATTTTGTTGATGCCTTTTAAAAATGTAATATTAATTAACAGTATCTAGAGTAAACTCATGAATCAACCTATATTGCAGATAATTAAAATTGATTTGCTATTGTATAACAATTTCGGTTATAATCGATGAATGTTTAAACGTGGATAAGTCATGATATGAGGATCTAACCATGCTAGAACTGCTTTGGAACTGCTGTTTGGAATCTTTCTTAAACAATCTTAACTATCCATAAGTTATCGAAAGATATACTTTGTTGAGAGCCAAAACATTAGAGTTTGACCGACTGACCTGTTTGATTAGAACTTACTATAGTTAGTACTTTGAATTCGGTTCGACTGTTATTTCAGGGTGTTATTTTCTCTCTGTGTTTCCGTTTTGTTTTTCTTTTGGCCCTGTTAAACATTCATCTAAGCCATGGCCTTCATCTAGCTGCTGTTGCCTGCTGCTGCTGCTGTTGCTGCTGCTGTTCATCATTAAGATGATTGCTTGGATATCATTTGGCCAAACTCGACTATAATTTAGCTTGGCTCTCCGCCCGCAGACTTGCCACTGAGGTAGCCCCTTCGACTCCTGCCTTGCAACACAGCGCGCGCCTGAAGTACAGTGCCTGCAATAATAATGTTGCAGCTTAATTGTGAATTTATAGCCACAGCTGTGGGTGGAAGGGGCGGTACACTGACAAAAAACAGATACCATTTTAGATTGGATTTAGTTTTAAACCAATGTTTTATGGCCATTCGATATATTGATTAATGTATTTTAAACAAGAAATAAAAAACGAGATCTTAAATTCTCATTGGCATGCTCATTTTCTTTAAGTGTAGATAGGTGGGCTGACGACCACCGCGTGGGCTTTTTCTTTTGTTTTTTTTTTTTGTTTTGGTGTCTGCAACTGTTGCCTAAATTGAAGAATTTGCCTGAGGTCAATGCTGTCATGACACTCAGTCGGGAATTGTTGTAGCTTAGCATTTTTCTCGTTTTTTTTTTTTTTCGTTTGGCTTTTTGTTTAGCCTCAATCAAAGTCGCAGCTGTTGCACCCACAACTGCTGCTGCTGCTGCCAATTTGAACTCCCGATCAGCTCCCCTCCAGCGCCAGCAGTTGGTACTCTCTTCCGGATGGCGGATGACGACAGGCAATCAGTGGCAACAACATCTTTCTGAAGATGCTGGCATATGGTGTGCGATCGTGAATGGGAATGGGAATGGATTGTGGATGGCACAGGTTTTGCCAAAAAAACCAACCCGAACACAAGAAAGGAAGAAGAAGAAGAAGAGGCACAGGGAAAGATAAGAGAAGACAACACACACACACACACTTTGTGGGAGCATTTTCACTTCGATTTGGCTTAAAATTGGTTTTCGGTTAAGTTTGGTTTGGTTTGGAGACGTGTTAATCAGTTGTCTGCATGATGCGTCGATTCTGGGATCAAGCATAATTGAATCGATACACACACACACACACATGTGTACCTTGTGTGTTTATTTTAACTTTTTGTTTGTTCAAGAGAGAGCGAGAGGAGAGAATATATTTATGGCACGAAGCAAACGAGCGCAATTTAAACTACGCGTGTGAGTGCGACGAGGTGTGAGGACAAACAAAAAGACAAGAGAACAGAAGCAGAGGGTTTGGGCTGTAGGAACAGTGTTGGGGTGAGCTGGTGTGGTGGAGGGAAAGAAGTGAGTTAGGAGGGGGTGTTAGTTGGATTGTTTGAGCCTAAGCAATGCTCGAATAAGGCGCTTATGTTTTTTTGGTCCCTTGCATTGGTATCTTTTTTTTTTCACCAACACAGTGATGAAGTGTTTGCCATCCAATTTATAACATGTGTGTGTGTGTGCGAGTGTGTGTATGCTTTTTCGGTGGTTTTTACTTCGACTAGCAACTAGCTAGTAGTAGCTGCTGGGTAATTGTCGTGTAATTTATGATGCACGCATGGGAATATCAATGTTCTCCGCTTCTAAATATACGCATACATGCATCAGATACTCACTGTTACAAACGAAAACAGAGAGAGAGAGAGAGAGAGAGAGAGACACACACAGTGAGTGAGAAGGAAAAACTGATATGAGTGCTGTGATTTCGTTTTTTCTTTGGCTTGGGGCCATTTTTACGATAACATCAACAATTGTTTATAAACAATGCAAAACAATCGACAACCGAATAGCAATTTCAGTTCGTTCCTGCAATATATTTTTCTGTGTCGGGTAGGTCACGAGTTGAGGTTGACGCAGACATTTGAAAACTTTAAACATAACACACATCAAATTTTATAATCAGTTTTCTTTTCGATGTTGAAAATCATATTTTTTGACTAGTTTTGATTGTTAAATGTTAACAGAAAAGAAAGGCATTGAAATCTTGTTTTAGATCCGTTGTTCATACATATATGCATCGATATTTTGTTGATCTGTCTGTCTTCTGTTATTTTACGCAATTTAAGAATATTTTTAATGCATTTTTTCTCCCTTTTCATCACTTTAAATTTAACCATTTAAGTAATTTTTTTTTATATTTCGCAGAACTATTTAGTTTTCGTTCCGTTCAGCGATTAATTTAGATGAACAAAACATCAAGAAAGAGAGAGTGAGAGAGAGAGAAAGAGAAACTGTAGTTGACAGTTGATAGGGAAAAGTGCCTTCAGAGTTTTCCTCTTCTTGTATTTTCTTGTTCTATGTTTAAAATGCGAGACACCCCAAAAGCAATTAGACATTCTTCTGTCTCATTTCATCTACGCCTAACTGGAAACCATCGAGTGTGTGTGTGTGTGTGAGTGTGTGTTGTGGAAAACGGGAAGTGCAACTATTTTTAACCCCCCAATAGCTTAGTGCAGCTTCTTTTCTTTCAGTGTGTGGGCTGTGCTGTGGCTTTAAATGAATTCAATGCCATGAGATAAAATCAAATCGAATCGCATCAAACAAAATCTAATATAATTCCTGAGCTGTTGCACTCGTTGCACTCGTTTAGTTGACAGTTTTGCCAGTTCATTACACGGATAACCCGTGAAGGGGGGTGGTGTTGGTGGTATTGTCCATGGTAACAGCAGCAGTCAATGTCAAAGTCATTTGCACAACTCGTGCCGTGCGCATTCGCTTCACCTAAAACTCAACTCAACCCAACTTATCTCATCTCGTTTCGTATCTTTCAGCTGCGTGCCTACTACCACCAACCCCCTCCACCGCCCTTTGCACTCCCCCACCCATCTCTCTCGTCAGCAGCAGCATGAGCGGATGCAACGTTTGCTAAAAATATCAGACGTGTCGCTTACATTTGCCCAATGTGGCAATGTGCGCCCAGTTACAGTTCGGTTCGGTTTGGTTTGCTTTGGTGTTGGTTTGGTTTGGTTCGGTTCTGTTCCCCATTTAATGGTATCCGGACAGCTGTATTTCATTCAGATGGCGGCGGCGGCGGTTGCCATTTGGCACGCTTCATCCACAACAACAACTCGAACAATAATAACGGCAAATGAGTTGTGGCAAATTCAAGGGCACAAAAGCAGGCGAAAACACCGCCAATCTAAACCAATTCCTCTCCATTCCAATCCCTATGGCCCGTCGAAAGACACCAACTATTTCTATATATATATATATATGTAACGCGTAACGAGATTAAATACCCTGTACTGTTGTACTTTACGATTCAATTCAGCTCAACTTATTGTAGAAACAATATTTAACTTGAGATATACTTAAGGAATCGTTGCTTCAAGTTGCTTGGATATTCAACTAAATCGAATAACCCGACGCAACGCTTGGTTCTTTGTTTGTTTCATTTGAAACTCTTAACCCTTTGAGTTATTGCTGGGTATTAAATAGTCCGAATATATATCCGAATGGCTTGGGTGTGCCGAGTGGGTAGACTGGAGCCGACTGGCTGCTTGTCTGTCTGGTTGTCTGGTTTATTATCTGCCCCTGAAATAGCAACTAGCAACCAGCAAGACCAGCGGCAAAGACGACGCCAGCGTCTCTTTTTATGTGTGTTTACTGTAAAATTTGTTTTTAATTTAAGCGACGCTCTGCCTGCCGCCTGCTGCCTGCTGCAACTGGAGTGAGTCTTAAAAATAAGAAAAAAAAAGAAAACAGGAGAAGCGAGAAGAGAGAAATATATACGGGAAAAAACATTTAAACAGGATGCAAGAGCAGCAGCGGCAACAGCCATGTAGATGCAACATCCCCTCGACCAAAGTCGAGTCAAGTCATGCAGCCGAGCTGAAATTACTTAAAAATTGCCAGACAGTGCAAATATGTTCCATTGGGTGGGGGAAGGGTGGTAGTTTGTTGGATCCATCTCGCTCTCTCTCTCTCTCTCTCTCTCTTTCTCTGTCTCTGCACTGTTGCCAGCCCCAAAGTTGACAGCAACAAATACAACAAAAAATGAAACACAAAAACGAAATTTCGAAATATAAAAAAAACTAAAGCAAGAATCGCACAAAGATCAACTTGCTGGCTGCTGGCTGCTGGTTGCCTACCAAAAGGCTCCTTTCTAGCCCTTCCCCTCCCTCCCGAACCACCCAACTGTTTGGCTGGTTGCTTGGTGGGTTGGTTGGTTGCTTGGTTGCTTGGCGGTGTGCCTTGTCATGGGGCCCAGCTGTCAGTCTGGACGCATTAAAATGCAAAAGCATTTCATTTGCCTGCTCTCTCTCTCTCTTTCTCTCTCTCTCTGTCGCAGACGAAAATTCAAAATCAGCAAATTACGTGCCAGCGGAATGGCAACCATGTAACTAACACTTGGCAACAACTGCAACAAAAGCAAACACTTAGAAAGCAATCCACACTTTTGCCCTTTTGCCAGGATTGCCACCCACATTTTTGCCTTAAGACGCGACATGTAATTATCGCTTGGCCCCGAACCGAAGAAGGAGAAGCAGACAGAATTTGCACAGCTCTGAATTGGGTGAGTAAAACAGTGACTTGCGGTGTCACAGTGACTGTGATCACTATGGACACATCATGTATAAGTGGTTATTACTCAAAATGGCTTGAAGATTCAGTCAAAATCAATTCAAAGAACGTGGCAAGAGGTGAGAGAAGACTTCAGACGAGTTAATTTCAACAGAGAACTTCATTTCTGTAATGAGAGAATTTTATGAAACTTTCGTCTAATAAAGCCTTCCATCTTTTAAGGACTCAGAAGCTATTGAAGAACTAGTGATAGAAGTAAGTCATTACAATCCCCTACTCTTGTTTGATCAACACTATTTTACAATACATCCAACTCGCCCTCATCATACCCATCATATCAGTCTGAGTGAGCTTAGGAAAGTGCGCTCGATTCCTTGTGACTGGCAACGTTTTTTCACCCATTACACATTTTTAGTTTGAATGCCAATCGCCAGTTAATGAAGTTAGCTTCACTCTTAGTGCTTCCCCCCAAATCAGGAGGAATGGCAGGTAAGTATCGGCCTTCACTTGCAACACACACACATATACATACACATACGTGTTGGTATTTTGCACTCACTGAAGTTTATTTACATTTTGCGCCTGTCGAGTTTTCCACTCTGTTCAACACTAAGCGAAACAAAATGTCACTTTCAAATTGTTTAATAGATTCAGTAGTTAGTTATACTAGTTACAAAATTTGATATTGCAAAACTTTCTGAAGTTCGGGTTCCTTAAACGTTTTTGACTTTCTTTAATTATGATTAGACTAAGAAATCTATAATTATTTTTTCTAAGTGCAGTCTTGGTGTTTGTTTAACTATGTGTCTGTCTGTCTATTTGTCTGTTTGTCTGTACGGCCATCCGATTACTTTCGCTGTCTAAATAATTTCGCAAAACGGTTTCGGGTTATTTGAGCTGCGCTTTGGGGCCGCCTCAAGGTGAATGGCGAAGCGAGCCAACCGAACAAACCGAACAAACCGAATAAACCGAACAAACGGTAATTACTTTAAAAGGTGACACCTCCCCCCCCCCCATTTACTCCCTTCATCGGTCTCCTTCGTTGTCACAAACCGAAAGTTGGACTCGAAATCTGACTCGGACTACGAGCAGTAACTGTGACACCTTCCCTCTCTCTCTCTCTCTCTCTCTCTCTATCTCTGTCTGTTTCTTTTTTATAGCACGTTTGGGAGTTAGACCCGAGGCAGGAATGAAGATGTAGGACGGGAAATGGGATTTTGAAAGGGGGGAAGGGGTGCGGGGTGTTATTTGCACTTGGGCGGCTGCCGTTTGTTTGAAAAACTGTGTGTGTGTGTGTGTGTGTGTGAGTAATTAAAATTTTACCAGCATTACGTCTCACATAAAACTTGGTAACGGGATACTTGTCGTAACTCTCTCGTAACTCCATATGCCAGACAAAAGTAGTTACAAATGGACAAAGCGGACAGGGGTGGGGGTTGGGGGGTGCTTGCTGATTAGGCTTTAAATTGTAAGACTGCAGCAATAGCTCCATAGGATAGTGAGGGGGGGGGGGGGGAAGTGAAGGGTGACTCTCTCTGTTTTCATTAACACGCATATTGCCTTTACTGTCACTGTCCATGTCACAGTCACTGTGAACAATTACCGATGCGTAGTAAGTAGTCGCAGGTTCGCACGCCTCTCTTCCCACTCCTTCCCACTCCAAACCCGTTCACACTCCTCACCCCAATCCAATCATGCCATATCATACTCCAATGCAGTATTCGTATTCGTATTCTCATTCCCAAATTCCCAATTTCCATTCCCATTCCCATTCTTTCAATTTTTTTGGGAGCATTGTTTGTTGTTGCTGTTGTTGTTGTTGTTGTTTCCTCGCTTCGTTTGTATATAACGTGTATTATTTTTGGCTGTTTGTTTTTTCAGCACGGACTGTATTGCGAGAGAGGCTGCAAAAACGCCAAAAAGGCACGTAGCTCATTGCCGGAGAAGTAGCAAATGGAGCCGTGGCCATGGCACTTTACCACGTTGCCCGGATCCGCACATTGCTTTCAATTCAATTCATTTCTGTTCATTTCATTTCATTTCATTCAGTTGCGCTGCGTTGCGTTGCGTTGCGTTTCGACTCGACTCGTTTTCGTTTTCATTTTCGATTTTCCATTTCTTTATGAAAATTGCTGATAATCACACGAAGCACTGAAGCTGGAGCTGGAGCTGGAGTCGCCCCATCATAGTCATGCAAGTGCGAAGCACTTGCCACAGATCACTCGATATGTACTTATCTTTAAGAATAACACGATGGAAGGAGGAGTGCTATGAAGGGGAGTACTAACAAGACAGGCTAGGAGTTGATTCTGAGAAAGTTTTAAGTTTGGGGCAAGCACAACTTAAGCCAAGTGATGCTGCTGCAAACGAACGAACGAACGAAAGTGATTTCGAGAGTGTGAAGATTACAATTGTCTAGTGCTGAACAAGAACAAAAGACAATGTCGAAGGCAGTGTTAGAACATCAACTTTTGACAGTCAGTGTCAAGTGAACTGCAGCTGCAAGCAAAACACGAAAGTTACTCAATTAAGGGTTTAAATGAATATAAACTGCAATCATGATTTTGATATGGTAAACAATGTTTATACTAAAACATTTCTGCTGCGGATTTATTATATAATTGTTATTAAATATGAAAAAAAATTAAAGACTCAGACGAATATTTCTGAGATTTATTTGCTTTCCTTTGAAATTGTAATGAGCTTGAAAATTAATTTGGAAATACTTGAAATAAAAAAGTGCCAGTAAAACTGCTTGCAAGAGATGAAACCAAGCAACTTTCGTCTGTTGTCGGCATTTTAATCAAGTTAAATCAAATGGCGCTGCCCAATCTCAAAGCTGCCCTAAATGAGCAGTGTGAGAGAGAGAGAGAGAGAGAAAGAGTGAAGCTAAAAACGACAAACTTAAGGCAAACAAATGCTTTCCACATATGTATGTATGTTGGCTTTGCCCTCGCCGAAAATGTATCCTATCATGACGGAGATGTCGACTGTCTGCATGAAGAACCATGTTTAATAAATGAAATTGTCATAGCCGATGGGTCTCAGCGTCTCTGCGACTCTGTGTGGCGTCTCGCTGCGACGGGTGCGTTTGGGGTAACACGCGGACCTTAACTTAACATGGCAACGACTCTACAGTCATATAGATATGTTGATGTTCATCTTGTTGTTGTTGTTGTTGCTTTTGTACATGATGGATAATGATGATTATAATGTTCATAATGATGTTGATGATGCTGATGATGATGATGCTGTTGCAGACTGCAGTTGAGCTGACAATGACAACGTTGACGTTGTTGTCGCTGCCTGCTGATGACTTTGAATGAGTCAACTTAAGACGCTGACTAACTGACTGACTCCTGGCTCACACACACACACACAGAAAAAAATATATAAGAAATACAAATTATTTATTTCATTTAATTTTCATACTCAAAAATGGTTTCTTTACCTTTGATCTTTGATTATGTTCAGTACAACAATTGGTTAAAGGAAGACCTTCCAAAATTAGGAGCGAAAATTGCATTCGCATAAGGTTTTCAAATATTTAACAAGTTAATGAACTATATTGCAAACTCAAAACCTATCAAATAAGTTTTAAAACTCTTTAAAAATATATCTATTAGAATTTTCTTCAAGTGCAAAGAGCTGTCTGACTTTCTGTATTGAAAACACATCAAGTTGAGAAATCATTTAAATCTTTCATTCTCTGTTTCTCTCTCTGTCTTTCTTTTTTCTCTTTCACTCGCTGCATGCAATCGAAAGCCAAAAATGTGCATTAAGTGCAGTGCGCTTGGCGCTTTATCATTGGAGTTGGGGCTGAAGTGTAATTATTACAAGCCGGCACAACATTATCATTATGACTATGACAGACTGATAAAAATAATGTACTACCCCCCACTCCACCGCTTTGGGGGAGCTGCACACACACACACACACAGAAAGCGCTTTATGACTCTGGCAAATGTCCCCAAGTTTTAACTTTTAGCTTCAGTCTTTTCTGTCTGTCTGTCTGTCGCCATCGTCAACCTCGTCGTCATCAACATCAACATTGTCTTCATCTGCCAGTTCCAACCAACCAACCAACAACCGAACGAACGAACGAACCAACTCTATCTTCATTCAGACATTATTTTCATTGAATTGCTTCATGCTCGAAAATTTATTGTTATTATTAGGCGAGCGCGATGGTGGCTAAAGAGGGGAGGCAAACAGACTCTCTCTCTCTCTCGCTCTTCGTGTTCAAGATATTTTCATTTGGCTTGATGTGTCTTATGTGCTGCTGCTGCTGTCGCTTCAAGTTCGAGTTTGGGGTTGAGTTAAAAAAAAAAAACAATTTATGTGAAAATTCATAATTGGATTATGGCATTTTCAGCTCTTTCAGCGGTCGTTGGCGTCGCCTCTGGCCATACTTTAAGGGGGTCCCCGCTGATATCTGCATCTTGCAGTCACTATCTGCATTAACATTTATATTCCCCTTTCCCCCCACTCACACACACACTCTAGCCAAGTGACAATGAACTTGAAAACTGAAAAAAGGTCTTGGCCAATTGCTGTTTGATGGCTTTCATAATTTTTTTTTGTTTGTCTTTGTTGACCAGTTGAACAATAGCAAATTAATTGACAAGATAATACAAATGCCTAGAACTAAATTAAGTCAAAGTCAATTGAAACGAAATGTTATCGGTCAATAAAAGTGAGTGAAAAATCTTTAAAATTCGTTAAGGTGAACAGAAACATTTAGTCCAAAATTGTTGGAAATTTTGTTTTAAAAATTTTTGAACTAGCAATTAAATAAAGTCGATTTTGTTGAGCAAAAACAAGAAGCCGAAAAACTTGGCAATCTTGTCGCAATGCAGAATTCAGGCAATGTAAATCGAATGGAATTTGCAGTATTTTTACCAATATTTGTTTCGTTTCTCTCTCTCTTTCTCTCTCTATCTCTCTGTCTTTTTTTGCTGATATATATTGAGATGAAATATGCATGTATTTAAATGCGTTACAATAAATTTTTGATTTATTTGCGACGCCATTGACTGAATTTTAAATTACAACGATTTATTTCAGATTTTTATATGCTATATACTATTCTATATGTATACGAACAACAACAACAACCGACCAAAAGCAGATGCCATGCAAATTGAGTGGATATGGATGTGAATCGGAATCGGGAATGCGAATGTGAATCCTGATTGGGGCATGGCACTAAGGAAATGTGTCTATTTCTTTTTTAGCAAAACTCTGTTTTTTACGAGCTACAATTTTTGTTTGTTTGTTTTTTTCTTTTTCGATAACTTTATAGATTTGTTCACCTTGCTCTATTTATGTGTGTACTTTGTGTTTTTTATGATTGCCATTTTGCAGTTGAGATTTTTTTAGATGATGTTGTTGTTGTTCTTGTTGTTGTTGTTGTTGTGGTTGTGCCTGCCAAATTGGCAAAATGAAAAATTGGCCAGCTATTTTTCACAGGTTTTGCCAGCGTTCAACGTGAACGTCGGTGGCACTTTTCTTTTCATTTGATTTAATTCGTTGCAATTCAATTTATTTGCTGTCGTTAGTTAGTTGCACTTCCTCTCGCTGTTGTTGTGGCTTTTTTTTTTGTTATATATACTATATACTATATATTTATTTTGTACTTTCACGTAACTAACTGAAACCTTCAAAATAAGTAATGAAACGTCTCTCTCTCTCTCTCGCGCTGTCTCTCTCTTTGTTTGGGAAAAAGTGTCGTCTGTACAATGATTGAAACAAAAGCACAAAAAAAAACTATTTTGTGGTTGCTTCACTTTGTCTGTGAGGGAGAGAGAGAGAGAGAGAGAGAGAGAGACCGAAAATGGCTTAAATGGCTTGGTAACTTAATTAAGTCGACTCATGTTAACCCAAAGCGTAGCTTTTACTTTGGCCTGGGAAATCGCGCGGCGTCTTTAAATGAAAAGCGAGCAGCGACAAAGCCAAAGCCAAAAACACTACAAAAAAAACAAGCATAAACGAAAACAAATTACACAAAGGGAAAATGGGTGAAAATGAGCCCATCTAAAAAAGTAGAGGCTGGTAATTGCCTGCCTGCCTGTTTGGATGCCTGTGTTGCATTATGTTCACATGCCACAAATTGTTGCCTATGCAATAACAATTGAAATTAGAGATCGGCTTAAGATAAATATAGCATAAGCTAGTTTAACATTAAGCAAACAATTTTCATTTAACACACATTAAATGAGGCAACAATAATAATTATTAAAAAAAATATTACAAAATAAAATATAATTTTAGTTTATTAACAAATTAATACAACAAAAACAAAGAAGATTTAATGGCATGAAAGTTAAATTTATTCCTTTTCATTTGCGAACTTTCTCGATATTAAATACCTTTTATTTTTATTGATGTATCTAAGTTGTTTTAATTTCACAATGGGTTACCTCTTAATCTCTTTACTTTACTTTTAATCAATGAAATCCTCTCAACACATTGAAAGTGATTTTTACAGAATTCTTCTTGAACTAAACTAGAAATTGTCTTCGTATCATCTGCATTGATTTCCAGCTATGACATTTGCTGTCTAAATATAGGCAGCACCCCAAAAACCAAAACAAAAATCAAGGAAAAGGAAAACTGTAAGCCGAGCTTGTGTGTCACAAATCATCACCAGAAAATTCGAGGAGTCTCTTCAAACATTTCTCCAACTCTCCCTCTCTCTCTCTTGCTCTCTCTGTGTGAAGTGGTTGCCTGTTTTGAGAAGTGCTTCTCAGAGCGAAGAGGGATGGATGAATCCAAAAATAGCCTGCAAACTGTCTACAATTTCGAATATACCATAACTGTGTGTGTGTTTTGCTGTTGAGTAATTCGAATGAAATGTCGCCTGGGAATTGGATGGGCATTAAAGACATCTAATGAGAGTCATTAGTATGTGAAAATCCAACAGCGTACACTTTGTCAATGTGTGTATGTGTGTGAGAGTCCATGAAAAATATCAACCACAAGCGCGACCTGTTCAGCCGCAGGAGAGAGATAAGAGATATAGTTTCTAACAATCCATCTACATAGAACATACACAAAAGCATACCTACATACATACATACATATAGCTACTAATGAAGTTAAAGATTTTGTAGTTGTTGTTGTTGTTGTTGTTGCGTGCTCGTTGAACAAAGAAAGGATCCCCAAAACAACAAGCAACCTAAAATAAAATAAAATAAAAAAAAAGAACATCCAATTTTGGTAATTTTACGATCGACAAACGACCAGCTGGCAAAAGTATCCCACAGAAACAGACGCCAGTTTCCCAGTTTCCAGTTTCCAGACTTCAGTTGCCCATTCCCAAAAATCCAAAATCCCAGTCAGAACCGCAATTATTGGGACAGACCTTCGTTTGACTTTGATCGAAAGTGTTGCCATTGGTGTTCTTCTTTTTTATCTCATTCTTCTGCTTGTTGGGGAATATGTCAAATGGAAAGTTCGAATTTTGAATGATGATCAATGCGTGGATTCTAATCGATTTGATCATGTTATATAGTATAATGTAGTATATGGTAGTATGTGTAGGCGGGTTTACTGAACTCTCTTCAACATTTATACTCACTGTCTCTCTCTCTCTCTCTCTCTTTGTCTGTCTCTTTCGCTGCTTTGAGCTGCCGCAGCAACAGTGTTTTTTTTTTGTGGCAGTTTTATGTTCACCCATTTTAGTTGCAAGTTTATTGTTTCGTTTCTTTGGGTCACTTCCCAAATCCTGACATTTTCATCTGTCCCTTGTGTTTCTTTTACCTACGAACCAAAAAAATGTTGTCGTAATTAAATAAAATTTATAATAATTTCTTATGCACTCTCTAGTGTGTGCGTTTGTGTGTGTTGCTGTATGTTTTTTTTTTGTTTTTGGTTACTTTTCGTTCCCCCTTTTGTGTGTTTTGTTTTATTTATTTGTACGTTTTGGTTGCTTTCTCGTTTGCTTCAAGTCACAGAGATTTTTTTTCTTGTGTTTCTCACAGCGTCTCGTCTCGGGGGGGCTATTAAATGACATGTCCAGTGCCCCGTTCGTAGTTCTTATATTATTATTATTATTATTATTATTATTGTTACAACACTCACAATCACACACACACAGACACACACACGTACATTTTGTAACAGAAACAACAGCAAAGCAAAACAATAATAATAACAACAGCTAAGCGCACAATAAACACCTCAGCCTAAGATTTAGTTTTGGACTCGTTCACATTCTTCGGCTCTTTGTCTTTGTATTTGTATATCTCTGTCTCTCTCTCTCTCTCTCTCTCTCTCTCTCTCTCTCTGTGTCTCTCTTGCTCTTTTGGCAGCTTCCGTCTCAGTTAAAAATAATGACAATTGAAACTTGGACATTCGTGTATTCAAGAAAAGGAAATCCAAAAGATTACATGCACTCATTATGGCAAGAAATTATCTACTTACTATATATATATACATATATACATATATATCTAGTTCTCATGCATGCATAAAACCAGTTTTAGCCAGTCCAATAGATAATTAAGATAAACCCACAAATGCGATTGCATACCAGTTGCGATTTAAATCTTAAGATATTATAACTATTACGGATAATTTCTTCTTCAAGGAGTTCCACAAAATCCAGCAGAAAAAAAGTTTTAATTTAATGAGCTATAAACTTTTCGAAAATAAAAAATGGTTTTAAATATTAACTAACTAACTAAAGCAATCGTTGCACCACTTCAGAGAGTTTTACCTATATTACACACATATTTATATAGTAGAAGCTCAGCATTCTAATTAATTTTTCTTTCTTTCTTTGTTACCTTCACAACAACAACAACAACACTAACATAAACATGAACACGAACATGAACATGATTTGATTTATGCTACTCATTGCATGGAAAGTTAAATAAACCTTGTACTACATACTTTGAGTTTAGAAGAACTTTTGTAGTGCGTACTTTTTCTTTTTTCCAACTATTTGTGAACAATTTCTTAAGCTCTAGTTGTGCCCCCCATCTTTTGGGGGCAAGCACAAACAGAGCCAAAACGCTAGGTAAATCGGTTTAGGTTTGGGACCTGGCCACAATGAGGCTTTTTCACAGTCAATTGGCAACCTTGTGCTGCTTGCTGCTTGAGAATTGTAACAACAATGTTGCCACTGGAGACGGATGCAGTTGGTGAAGGGATTTATATGTGTGTGTGTATGGAGGGGGAGGGGAGAGTGTTGATGCTAAAAGAGGAAGCGCGGAATTAAAAAAAATTATTTGTGCATAATTTGTAGGCCAGAAAAAGTAGCTCAAAAAGTGAGAGACAAACTCAAAGAGAAAGA
Organism: Scaptomyza tumidula; assembly: GCA_035044465.1. Classification (NCBI taxonomy): domain Eukaryota; kingdom Metazoa; phylum Arthropoda; class Insecta; order Diptera; family Drosophilidae; genus Scaptomyza; species Scaptomyza tumidula. Next base: position 1,561,083 of record JAWNNW010000130.1, read on the forward strand.
GAGAGTGAGAGAGAGAGAAACAGAGAGAGGAAAGAGTGAGAGAGCAAGATTTAAATGCAGACGTAAAGAGTGATAACAACCTTGGCCAGAGATGAGCCAGGGAAACATGTCAGTGGCATGTGGGAAAATGATGATGATGATGATGATGACGATGACGATGAGGATGATGAAACTCAACCAAACATTAAAAGAACTAAACAACACAAAAAGGCAACCCAAACACCCAACGATTTTCTATCCCTCTCTTACTCTCTCTCTCTCTCTCTCTGTCTCGCTCTCTTAATAGTTTTGTTCGTTTCTTTTGAAAGTCTGAGCTAATTGCAGGCGCGGATTTTTTTATACTTATATATATATATATATATACATTTATTTTTTTTTTGCCATCCGCTGGGGTGTCAATTAAATTCACTTAGTAGGTGCGACGACGACTGTGCCACACATGTGCTCGTTGCGCGTTGCATCTGCCACCGTTTCGCCTCCCGTACCCCCTACCATCATCTTGATCTTGTCATTGCTTTCTCGTTCTGTTTGTGTCTCTCTTTTGAGGTCCCCCTGATGCTTGATGCTTGATGCTTGTTCTGTTTCTTGTTCTTGGTTCTTGGTTCTTGCTGCTGGTCTTTGTCAACTCAGACGGATGCATGCCGGCGGCTGTTGACTATGGGTATTGCGAGCGGGCGGGCCGGCGGTGAGGTGAGGTGAGGTGAGGTGGCATGAAGGAGTGTTTGGGGACTCAAAGGTCAGCCAGTTTGCTTGGAGGCCAAGGCGCGCAATGGTTTTTCGTTCTGTTCGTTACAGAATTTATGGACGGGAACAAGTGCAACTGAATCATCAGCAGCAAAAGCAACAGCAGGAGGCACTTTCATGTGGCATGCCACATCACATCACAGCACAACACACAGAGAGAATGCGTCTTATTTCATTTTACCATTTACCATTTTCCCATTACGCTCTCTGCTTGGGCTGGGAAAAAATGCAGCCTGTCAACAATTTGTAATGCGATTAATACACTTGATTAAGTTTGGCTTTAATCTAAGCAGAGCACATTGCCAAACCTCTCTATCTTCTTCTGTCTCCCTCTCTCTCTCTCTCTCTCTCTTTCTGTTTGATCCCAGAAATGCAATGTATCCTTATCTAAAGATACATTTTGATACATGTGCCATAACTTGAACAAGTTTATAGAGGTTATCTGTTTGGATTAATAAATTTTACAGATGTCTTTGATATCTTTCAAAACTTGTCCATAAATTGTTGAACATTATGCTGCAGCTATCTTTAAATTGAAGAAATCTGATTATATATATCAATATACATATATTTGTCCTTTTAATCTTTCCTACAAATGTTTTATAATCCTAGTAATATTATGAATGTAAGAGTACTGTTAACAGCAAAAACTACGGAATGGATTTGAATGAAACCTTATAATCATATAGATTATATATCAGAATTGAACATAAGCTATAGTTCTGTTGCATGTTGTTGTTGCACAGTCCTTAATGCGAGTGTCAACACAGACAAACAGCAGACGCTGAAGTTATTCTCAGAAGAGGCAGAGAATTAATTGAGAAGTCAAAAAGTAATATCATTCGATAGAAATTTAAGCAAGTTTTAAGTTGTTTTGTGCTTTTTTAAGAACATTCTCTATGATTGAAAGAATTTAAATTCTATATAAAGTCACAAAAGATATTATTATTATGTATCTAAAAATGAGTTAAAAGTGAAAATAATGATCGCATTTTGTTGCCTGGTATTGGGTAGACCAATGTTTAAAGTCTAGACAGATGCTGATGTTGGTGTTTCTGTTGCTGTTGCTGTTTCTGAGTGTTGCAGCGATTGCAGGAGCACGCATCGCATTTTTAGACCTTGCAACGCCTTTGAGTCGGCAACCCTCTCAAGGTTCTAAGTATCTTTGTCTGTGTCTGTGTCTGTAAAATGTGCTGCATTTCCGGTAGCTGCCGTCGAGCACTACAGAGAGAGGGAGAGAGAGGTAGACACAGACAGGAATAGAGTCAGAGACAGTGGCAGGGGGGGCACGTTGCACGTTGTGTGTGTGTATGCAACAAAGCCTTAATGCGTGTGCGAGTGCGGTTCATTCATCTGAAATGTGCTCAATGTGGATCTCATGCAGCGAGAGTCGTCGAGTCGAGAGAGAGAGAGAGAACGAGCGAGAGAACGAGAGAATAGATCTCAGAGCCCTATTTGCAGCTGAATGTTGCATGCCGCTTGCTGTTGTTGTTGCTGGACAAACGTGTCTTTTGGCTTGGCAATTGATTTCTTTGAATTTTTCGCTCGTTTGTTTTGTGCACATTTATTTATCTAGTTTTGTGTGAAGTCATTTTGTACCTGCCGTCACACTTCGCCCTCTCGCTCACTCTCTCGCTCGCCCTTTCGCTCTTTCTCTGTGTGTGTGTGTGTGTTGTCTGGTTTCTTTGCTATGTGGGCTTCCTGTGAAGCATCGTTTGCTGTCGCCGCTGTCAGATCCTGTGAAAATTACACACACTAAAGTGTAATTAACAAACAGAAATGAGGCTGCCGTTCGGGGATTAGACGTGCCAGCATCTTTAGCATCTTTGGCATCGTTGCCGTATCTATCTATCTGTATCTATATGTCACTGCCAGTTTCCCACACACACACACGCACGCACGCAACACACAATTATAATTTGTTAGTTGTATAATTTTGTTGTTGTAGATCCTGCAAGGAGGCGTGGCAGGTTGGTAGGTTTGCGTGCGACCTTGCTCAGCAATTAACGCATCATTGTGCCCTCCATCTCCACCGTCTCCGTCTTGCTGCAACTACCTGTACAGATATGTTCTTAACTATAACCCTTCTTGATCTCATTAAAACAACAAGCCGCAAACAAGTAATGAGAACAACAACAACAACAACTACTTGCCACACTTGTTACTTGCAAAAAAGGGCTAACAAATCAAAGCATTTTATGCCGACCAACAACAACAAATCGACAATGTAATTTACAAAAATGAACCAGCAACATTTTTAAGGTGAATGCGTTGATTAAAATAATTCACAAAATTATATTGAAAAATTTTGTTCGATATAGAAAAAACGTTTCACAAGTGCAACAACTAGTTACAGTAATAGTTATAGTACCAGCTATTGAGATTAAATATGTTTTCGTTAATAATTAACAGTTGCCAGCTGAGTTTTAAGTAGATTAATGTGTGAAACCTAAAAAAAACGAACAGCTAGAGAAAAAAGCTTATTTTTTCATAATTAACACAGAAGCTCAAAATATTCCAAGTAATATAATCGGATAAGAACGCCTCAAGCACATTATGCACCTTAGTTAAGCAAAAAGCTAAAGGATTTTTCCATAGTTAATACAAAAACACTAACAGTACAAACATTAACTGTCAAAACTCATTAAAGAGCTTTTCACATCTCAAAGCTTGATAAGAACACAACGCATTGCAATTGAAACTTTTAGTCGAGCTACTATTTAAACTAGATATTTTGTTGCTCCTTGAGGGCTTCACCAAATCAGACCATTAATTGCTAGGCAGTGCTACAGAAAGTTCAAACAAATGTTTATAAATTCATTTTTCTGTTCATATATACTATATATATTCATAATCACTGCATTATTATTGTATCCTAACAACAACAGATACGAATAAACATACCCATTACAAAAATGTATTTGCTGACTAATCACAAACAAAACCTAACTAAAAGAATGCTCCACTAAAAGATACCCTTACGTCTAATTGATTTTCCTATTATTGTTTCAAATTTTCAACTATGCTTAAAGGGTATTTTTTGTTCACTTAACAAATAAATGATGATAATGAATGTGTTTTAAGTTTTAGTTAACGTTGCATTTTTATTGCATTGCTGTTGTTGGAGTTGGGTTGGGTTGGGGATTCCGGTTTTGGTTTTGAACTTCCGTTTAAATTAGCCAAATATATTTTGCAATATTTCGCGCCTTTTAATTTGCCAACCCCTACTTTTCCCCTACCATTTCCATTACCATTAGGAGTTTTGGAATTCGTATTTCCCTTTTCAAATGCCCGACAAAGAACCAAAAATACAACAGTCTATGATTTGTGTTCGTGTGTGTGTGTGTTTTAATTATACAAATTATATATGCATAATATGCATTTTTGTTTGTGCATTCAATTTGAATACCAATGACATTGCTACGAGAATATGTGAATAATTTAAATGACTGAAAAATTTTTACTTTAATCTTTGTTTTACTTAACTTAAGCATATATACTTTATATATTTGATTGGCATATATATTGAAAATTGCATCTCGAAAACATAAAATTCCATTCCATTGACTGGAATTCATAAATGATCAGCTTAACATTGTCTTGAATAGTTTTTAAAAATAACTTAAAGTCAAGTATTTTCTGACCTTTTTTCTACATCTTTTTTTTCGTTCATTTTCGGTCTGTTGTGCCCTTTTCGCTTTAAGGGCTGTGTGTCTGCGATCGTTTTGGTCAACATATTTAATCAGTTTCGCATTACTCTGGCGGCGATTTGGTTACCGTTACCTGAACATTTTCTCCTTGTCGTCACGTGCGCTGCAATTAGCCAGCGCTCGAACAGACTAAGCAGGACACAGGACAGAATGTATGGAAGAGGGAAGAGCTAAGAGGGAAGAGACAGACTTCGGCGACAGACAACCATATTTGCTTCAATGGGCAGCCAGGCAGCCCATCAAGTGCAGGCAGCGACTGTTGCTGCAGTCTGCCTGTTGTTTTAGTTGTTGTGTTTTGGCATATTTTGCGCTTATCAAAAACCAGACTAACACGAAGAGCCGACTTAAATATACCCTAGAATACTAAATAACTTCAGTTGTTATATTTATTTTCCATTTTTCCATTTTTATTTCTAAGTAATTTTAATTTCAGAAATATTTTTACATATTTTTGACAAATACGTTCATGGAAACTTTAAGGAAATTTTCAAATTTATTAATTTTCATTTAAATTAAGTTTAATTCATACATATTTTATGTTGCAAGTTGTTTTTATTTCCTTTTCTTTTAAAAAATTTGTTTTTTCTTCTTTTGTTTAAAGTCTGATTCTCTATATTCTCTATAAGGTCCACCAAAATATCTTCATAGATTTCGTAAACAATTTGAGAATACCCCATGTTACGTTTCACTCAAGCTGACTCAGTTTCTCCCAACGGCAACATCGGTGACAGGTTGGTTAGTTAGTCTAGTGCCAGCGATACTTTTTTTTTTGGTACTAGGATTTTTGGTGAGTGTTCAGTATTCGTGGTGCATAGTCGTGCGGTTAGTCGCGTGCCTGACGCAGGTGCACTGATTACCCGCGCCCGACTGACTCATGTCCACCCTAACATTACCACCACAGCCACACCCTATCTATACCTGTACCCAAATGCCTACCCTAAATGAGAAGTGCAGGGTCTCTGTATCGGTCCCGGTCCCGGTCCCGGTCCCAGTTACCGGTCCGGAGCATTTGTCAACGTCACGTCACAGGCGTGGGCGGCTTTTAGCTCAACTCTCGACGCGACTTTTGCGTTTTTAAAGGATTTCTTTTCTCATTTCGATGTCGTTTTGTCGTTTTGCTGCCTTTTTTTCTGCATCATTCGCTTCCGGTGGTCGCCGTTGTCGTTGTTGTTGTTGTTGTAACAAACGTGACTCACGTTGCGGCCGCCTCACTTGAAATGGGGGAAACCCTTTTGACTTTATCGACTTTTGACTATTTACTTTTCTTTTTTCCTTTTTCTCTTTTTTTTCAGTTGCAGGTGAATGAATAGAGTAGACAGGGTTGTCTCTATAATGCCAAATGCTAATTGGCCACGCCCACAATGTGAACGCCCATTTCGTTCCTTTCTTTAGTAGTACCTCTTCGTACCTTTGTCGTACATATAAAAAAAACCGGAGCGGGGCCGCAGTCTGGGTTGTCAGGCACTTGAAAGTTCGAGCACATGTCACATGGGTTGTTGCCCCAAACCACACACACACACCCCTACACACACACCCCTACACACACACACTCCTACACACGTACACACACACAATGCAAATGACACTGGGCAACCAAGTAACCCCGGCTTGCAATTGATTAAAATCCCAAAAGCGACAATCAAATATTAAATTTACAAAACGTTTTGCTACCGATTTTGTTATAAGGCTTAAAGCAGCGTTGTTCATTGGCTTCAAACCCAATTACATTCGATTTTTTAAACGATTTTTTGATTTATCCAACTTGATTTTTCACACATCTAATAAGGGAGTTTTGAATTAAAAACTGCCGATCTGCTTATATCTGGAAGAACATTTTTGACAACAATCTGAAGTCTTATTGAAATACATATAACATACATACATCAGAGCTGACTTGTCAATTTTGAAGTTGAAAAGCTAAGTTTCTCAAAGGATAAAATGGCTTTCATCCGGTTTGGTTAGGTTTGGTTTAATCTTTAGCACGATGCAAGCAAAAAGTAAAGTTCTAATAAGGCCAACGAATCTTTTGTTTATTCGCTGTGTAGGCGAGTGTAATCAGCGAAGAAATCTTGAAGACATATAAAAGCTAGGCAACAGGATACGCGGCAAGGGTGTTGAGTCAAGCGACCTGCAAGGAATGCGAGTAAGCAAGGATGTGGCTTCTGATTCCACTTGCTGCTTCTCCTTCTCCTCTTGCTCCTCTTGATGTCATACTCTAAAAAAATGCAAAGCACGCTTGATTTAGCGTCATTAAAGGGTTCGCTTGCACTGCGGGGTAGTGGGTGGTGGGGAAGGTGGGGAAGGTGTTGACGGGGGTAAGAAAAGCGTACAGTGAAGCAGAACGAAATACGCTAGACTCGGCTGTGGACTGTGGGCTGTGGTCTGTTCCACCCCCACCTCGCATCCTCTTCCGTCGTCCCGAAGCGCGTCCTCTCTAGCATTTGCGGCAACAATAGCATAACACACACACACACACACACACACACACACACACACTCACACATTCGCACACACACATAGAGTGAGACTTAGGCATGTGCCTGGCGGTGGCATTTTAATTGGCAGCCAGAATGATAATGATGATGATGATGATGACGACGACGATGATGATGATGATGATGTCAGCATTGTATTTGGGCCAAAGACGGAAGCATATCCTTGTGGCATGTGGCACTCATAATAGGCGCATGCCGTTGCATCTCCTGCCTGCCTGCCTGCCACCACCACCCATTCCTCCAAGCCTCTTGAAAGGGTTGTATATATATAGTAGCGTAGTATTTACCACAGGCAGGCAGGCGAGCTGGCAGCACTCACTGTGAATGAAATGTGAATGAAATGTGGAGTTCATTCATAAAATAAATCACAGCAGCCACAAGTCTTGCGTGGGTGCAGCGGTTAGTGATGGCTGTGTGGCGGGGGACGGGGGGGACGGAGGGTGTCCTTAGGATAACAGCAAGGAAGGCAGCGAGATGCTGAGATAAGTTCTCAATGAAATGGATTAGTCAGGAACAAAAATGGAGGGCTGCAACGCTCTCAACACAAAAGCCCAGCCAAGCAGGAAGTTGTTGTCGACACAGGACCTACACACACACACACACACACACACACATCTAAGCAGGACTTTGGGACACAAAGACTGAGGCACCTGACTCATTAGCGTTGGCTGGCCAAGGTGCTAGACAAAGTTGTCATCGCTCCGTGTTGAGTTAAGTTGCGTTGCGATGAGTTAAGTTAAGTTGAGTTGAGTTGAGGGTGTGTCTGCTTCATCACCATCGACAGCAACAGCAACAATTCTATCTATTTGCCATTGCATTTGTATGAGAGACAGAGAGAGAGAGAGAAATGTGGGAGAGAGAAGCAGAAACAAAAAAAAAACATAAAAAAATGATGTTGAATGTTGTACACTCTATTGACAGTTCACTGCACGACACTTGACTGTTTGAGTTGGCATTCACAACAACACCAAAACACACACACACACACACATCGACACACACAGCTGAGCCGAGTCGAGCAACACTTTTAAGCAAACACAAACACAAACAGCAGCAACAGCAACTGCAACAGCAGCAGCCGCCGCAGCGGACAACAGAAGCAGCAGCGGGTACTTTCTTCAGACGCAGAATGAAGAATCAACAGCGTCGTGCCACTAGGGATAGGGAAGGAGTAAGGGGAGGGAGGATGTTGGTTGCAGACTGGGAGGCTGGCAGGCTGGCAGGCAGCGACACGTCGCCTTCAACAATGCAAGTTAATTAAAGCGCAATTAAATGCAGACCAAGCCAAGCCAAGCCAATGGGCTCAGCTGTAAATAAATACACTGAACAAAAAACTATTAGAGATTGAAAAAAAAGAGAAATGAGAGAGAGAGTGACAAAACATATTGATAAATAAAAACCATTTAAAATATATTTTTTGTCGTGAGAACAAAAAACATAAATAAAAATAATAAAATGTATTAAAAAATGCTAAAGCGTAAAAAAAAGTGAGAATTGTTTAAGCTTTAAGCGTTTAAATATTTAATACACCTTAAAACAAACAATAAAAACAAAAACACATTTAAAATGTATTTTTCTCAATTTTTTCTTTACAGATTTTTTAATTGTAACATTTGAAGTTTGTCCAGAGTTGGACAATGCGTTTAATGAGATGCTCGGGCAATGAGTGAGAAGTGGTCAGGGGGGAGAGCGGGGGATATGTTTAAGAAGTGGAAGTGAGGTAAGTGTGAGCGGGGGAGAAGTGAAACTGTTTGGCACACTGATGATGAGCTTGTTATTTCATGCGCAACACAAACGCACATGTCCAAGATATGGATCTTAATGCAATCAGAATCAGTTGGACAGACAGACAGACAAACAGACAGATATGTACACATGTATGTAGATATGTATTCATGTAAACAGTGTACTGATACAAACACGGATAATAAGCAAGTTGAAACAACATGTTAATTAAAAATGTTAAAGGTTTTTAATTTGCATTCAATGCACAGCGCTTAAATTCAGCTGTAAATGTGATATGACAAAGTGGCCAAAGTTGCTCAGATCTGAAAGTATATGAAAGAAAAGTAATTACACACATATATATATGGATGTATGTACGTTAAGCTTTTATGTTACGGCACAATTGTAAAGCCCTCTGATTGCAATTTATATTCTGGCTGCAAACAATCAATCAGAAGAAAAATTACTTTTGGCAGCGTTTTTAATTTTGTGTTCATTACTAAAACTTTAAGAATAACTTGCTTGACAAATATTTAAAAAAAAAGTCATATAAAATTAAACTATTCAAATTGTTTTTTAACATATGATAACATCCATTAATATATTATAAAATGCTATCAATATTTAAGTTAAGTTTTAACGTTTAATTAAACCAAAAACTCAATAAAAATACAGTTAAAATATTGTAACTTAACTTAAGCCACACAGACAAAGCGTTTTGTTTATACATATACATTTAATGGGTTAAAGAAATATAAAAAAAAAGAGAAAAGAGAATAAAATGCAGCTTGCGTCGTTAATTGATCGCCCCACGAACCTGCGACGATGCATCGATGGTCTTCTCTCTGATTTGTTGTGGCATAAACAATTTGTTGCTGATCGATATTGAAGTGTATCTCGTTTGGGCTTATGGCCATAATATTAGTATTACCATGCACACACATACATTTAACGACTCTAGGGTGTGTGTGTGTGTGTTTGTGTGTGTGAAGTTAGGTGTGGAGTGGAGTTAAATGTGTTGGAGCTGTGATTGCCAGAGAGAAAGAGCATCTGCAGTTAAAGATTAGCAGCAATTTATCAAATGACCAGCCGCCTCTTAGCCTAGACTTGGATATGGCTTGGATGGCTTGGATGGCTTGGATGGCGTGCCGCAGATTGTTGGCCACGTTTTGCAGTTGGCTGGCTGGTTGGCTGGCAAGCCAAAAGACAAGCTCAAGCTGCTGACCACAACATTTGACCAGCTGAAGCCGGAGAGTTCGGGCACCAAGAAGTTCTGCATAGTCCTTGCCATAGTTTTTGTTCAAAACTTTTCAGCTGCTTGTAATTATTTATAGCACCTCGCAACGAGGAAGCTCTTAGCCACAACTTCCCCCCCCCCCCAACACTCCACCCATCCAACTCTTTGCAGTATTATAATTGTTAAGAGTTGCTTTGATTTTCGTTAAAAAACGAAGACAGAGCGGAGCGAGTGGAGCGAGTAGAGTGAATGAAATAGACTTTATATTGGTTGGTATGCATGTAAATGTGGCTGGAAGCAATGTTGTGCATTCTGCGGATATGGCCCTGTAGCACCCCCCCCCCCCCCCACCACTACGCCCAAAAGAAAATAAAAATCCCGAACAAAAACAATGGCGCAAAGTTGTTAGAAACTTTAAAACAATGAAAGTAGCCAAAATGCGAAACAAAAACAAAAGCAAAATCCAAACAACAAAGAATACAAAATACAAAATACAAAATGTAAAAAGACGAGAATCGAAATAAACTGAAATAAACGCAGGCGGAAATAAATTCTAATCTTTGCAATGCGTTTGCACAAACTTCTTGCGGGTGGTGGTTCGAGTGGTTCGGTTTGTGGGTTCGGTTGGGTTCGGTGGGTGGCTTTTCCTTATTGTTGTGTGTGTGTGTGTGTGTGTTTGGCAGGTGTATGCGTCATCCGTTGAAAGGTTAAAGTATGCCAAAAACTTGTAAATAATTTCGGGTTTGGCTGCTCGACAGCAACAAAAACAAAAAACAACAAAAACAACAACTCAATCGTACAACAAAAAAGTTGCCCAGCAACCTGTGCAAATATCAAACGTGCATCGAAGATGTGGAAAAAGCCAGCTGTTGTTATTGTTGTATATAGTTTTTTTTTTTTGGGGAGTGGAAACAACAACAACAACAACAGCAACGGCAGCCACAAGCAGCCACGCCCCCTCCCTAACCGCCTCTAACGCTGCCTTAGTGCGGCAATTAGTGGCACTGACTGGCTGCCTGCTACTGCAACTGCAACATCAACGGCAGCTGTCCGTATCGTTGTATCTGTGCGCCTTGACAAGGAGGTTTACAAAAATTAGTGAGCGTTTGGGGGGGGGTGGGATTGGGGACTGGCGTCCACCCGTTGCACAAGCCGAAACAGTAATAGTAACAACATCAAGTCAAGCCAAGCCAAAACCTGGAAGACTCAGCAGCAGCAGCAGCAGTGGCAGCAGGACTTGCAATAACAGCAATAGTGAAGCCCATCTGCACTTAGCGAAAAGTATGTGTACTTAAGCCAGTTCGTTTGGTATCGATTAAATATTTGTGAATGTTTTTATGTATGTTTCACGCAGAATAACACATCGGCTATAGACATTAAAGATATTGTATGTTTTCGAAAGGTTTTTTGGTTTCTACTTGAGAGGAATTTTATTTCTTTCAATTAAGCTTAAGCAAGTTAGATATTTTTGAGTACAAACCTCATTTTTATAGGATTAACAAGAAACAAAACAATTATTTCTAAAAACTGCATAGTGTGATTTTTGTAATTATAGGTTGGCTATATTAAATACTATATAGTTTTGTTTTAAGTGCAGCAACAGCATTACAAAAGCAGCAGCAACAAACAGTCACAGCGAACCGCAGCACAGAAATTGAGGTTGGGTCTGATTGTGGCCAAGTGGATGCAGTTGTAAGTTGCACGTTGCGCAGTTTGCAGTTTGCAGGCAGTTGTTGTTGCTCGTTGCTCGTGTTGGGCAGTAAACCAGTTTTGGCGCCAAAAGCCGACAAACTTTCAATTTCGCAAACGTCGCCGCCGAAACAGAAACAGAAAAGGTTAAATGTGACTCCAGCACTGAAGAGAGTGAAATAATACTAACTGCAACCGCCACAGACAATGGGGCACGGCAACTTCACTGGCAACTGGTTGGCATAAAGGGAAGGCCATGGTGAGGGGGGAAGAGGGTGTGGGGGTTTGTGGGGATTTGTGTGTGTGCAGGCAGCAGGCCTGACAAGCCACTGATAAGCCTCGGCCCGCGTGTGCAAAATTTTGGGTTTGGCTTGGCGTTTTTTTTTATACTTTTTGGAGTTTTAGTTTCGGTTTTCTTTGAGTGTTCACGGGTTCTGTCTTTTGATAAGATACTCTTCATTTGTATTGCGAGTTGTGTTTCGTTTGCGTTTGCGTTTTCGGTTTCTTTTGCATAAGCATAACAAATGATGCAAGAGTGTTGCAGGAACAGCAATGCAGATAAGATGACGACGACGACGACGACAACGATGATGATGATGATAGGGTGAAGCTAAAGACAAATTGGAAGACACAACTGGTCAATCGAACGATTGTCAGATTAAACCCAAAGCCGAAACAACAGAAATCAGCAACAATTACATTAAAGCATTAAGCAGGAAAGGAAAAAGAACAAAAAAATGTTGGCGCGTTAAAAAACGCGCTGGAAACGCGCGCGTGCGCAGTTCAAAACTGAGCGACTATTTGTTATATATACATTTTTATGTGTGGTAACAGAAATAGAAAGAACACTTGAAATTAGTCAACGTTCGAATTTGGCAAACACATCATAAATCATTTCCCATACACACACACACACACAACTGGATGCAAATGTTATGTGTGAATGTGTGTGTGATTTCAAAAGCTAGATTCAGGCGTCAAAGCGTCATCATCAGTTTTTTTTATGTTTTTCTCTATGGTTTTTTTTTTGAGTCGTATTCTTCTTGTGATAATCAAAAAAGTAGACACATATTTTATGGCCACGCCAAGGCATAATAATAATTTGTTGTTCGTTCGTTCGTTCGTTCGTTGTCTCATATTTAACACGTATGTTCGTATATATGTTGTATATGGTATTTTAAGATGACTTTAAGATAGACTTGATTTTAGTGTACCATTTAAAGTAGCACAGCAATTTGTTACACTCCACGAACAAAACACATATCACATGATTCAAGTTTATTGTTTATGATATGTGGGAAACTTAAGCTATGCCAAGGTGTGCAAGCAACACACACAGACAGACAGAAGGAGAGAGGGAGAGCGAGAGAGAGATGGGTTAAAGTGAGCTGCATTTAAGTTGAATGCATTTCATTCATATCAAGCTTACTTTATTAAATTTTTTACTCGTTTATTATTGAATATCAAAGAGAATTCTAAAGTTCAAATGATTTAAGTTTCATGTTGCTGGTAACTTTAAATAATTAAAATGCCATTAAATGTGTTGAAGTCATATGAAAGATTCATGTGTATCTCACAGATACATTTCATAAAACTAAATGCATTAAATTGCACAAGCTAAGCAACAGAACAGAAAGATATCAAATTGATTAATGTAAGTTATATTTATAGTATATAGTAATATGCTTAGCTTTATTATCTCACATCATAAATAGTATATATATATATATATATCCAAAAACATTCTTTTCACGTTCTTAAAGAAATATCTTGCCTGGCATTTTGCTTTATGATGATGATGATGTCCTCGAGTTCCAGTTCTAGTTAATTTGTGCTGATTTAATTACAACAAAGTTGTTCTTAAGTATTTTTCTTTATCTTTAACTGTGTGTGAACATTTTACTCTTATTTTTTTTGTGTTTAGTCTCAAGATTAAATAACTTGAACCCGTTCGCAGTTTAGTTGAACTAAGTTCTTAGTTCTGCCCGCGCTGCCCGCACTTTGGCCGCACCTTTTGGGGCCGAGAGCCAAACCAACTTTTATAAGCGCGAGCTAACAGAAACCTCAACTCGCTTAAGCCCGCCAGAGATACTACTGCTCAGCTATTCAGCTATTCTGCCTGTTTGCACCCGACGCCTGCTAGCCTTTGAGTTTTGCAGTTCTCATTTGCAGCCAGCAGTAGAGCAACAAAACGCAAAGGAAGTGCACAATTAATCTATGGCTTAATTAGAATGCAAGTTAAGTGCCGGCCTGCTTGCTTGCCTGCTTGCCTGCCTGCCAGGATGGATGGATAACTTGGACGGACAACTTGGCTACAAAGTTTGGACATGGCCAAAAAAACAAGAAGGAAAAAAAAAAACTTTTTACCTCTTTGTCTGTTGACTCAACTGCTTGCTGTGTGTCTTCCTTTCTCCTGTCTCATTCATGAGCTCATCGCTGGACAGCTGACAGCAGTTTCGTGGCGACAAGTGATTAACATTTTGTTGCACATCATCAAACGCAAATCAAATACACAGTTAACAGCTGCAACAACAACAACAACAACCACAACAACATTTGCAACATTCATCGCTTAATGAACAACAGCAAATAACAAGTGCAACGGGAAAACCGCAGACGCTGACAGCTAACCAAACATTGAGTCTCATAAACGGTGCACTCGAAACCACTCGATTCACAAGGCATGATCAGCCAACAGTCTATGCAGTGAGGGTATCTAACATTCGACTACTTTTCGGATGCTCTGATGCATGCGTGCGTGCGTACTGAACACAACACTGAAGCTGCGAATGCAAAAACACTAAACAAAAGATACAAATGCTACGAAGTTAGCCAAAAGAAAATGCATTGCAGTTTCACATAGTTATTCCCATTACAGTTAGTTAGTTGGGAGGGCTGCTTGTCTCAAGTTTAGTTGGGCTTACTCTTCAGTTAACCCACTTAAAGCTGTGTGTGGCTGGAGAAGGCCATTTCAGTGTGAGAAAGTGAAAGTGCAATGAGCAAAATACCCAAACTAAATAGTGCAGCAAATGGGCAAATGGGAATTGTTTAGCTAGTACTAAGGAGCGATGGTCAGAGAACTGAATAAAGAGAGAATAGAGTAAAGCGAGAATCGATCGGGCAGGTTTAGCTGTTGAGGAAGAGTCAAAAAAACAGAGAGAGAGAGAGAGTAAAGCAAATAACGGCAAAGAAGGAGAAAAGTGAACAAAAACCGGGCAACGTAAAAAAAGCTGTTTTTACATAAAAAATAATTTATTTAGTTACTTCAACATTTAAAGAAACTGGCCCCAACAAACACCAAAAACCCAACAATGGGAAACCTTTTTTTTCGCGATAGGTTGACCCACTTTGTGGCGCCACCAATCATATTGCCAACCAAGTTTGGCATAGTGTCAGCAGCCGTAAATCAAATCACTTTCACGATATTAACGCCCTCGAGACAAATCACAGACAAATCAGAGAGACCCACAAAATGCCAAACGATTACAATGGAATTAATTGATTTTCTTTATCAAATTGTTGTTGAAAATTATTTATGACGAGTTTTAGCCAAAAACCAAAAAAAAAAAAAACATCGCGTTCAACTCAATGACAGACATTTGACCAAAAACGGCAGCAAAACATATTTTTGTTGTTTTTGTTTTTTTTTTTTCGATTTTGGTTAGGCGCCTACAACAAATAATGCATTCGAATGTTTTTGTTGTGTTTTGTGTGTGTTTTCTTTGTGCGCCATAAAAATCAGGTAGTTAAATAAGCAGCAACAAAAAATGTAAATTAAATGCGCAAAAGAATATATATATAAAAATCGCATAAAATAATATCGAAAACGACGACAAACAAACCAACAGAAAATAAATACATATATATATATATAAACAAAGATATGAAAACGTCTCAGACGGAGAGACTTGATTAAAGTTGAGGCTGGCGACACAATAAATTTTTGTTTTTGTATTCATATTAAGCATTTTGAACATTGAATAAAGACAAAAAACAACTGCAACAACAACAACCACAAGTGGTAGTGGACATGAGGTTTAAATAAAAAAGTTGGCCAACCGCAGGCAGAATATACAAAATATGGCATCGAAAGAAACACCGAACTTTTCATATCCTAAGAAACAAACTTGTAACTTTGATCAAGTTTGAAAACGGCGATTTTTCTTCCAAGAAGACTTTTTAAAGAGCAAAAAAGCTTTAGCAGTTTTATCAACTGAAATCATATTCAAAATATTTATTTATTAGCATTAATTTCTATTCGTAAGGGTTTTCGGATGGATTTTGTCAAGTTCAATACTTAACTGTATAAAAATTGTTATGAGAACAAAATCAAGCGCTTTCATGAGTTGAATTCTGTTTGTTGCAATTGCTTTTCCCTCTGCCCCCTGCCTCCATTAACCATCACCGATAGCAATCGATAAAAGTGTACCCCATCTGTCGTTAAGGCAGCAACGAAGCTAATGATATTGTTATGGTACTCATCGGCGATTTGTATAGGGCATTCTTATATACATATATATATATACATATAGCATATAGAAACTCGTTTCGAATCGAATTTTAGCTGTGCGTTGCCCATTTTATGTTTTTTTGTTATTGTTATTAGCATTTTTGTTGTTACTGTTGTTGTTGCTGTTATTATTGCAATAAAATCAAAACAAATCCAAAGTTATAGCCAAGAGTTGTGGGGCAGGTTTTTATCTGGCTGGTTGCCGTTTGCCGTTGCCGTTGCCTTTGCTGTTGTTTTGGAGACGCAACGCCCACGCGACCAACATTTTTTCATGTCTCGCGCGCGTTCGATTTTTTTTTCTCATTTTTTTTTTTTTTGTGTTAGCTGCCGCGTTGCGCATACGTCGCGTGGTCCATAACGACAGCGTCGCCTTTTGATTTGGCTCCTCGATTTGAGTAGCACACACACACACACACATGAACACCTAAAAACCCGTTGTGTACACAACAAATAATAATACGAGAAGAAAAAAAAAAATTAAATAAATTTTCAAAGTGTTACACGACAATTCGTGCAGGTGTCATTGAGACTTGCGAATGATTTGGCGCCAGTTTATGGCTTTATATGATAGTCAAAGCAGCAACAGCAGCAACAGCAACAGCAGCAAAACGCACAAACAACAAGAGCGACAACAACTTTAGCTATCTTTGAGTGCCAAGTAGCATGTTGTAGCAGCTGCTTATGGAATATAAAAATAAGCAAGAAAAGAAACCATCAGCATCAGCATTGCATAAAGAACAAAACTGAATTAAGTTACAACTTATCTGTCTGTTAATCTTAGACTTTGAATAAATTGTTTCGATCGTCGATACTTTCAATCACACACACACAAACACACTTTTCAAACATGTTACAATTTAAGAACTTATTTAATCTTGATGTTGTTTTTGCAAGCTTTTAGGTCAAACTTTATCCAACAACGTAAACGATATCCAACAACAATTGCACTTAGCTGAACTGAACTCAAACTTAACAAAAACTCGTAAATTTTCATAATTGCATTTGAAATATGTGTGTGTGTGTGTGTGCGTGTGTTGGGAAGACGAACTGACCCCCAGACGCGTATGTCATGGGCCAACACACATCTCGCCATGGATATCGCTTTAAGGGTCGACTGAAGACGACGACGACGCCGCCGGATTACACTAAACACATTTCCGCCGCAGCCGGGCCAACGTGTCGTATGAGTAATGTCTCGGTGCAAAATTTTTGCCGGATGTGTAATCATTTTATCATATTACCCATACCCGGACCAAGCCAAAGACCCTACACATGTATATATACATATATATATGTGGCCGGAGGTTAGAACTGGAGCCTGTTGGCCAGTTTGGGGGACAGCGGGCCACGTTTCGCTCGTTAAGTTCGTCATCATCAGCGTCAAAGGCGGCAACAACGGCGTTTGGCGGTGCAAATTTAATTAAATTAAATACATGCCAACAACTACTTCACTTTGGCAAGAGGTTTGAGGTAGGGTGTAGAGGGGGTTGGGTTTGGAGCAAAAAAAGACTATGTGAACAATTTTTTTCGCAACGAACCAACCAACCAACCAACAAACAACGGCGAATAAAAGAGCTCCACTTGTCTTGGTCTTGCATTTAAATTTCCGCTGAATTGCTCTCTGCCTGCCTGCTTATAAATCTTAATTAATTAAAGTACACACAAACAATAAACAAACACACCAAAAAAAAATTGAGACAACACAACTGAACCGAAACTTTAAACACTCTCAAGCGATCAAAAATGCAAAACGCCTCATCAAATTTGCAAACAGCTCAGAAGGAAGCAGCAAAAATGAAAGCAAAAGCAAATGCAAAAGCAAAAATATGATTTTTCCACCTTACACTTAATAATTGATATAGTTTGTATGTAATGTTTATATAAGAATGTTTTTAAACATAGAAAATGCCAAGCATAAAATAGTTTTAAAATTAACGCATCAATAATGTGTCTTTGGAGCTGAACAAAGAAAGGAAAATCTTACAGAATTTATTGTTCAACGAAAAGAAGCATTTTCAATAGCTCAGATTTTGCAATAAAACAATCACTTCAACCAACTTATCTACTTAACAAAGTGGACAAGTTTAGTGGCGTAACAAACTTGTTGGCATAGCTCTAATGCTTTGTTCAAAGGTAGCTCAGCCCGCATTTGATAGTGGACCCTTCCAAACGCAATGAAGTTTCTCTTGCGCTTGTGTCAACGCCGCGTGAACCGCGACATTTGTGTGGCAGCATCATCATCATCATCATCATCATCATTCTCTTCGTCGTCATCTTCAACTTCAACTTCATCTTCATGTTTGTTGTTTTTTCGTTGTCGTCATCGTTGTCCATCGGCTGATCATCAAACGGCTCAAGAACAGTTAGCAGCAGTTTTCTTGGGTCCCCAGCTTTCTGTTTTGTGAGTGTGTGTTTGTGTTCTTTTTTTTTTGCTTCTAATCGAAATGATTTTGCTTAATTCATCTTAATTAGAAGCGCTGAACAGTGGCAAAGCCAAAGCCAAAGGCAAAGTTTGCTGACCGTTTGCACAGAAAGAAAGAACGAGAGAGAAAAAGCAGCTGAAAAGTAAATACAAATAGAAAAACAAGAAAAACAAAAAAAAAAGAACAGCAAAGGAAAAAGAAGAATGAAAAAAAACCCAACATGATGAAGAAATTATTTAAATGCGTATCATTCGCCTGGCTATTTATTTTAATTTTAATTTGCGCTTTTTTCTGTATGTTTTTCACTGTGTGTGTGTTTGTGTGTGTGTGTTTGTGTTGCGCAAGCAAAAGTGCCGTTAGTTTTTGTTGTTCTTCGGGAAGTTCGCGCAAAAGATGAAAGATGACTGAAAGATTATATTCGGGAACTTGCAGTTAAGTTAAGTTAAGTCTTTGCTTCAACAGAAATACTAAATACTGAATGCTGAAGACCCAATGTAGGCCAATCTAAGTCAAAGAGAGTTCAAGTTATTCGCCAAAAACAAAGAAAAAACAATTCACGACAGTAAAATAAATAAACTTAATTGGGAAGTTTTTAATGAAACGCTGCATAAGAGTAAGAACTCTTTAATAATAATAGGTCAAAGCGGGAAGCATTTTTATTATGTTTAAATTGACCTAATTTAAATGTTTATTTATGTTTGTTTGAAGAAAAATAAGTATGAAAATATTCATAGTTATTTTGATTGTGTAAAGTATGATTGGCAAGCTGTCCTGCTCCTGATAATAGCGATGGGTAGCAACAAGTGTTGCACTTAATTTGCATGCAACATGCGACTAGTGTAACTCTCGCTCGCTTTATAAATTGTTGTATTTGACGCTTGCAACGCACTTTGCGCCCCTTCGAACAGGCGCGCCCCTGCATGACAGCGAGAGAGAGAGAGAGAGAGAGAGAGGGAGCACTTACAACTCCCCCAGCGAAGATTTGCATACAATCAAAGTGAAACGAAATTGATTTGCCACTTTGCCGTTGCCGGTTTCAATTTACCAAATGGCATCGCTCGGCTGCTCAATTATTAATTTTTGTCGCGTGCCAGCAGCAACGCCAGCCATCGAGCCAGATATGAAACGGTTCAGTACGTTATGGTTCGCTATGGGATGGGATGGTATATGGTGCGAAACAAGGGCGAGCGAAACGTTGCGATGAACTTGAAAAATGATTGCGCATAATTGAAATCGAAATGAAGAGCAGCTTTTTTGTTAACGTCAGACGTCAGCAAAAGGCAAGCGAGGCGCGGCGAGGCGAGGCGAGGCCGAGACAGGCCCAGCCAGGTGGGCCAGAGGAGGAGCAAGTAAACAGACAGACAGCAAAGGAAGACCGTGAAGTATGTGTGTGTGTGTGTGTGTGTGTGTATGAGTGTGCTAAGCGCCATAGCCACACATAGTGTTACAGCAAATCCTGCCCAGCAACCTGAGCCGCATCTGCAGCAGCTGTTGCCAGCCACGCCAATTTGACTCGTTAGGCTTATACCCTGCAAAATCAAACGCATAATGGGGTATATGAATGCTTACAACAACTGACTGACTGCTATCAATGCACAGCACAATTGGTATGACATAGCGATCTAATATGCTGGCATATAGATCTCAGGATAACGTTTAGGTTTAAGTTTATCCGAAATGCAGCTGTTAATGTCAAAGGTTAGATAATGTATAGGAAAAACTTCTCACTACTCGAAGTTCCATTTCTCAATCTAATCTTAGCTTAGCGCCAGCTTAATCATTTCCTTTACAGGTCAGCTGTAGCGTTGAGCTTGCAACTGTTTGTGATTTTCGTGCTGATTTTTATGATAAATGTAGGCGTTAAAGTTGCGACTTTTGCCAGCAGCAGCAGCAGCAGCAGTGGCAGGCAGCGGCACCTGTGCGTGTAGGCGTGTATGCTAAGAGCAGTTGCTGGAAGGTGGTAAGTGGGTGGGGGGGAGGCTTGGGCGTGGGCTGATTGTGTGAACAAGGCGTGGCATGGCATGCCGTCCGTCATGTTAGCAACCTCTAGTTAAGTATGTCAACTTTGCTGCCTCACTCAATTTGTTACATTCCAATGTATGTTGTGTATATATGTGTGTGTGTGTGTGTGCTTGTATAGGTTCGACAGGGTCCGAGCCAAAAATAAAACGCGCACGCATGTTTATCGATTTAGCCAAAAAAAAGGATCCATACAATATATCTCTTGAATACGTCCTACGATGTCTATGAATAGTAGAACATTCCACCAGCTGGCTCATAATTATAATAAATATTTCAGACACAAGAAACCCAAGAAAAAACAAAACAAAAATATATATAAAGAGACAGACAGAGGAAAAAGCGTGAGAACTTTACGTTTGGGTATTTTGTTTTTTTCTCGAACGCTTTGCAATTATATAATTAATTATTAAATTCAAAAGAAAATTGTCTGCGGCATGCAAGCAGCAGCAATCAGACAGGCAGACAGGCAGAATGGCCAGCTGTAAGCAGACGTTGGGGTTGATGGGTGAGGGAGGCAGACGGCGAGGATATCGTTGCTGAAAAGGGTGATTGAGAGGAAAGTGAACACTGAAAGAGTTTTCCATGGGTCAGCTCCAGACTCAAGCCATGAAAATGGCATCCGATGTGAAATGCTATTGAACTTTTGGAGTTCTAAGGGGTTCTTAAAGGGGTTTCGAGGTTGCTTAGTTGCGATTTGGGTTTAGTTGCGTTAAGGTTGTTGAGCTTAGTCGCTGGATTGGGTTTGGTTTGGGCTGTCTACAAATATAAATAATTCGATTTTATTTAGGGTTTGTTAAACATTCTTTGCTAGATATTTCATACAACGAAAAAGCTTAAGACATTGAGAAAGTATAATGATGATAAAAAATGATACTTGATCCGGAAGATCTTGATTATCAACATATTTTAGACTTATTGGATAGTAAGAGCTATAATCTGATATCTTCAGACCTCTTCAAAGGACTTTGAACAAAACCAACAAGTTTCTTTTCTTTCAACATTGCCAGATGATAATTATGAATATTGTGAATTGAATCATGTCAAAATAAAAGTCAATTAATCCAATTGCAGACTGAATATAAATATAACTTTGAACTATATATATGAATGTACGTACGTACACGTACGAGTAAGAGGATTTGTGCAATATTCGCAATTGCTTGTTGCCAAAACACGCACAAAAACACGAAATGATCAATGCGTCAAGTTATTCAAGTTATTATGGTCGTTTAATGGCAAACGCCGCTCTATATGCATATTTATGGATGTTTGTTTGTTGTTATTGTTAGTCAGCGGGTGGGCGTGGCAAAGAGTTGTGGTCGTGATGGGTAATGCATTTGCAAAAGCCACACGAATAACCGCATGAAATCACATAAATTAAAATAACTCTATTAACCTGAACAAATTTATTATTTTGACCAGAAGCACATTTCGTTATGTTCTGTTATGTTCTGTTCGGTTTTGTTCTGTTCTTTTTTGTGCGCGCATAATAAACGAAAAAAAATAACAAAAACGAAACCCATTGGAATGGGGCTTGTAAGAGCCATACACACAAGTGGGTTCTGACCCATGCAACACATCCTCTTCCACCTCTGACTGCCTGTGACAATAGCGACAAAGAGTAGGAGCGAGAAGAGAATGGGAGCGGGCGGGGCGGGAGCGGGAGAAAAAGATAGATAGACGGTTGCTGGTGTCGCGCTGCTTTGTATTTTTGGTTAAAGCAAGCGAAAATTTATTATCCCTGACTCCCTGCTGTTACCAACTATGACTGTTCCCCGCTGCCTGCCTGCCAATTGTTCGCTGTTCGTTGTTGTGTTCCGGTGCCCCGTTAACTATGCGCCATTTAAGCACCTGCTGTGCAGCCCCTAAAGCTCTCACATCCGCCCTGCCGCCACAGTCAACATCAGCCCTGGCCCTGGCCCTGGCCCTGGCTGCCATACACCCAAAAGTATGCCCGGAGTTCTGGCCATTCCATCTCATTCCATATGTCCATACATCATTGCGCCGCAAAATGTTTATGGCCAGGCGAAACGTTACGGTACGGAGTAAAGTAGTCGCAGTTGACCGGAACGAACCACCCACCACCACCCATCACCCCTGGCAGCTTTGCACCCTCAACCAACCTCAACAGCAACGAGCTTTTAATAGTTTTGTTCGCCCCGTGCTCGTTGTAATGCTTTATTTATTTTTAATCATAGAACAAATACAAGACGCCACCCGCAAAAATATATATGGCCTGTCATTTGTACGGCGACAACAACAACGACAACGACGACGACGAGGATGATGACGACAACGACGGCGACGGCGACGACGACGACGACGATTCGATATGTGCAAACAATTGGCGCATTAAAGCCAAACGCGAACATAAAATTCAATTCCGTTTGACGAACACACCACAAAATGACGCTAAATAGTGCCAAATAGTGCGTGCTTGCGGTTAAATGGATATTATGAATTATGAATTATGCATTCTTCGATAATTATCGATTATAAATATTGAATTTAACATAGCACAGACATTCAATAACCAGAAAAAGCATAAAAAGCATTAGAACGATAATAAAGGAAATGAATTTTGACTGAAAAAGAATATATTATGGAAAAAATGTCGATTAAGCAAAAGTAAAAGGTAAAAATAAACCATTAAAATAGAGTTTGAATATAAATTTAGACTCATATGAAATATTGTTTCCGAAAACTTAAGAGTCTCTATCGAAGTAATGGAAAACAATCTTAACGAAACACTTTTAATTATAATCGATCGCATCCATTAGCTGACAAAAAAACGTTAACCAAATGCAAAGTGCCATTTAACTAGTATCTTGTAGAGGAACCTGCAATAAATGCATTATAAGCTGAGAGAACTCGTTATGTTGCGATGGTTTATTTGTGAAGCAGCCCTCGGTAAACATAAGCACATGGTTTAGAAGCCAGTTACTCTCTAATTTAGTAGCCGTTTTCTGGTAATATTAGACCAATGAGCTTAGAAGTGAGCCGCAGGCTGAAATGTTGCTTGCCGATGTGATCTGATGTATGTGTGTGTGTTGTGTGTGTGTGTGTATTGTGTGTTGTGTGTCTCAACTAGTTGACGGCTTTACTTCTTGACGTACTAACTGGCCGATTGATTGAGGGGTTTTTGGTTCTCTGATTCTGTATCTGAATCTGGTTTTGGTTGTTGGTTCGCTTGTTCTAAGCTTTGAGTTGGGCTAAGGGCCGCAAGCGTTTAAGTGTCGCTTAGATACTCATTGTTGTTGTTCTCTTTGTTGTTTGTTGTTGTTGCATTTAAATAGCCATTTGATAGCTGTAAGAACGACAGCAGCAGCAACAGCAGCAGCAGCAACGATAACTGCTCATCATCTTTAGAATCTTTTAGTCAGCTGGCAACGCGACTCTCAACTTACAACTCGCAACGCGACTCGACTCGTTCATTATTTCAAGTCAATTAATCAATCATTTTCATAAATGCTCAACGTTTATTTCTTTCAACCATATTTCGTGTTGGAATCTGGCCAGCAAACGTGCCGGGGAACGGGCGAGGGCAAGGCCTAAAGCAAAAATTATGTCAAGTTTGCCGTTAAATGGAAATGGAAATGAGAATCTTAGAAGGCCAACAAGTAGAAAGAGCTGCTCAAAACAAAATAAACAAAACAAAAAAAAAGAAGTGAAACATGAAAATTTATTGAAATTAAATGGTTATGAAAACAGTCAACGAACCAAGTTAAATATTTTGCATTATTGGGCTAACTGAATGAATAATGATTTGAATAAATAAACCGAATCAAATTCCGGAAGTCAAGCTAAAAATATTCATAATATGAAAAAAAACGATACAAATTATGCGAAATTCATTCTACATATTTTTTGGCATATATACGTGTATATAAATATTTCTCGGTTTCAATATTCATGTGAAATTTAAGGAAAAAGCAAAAGCAACAATAATCGAATCAAACTAAAAAGGGAATATTAGATCTACGCACACATATAGATAAAATGAACTGAAAATAAATAAACATGCTAAGGAAAACCAAAAACCAAAATGTTGTTCACATTCGTAAATGAAATCAATGCAAAAAATTCGTGAGAAATGCTTTAAAAATAAATCGAAAATATAACAACTATTACATGTGAATTTGTTATTCAAGCAATGAATAAATAAAATACCATCAAATGCTAAATAATAATAAATCAAATGCTCAAAGGCTATATTAAAGCAAATGTGCAGTAGAATCAAAATTCAAATGTAAATGTCTACATACTATATATATATATATATTGTAATTAAATATACAAATAAACTACGTTTATATTTTTATTAGCAGCAATTGATATTCGGGCAAATAAAATCAAATAAATACATTAATATTTATATGTATTTGAACAGCAAAAGTAACAATTACAAAAAAAGAAATATCAAAAAACCATTTTGTGTACCTAATCAAAATAATATTTATGGCTAATTGAAAGTAAACAGTTGTGAAAGTCATGAGTAAATATTTATTGTGATTATCTAAAACTATTAGAACTTTGTTGCAAAATTAGCTGAATGCCTCAAAACGCTGACAAATGCCGCACTGCCACTTGCTCCATCAAAGTTTTAACCCTCTCTCTACTTCTCCTCTCTTTGCCACATAGTAGTACTCATTATGAGCTACCGCAAAAGTCACAGCTGTCGCCATTTTTTTTTTACACCTTTTTCTTTCCCACTCTCTCTCTCTCTCTCTCTCTCTTTTTCTGTCTTTCTAACGCCATTTTTGGTTGACTTCTTCTTTGCGCTGTGCAAGTTTGCGCTTTCTAATTAAACGAGTGCGCAGCGTTTTTTTTTTTTATTATTATTTTCGTTCCCCCCTCATTGCCACAAACCGCCTTAACGCTTGCTCCCTTGACAAAGTCACCAAGCAAAATGTTAATGGCATTTCAAGCAATTCGGGAAAGTTGGCAGCATTTGGCAGCAGCCGGCGACAAAGCTAACAGCACCAACTTTGCAATCATTTCAAAAATGTTAAATATTTTGTTGATTGTTTCCCAAATTTTATGTATGAGTTGAGTACTACAAAGAACGCTCACTTACATACATATACACATGAACTATAAGCTATATATATATCTATGAATGTGTATGTGTTTGTGTGCGTGTGGTGTATGTTAAGATACTTAATGCTCTACGATTATAAAAGCACACTACGAATACTCAAAGATATAACCAAATTTAATCACAACTTCCTGTACGCTTTGTGATTTGTATTTGAAGTTTCTTCTTTTTTTTTCTTTCTTAGTTGTGTTGTCTTTATAATATTATTTTTATATGTATATATGTTGTCTTTGTGTGTGTTTTTTTTTCTATTTTTGCGTTTTGATTTGCTTGCCAGCTGGGCGTGGGAAAAAGCTTAAGGCGTTTTGGGTGTGGACACAAGACGTCATCAAGAAAGAAAAATATGAAAAAGACAAGCGCCAAATGAGCCAAAGATCCCAAGAGTTTTATAGGCCAAGGCAAGAACACAACACACACAACAACAACAACAACAAACTGACTAAGCTGATTTTAAGATTTTTAACTTCTTTTGGTATTTCCGTCATTGAATATTCTGTCATTCTGCGACATGCGAAATGTGTGAATGACTCAAAAACAATTTGACTATGATTTCTGCCCAAAAAAAAAAAACTGTTAAACTGTTAAAGCATTCAACTCTCTTTCTCTTTTTATTTCTATTGACATGGCTCATTTGAAAGCATTCAATGAACGATCGAGCCATAAATTATGATTTAAATATTATCAAGCTTGTAGTTCTCTTATCTTTTAATGACAAAACAACAACAATGATGATGATGCGAACTCAAAATGGTGCGTTTGACTAAGTATATTCATATCTTAAACGTCTCGCAAAGCATTTAAATTGATTTGATTTACATATTCGCTTGTTGTTCGTAATCTGAGTGCCCCACATAAATCGCTGTCAACTACAGACTAACAAACAAAAAAAAAGGAACTCAACATAAAGTAAATGAAGAAAAGATATAAAAATAAAACTGAATAATCAAGGTTTCAAGCAAGCAATAAAATGACAAACACACGTTTATTTAATACCCTTTACCTGAAGAAAAACGAATTAAACAATAATATATACTTATCCGAAAACTATATCGAGTGAATCACTTGTTCCTTTGTGAGAAGGTTTCTTTTTGGCAATGTAAAATATGTAGATATGGAAAAATGATCTAAATATAATTCCAAAAAATTGTTTTAACTTTTTAACTCCTTCTTTTGCTTATACTAAGCATCTCTTCAAGTTTCTTACAGCCCGTTCAATCTGTTTTCCATTATTGACACAAAATTAATGAGATATTGTCAAATTAAAGACACGCCAACATGCTGAAGTGAAGATCCAGTTGTTCCTCGAGACCTCAGACCAGTTATCCAGTTACTACAAACTAGATACTAGATACCAGATACTAGATACTTTTCAGCGCTATAAGCGATGTGGAGCAGAGACGTGTTGTGACTTGTTTGAACTTGTTCTGCGCACGCGTTTAACACGCGCGCTAATTTTTTCGCCTTCATTATGCGACTGTTGCCCCTCTAAAAGAAACAAAACATAAAAAACGCAACAATATTGGAATCGTATCGTATCAATATTCAAATTAGTTACCCGCGGCGCCAACCGCCGTAACAATATTTTGGCCATGCGTTTTTATATTTCATACATATATTGTATGGTATTGTTTTGATTGTTTGAATCTTTTTTATTCCCCAAACAACAATTTATGAGCTTAAAAGTCACATAAAATTAAAGTCTCAGCATTTTTAATTGACAGGAAGTTAAGCAACAAGCTCTTTTCTACAAGATCTTATTAATATTATTTGTTTAATCTGAACTTAAAATTAATTAATTTTTTTTAATCGCTACACAAACACTTTAGCAATAATTAATTGCAGGCCATTCATCTGATTTATTATTGCACACAAACATAAATAATAATTCAAATCTTATGGTTTTTGTTTAGCTGCAGTTCACTTTGAATAGAGCTTCTCTCTGCATTGACTTAATGCCACTTTATGGTGGTTATATAGTTTAACAGTTATAAACTAGTTCAGTCTCTCTCTCTCCGTCTCTCTCGCTCTCATTGCGAGTTGTTTGCGCTGTCTGCACTTAACACAAACATATTTCATACGGTTAGTAATAGTAGTATATATTCAATTGTGCAGCAAATACACACACACACACACACACACACTCTGTGCTTAAGCTTAGGCCAACGCTTTAAATTGATGGGGTTAAGGGTGGTTGGTTGTCGGGGGCGGGGCGGAGGGTGTGTATCGTTTGCTAGAGGGTTACGTTTCTAAAGGCTTGAGCGGATTTTGTGCATGTTGCCTGTCGGCTTTGGACGTCAACTCAACGCTTCTAAAGAGGGGCAACTGGCGCTACTGTATTGCTTTTGGCCATAGTTTGTTGTTAGCTTGTTGTTGTTGCTTCATAAATTGTTGGCTAAGCGGCAATTCGATTCGACCATGCCCCAACCCATCCCTCCTTTAAACATTTTATTTATTTGTTTACGTTTTTTTTCTTTTTTTCTTTTTTAAACAACAGTTTAGCTTGTTTTATTTGATTATTTTTGTTGATGTTGTTGTTGCTGTTGTTGTTGCAATTGTTGTCGCTGTCTAATGTTCATTAAACGCTTCCGCCTTCGATGGCAATGTTTTGCTGATGAGCAAGATGGATTTTGATGCGAGAGAGAGAGAACACGAAAAATAAATGAAATACTTCAAAGCAGTTGTTGTTGCTGCTGACAAAAATTAAACACAAAGCTTCGCAACCCAAAATGAGGAAAAAGCATAAAACTCGAGTTACAAAAAGTACAAAAAAAATGATGTCTAGAAGAAATAGAAACAAAGCGCAGCATAAATACTCTTTGAATTAATATAAGCATAAATAAAATGATTTAGGAAATGAAAAATATTTATAAAAATCCAAAAGATTGTTTTCTTTTGTGTTCGGTTCATTTAGAACTATAATAACTTAAAACATAATGTTGTTAGCAAACTAAATCTTAACAATATGAATGGATTCTGCCATTAGTAAGCTTCAACACAAAACAGATATGCCTTGTTCGGTTAGTTGAATGCTTTTCACAAATATGTAGATAGATCTGCCAGACAGACAGAAAGACAGACAGACAGACGGACGAACAAAAGCAGAGCACAAATGAATGCAAAGCTAAAAGCGGGAGAGGTGGAGGGGGGGCAAGAGTGCCATACGGGGCACGAGGCAAATGCGGAGCCAATCGAGCCAACAAACCCAACGGACTTGGGCAATTGGGCATAAATTTCTGGCACAATTACAACGCAATCAACTTAATTACATTGAATAATTGGAGATGAAGCCAAAAACTGCTGCCCAGCATGGGGGTAAAAGCGTGGGGGGGTCAGACAGTTAGAGAGTCAGAGAGTAGTAATAAGAGGAAGCTGATATCGTTCAAGCTGGATCTTACACAAATCGGCTCTAAATCGTAACAGTTGTGTGTGTGTGTGTTCTTTGCATGCATTGAAAATTTTTGTAATCAATAGACAATGGGCAAAGGGCATAGGTAATAATAATGCTGGGAGGCGTTGAGGCAAGTCGATTACTTAACAAAGAGATTGAACAAATAAACAAACACAATCGCACTCGCGCGCACTTGGCAAAGATCAATGAATGGTCAAATGGGTATATGAATGAATGAATGAATGAATGAAATAATCATCAAAAAGGGCTTGCAATAAACCAAAGAGAGAAGAGAGAAGCAGCAGCATCACATGGAGTGGGAGTGGATAAAGAAGCGATTTGATTCAATTGAAATGAGGGGAAAACTTCAGCTTTGCTAATTTGCCATATTATTATTGTAGTCGTAGTAGTTGTTGCTGTTGTTGTGAAATTTAAATGAATGAGCCATGCAAATTAAAAGGCAACCTCTGTTGTCCATTGAACGGCCCCCGAAAAACAACAACCGCATTCAACACAGCACACAGACAGAGAAAGGGAGAGAGAGAGAACAATCAATTGTTGTATATCGTTTGTGTAAGCAACAACTCATTCAATTGATAAAGTCCAAAGGGGCTGTTGATCAATCGGAGCAATTGAATCACAGACATTGCAGCGATTGCAGCTGATTCCAAACACACACAAAAGCAACAAACCGCCAACAAAGCTACTCGAAACAAACTTTAACCAGCACGAACACCATCAAGACACAACCCAACTGTTGTATAAATAATTTATATGATTAGGTTAAAGTTAACAAATTGAAGTTCATCTATTTTTATACTTCCAAACTTATTGTTTCATTTTATCTAAGCGCTATTGATTATTTCATTAGTAAAGCCTTAAAGCTGCAACAAATTGATTTCATAAAAGTTTCGAACAATTACAAATACTTTAACAGGATACAAAAAAGCAACTGTTATTGAACTGTATGAAAGTTGTTAAGTGTTTATTAAAGTTAATCTTGATCTATCTAAATTGTTAAACTGTTCGATACTATAATCGCATAATACTACTAAACGTAATATACAAAACAAATTAAACGAGACTTTAAAGTAATTAGTTCATATGAACTATGAACCACAAAAAGGCTGCAATTAAGTGCATTTTATTTGTGAGGGGAGAATTTGTCGCTTTTATGCATCGCTTTGTATTTGATGAGTGCCATAAAGAAGCCGTTAAACGCAGCGACAACTCTATTCATAAGTATTCAACTTTGCCAGGTTATATATACTTGATTTTGTAAACAAAAATGAGACAAGAGCAGGTGCTGTAAAATTCAAAATACACGTATATATGTGTATATAGAGACGGATGCGGTTTGAGTTCAACTTTAAGTTTAACTTTAACTTGAGCTTCGATAAAATTTTTAACGGTTTTCAAAAGGGCGGCAACGGTCGTAAATGTCGTCCGTCTTTTGGCTTTCGTCTTGCGTCTCTGTTTAAGGCATAAAGTTATTAAAAGAACATCTTGGGGCCATTAAAACCACAGAATATATACTACGATAGATAGATAGATAGATAGATAGATAGATGGCTGCTTGGTTGGTTGGATATTTGGTTGGATGAAATGAAATGGACGTTTAGCTTAGCTTAGATGAATTAATGAAAAAGATTCGAGTCGAGAATATTTCCGTTTTAATTGGACGCCAGCCTTTGTGCCATATAAACTTTACGAGCTTCAAAAACGTCTAAACGGCGTCCAAACGAACCGGTTCGGCGTGCGCACCAAATTTGGCAATCCAACCGAGGCGCCATCCAACCAACCAACCAACCAACCAACCAGCCAGCAGCTAACCAACAACTCAGCTCAACTGTTCAACTACTCAACTGCTTAACTATTCAGGCCAAAGTTTTTGTTTCGAATTTTTTTTCTTTTTTTTTTTGTGATTTTTTTTTTGGATTTGCCGATCCGGCCGGTTCTTGGTTCTCATGACAGTGCGCCAAACTTGGTAGCCAGAGATTAGCTGTAACCAGAGACGCGCCAACATGCGACTAATAGAACTATTACACATTATCGAAGTGCAGCAAGCAGCAAGCAACAACAATAACAACAACAACAGCGGGAGATGGAGCAGTGTGTTGGAGGGGGATTGAAGTAGTTCTTACAGATTGTAAGCGGCATACAAAAAGTAGAAGGAGCGAGGAGGAGTTGTTGTTATTATACACTGAACAAAATATTTCCAAACTTTTCTGTTATTTCACCTTGAAAATGAATTAATTTTTTATATTTCATTAAAAATATTTGAACTGAACATAAAAATCTTCTTCTATTCTATGTTTGTATATATTTTTCGTTGAGTGTAGTAGTAGCTATAGCGGACTTCTTAAGCGTAGGCCGTTTAACGTTCCCATGGCACCAACGTCCGTCCCATTTGCCCCTGTCCATGTCCATGGACAGCTCCCAGCCTCAGTTGCCGTATCAGCTTCAGCTTCAACTTCAGCTTCAGCTACAGCTACAGTTTTGAGCCTCAGCTCAGGTGTGGCTCTTTGGGTCTTTGTGGCCTGCGCGTGTTGAAAATTGTTAAGCACTCAACTGGAAAGTTGTCTACAGATTTATGGCCAGCTATAGAACTGTTGCTGCTGCTGCTGCTGCTGTTGTTGCTGCAGTCTCATATTTGGTTGCTTGTTTGCGCCTAACTGGGCCGCGTACAGGTGTCTATATCTCTCCACACTGTGGGCAAAAGCAAAATCTGGCGTCGTACTACAAATTATTGTGAGAAATATCAGCTGTATGGGAATTTCGAGTCTGTCAGCGAATCTGTTGCCAATTGCCAATTGCCGTTGTCTTTGCCTTTGCCTTTGCGTTTGCCAACGAACCAACGAACGAACGAACGAACCGAGCTCTGATTGATTGACGGTTTTTGCCGCCATGTGTGCCAACTTGTGGCACTCGTGGCCTTAGCGCCAGTTTGTCAGTGTTCCCACTCGCATACCGCCAAGTTAGCTGCGTCAACTTGCGTCAAAGCAAAGATATGCAAAAAATGCATTAAACATTTCTGATAGATAACTTGCTTAAAGAATCTTAAACTTACAGAAGTGAGGTTAGTTTTCATATGTTCCCTATATGTATATGTATATGTATATATCAGGCGATTCATATCTATTGAAGAATCTCAATAACAATTCTTAGAGATCATCGCCATACCCATACCATTAGCCATAATTGTATCCTTCTTTTATCTAGACATACTTGTATCTATTAATAGTCGTTTGTGTGGTAGCATTTAAGCTATCGAATAACACAGATATCGATAACGTTCCCGCTTCTTGCCAGTAGTCAGTCTCGTTCATTCTGAGTCTGTTCTTTTTAACCACATGCAATAAGCCACTTCCACTCTAGATGTATGCATGTATATCGGCTTCGGCTTCGGCTTCTGTCAGCTGTCAACGGTTAGACTTTGAAATTCTTGGAGATACCCCCCCCCCACCGCCTTCCCCAACTCCACACTACCAATCGTTTCCACTACTAAATTCTGTGCAGCGTTTTTTTTATTATTTAGTTTTGAATGCCTATGCTGTGGGCATTTTTAGGGCTACATGCCACAAAAACCGCAAGAAATCAATTCCAAGAAATTGTTTGTCTTCCGCTGCTGCGTCGCAACGTGAATGTGGAGTGGAGTCGCCGCTGCCGCCGTCGCTTGTTGCACGATTTTGATATGTATAGAGAAAATAAATCGTCGCATTTGCCACGCTTCATTTAGCTTCTGCAGCAGCAGACAGACAGATAGACTGAAAGACAGACTGAAAGTCCGAGTGGTGCAAATCCGCGTCCGATTCCAATTCCGCTAGCCAAGTCTGTCCATCCGTTCATCCGTCCATTTGTTCATTCGGTGGCAACATTATTGATGGTTTATTAACACGGCATGAGGTGTTGAGTCTGTTTCTGTTGCTGTTGCTGTCCCAGTTAGGTAGGCTTTTACGCCTCTAAAACATGCCCCCGTAATGCCGTGCCCCTCATCTCTCTTTCTTTCTGTCTTTCTTTGTTTCGAGGTGTGCTGCAATTTTGCGCGCTTGTTTTTTGATCGCTGCCTTTTTGGGGTTAATTTCATTGGCAACAAAACAACAACAACAACACAACAACAACAAATATAATAATAATAAAACTAAAATTAAGTGGCGAAAGGAAGTGAAAAGCGTTGCACAAAGTCAGCCTCATTTGATAGCTACAATTCACTCTAGCTGGTGAGACAATGACGAACAACCAAACCCCATCACGATGATGATGAGTCTTTGGGTCTTGGGTACGTTTCTGTGCCTTGTAACGGTTTGTTTCGAAAACGAAACCAAAACGAACTACAACTACAACAACGACTACTATCAAGGTGCGGAAACTCGAGGCGTGACATTAGCCATTGAAAGTCCAGCCAACAGTTGGACAAACAGCTAACAACAACCGTTGCCAGCTAATGACAGCAAAAAAAAAGCTTAACACTTATGCTGAGTGTAGTTTGTGTTATTTGTTTTTGGTTTTATTAGGCACATACATTGCACATTAGTGCTATGCCCTATTGAGACATTAAATGTGAAGAGCTGTGCAACTGTAGTGTAATGGATATTTTGATATTAGGAAATCACAAAAAATATTTGGACGTTGACTCGAATATGTGTTAGTCACTGGAAAGGTAATAAGGTCATTAAGTAAATTGATTAAAAAGGTTATAAAGATTTTGTAACAAGGCATCTCCGAGCATATAAAGTAGTTGTTTCCGAGTTGATCTCAGTGGCAAACTATAAATATAACTATAACTCTTTTCGTTTTCCGCTATGCTCATGTCATCAAGAACAGCAAAAACTAGAGTTTGGAAAATGTTTCTATTCAAGTCGTTGGAGAACCAAGAAAGATATCAAGCATGCAGAAATTCAGGCACTTTCCAAAACTGCGTGCAAGCATACACATACACATACAAAACAAGGACAGTCGCTTTAAGGTTTAAGATATCTCCTAGTGGTGCTCTTTCGTTCAGAGTTTTTTTTAGCTTTCACCTTAGAAAGTTGAGAACTTTAAATTCTTGCCGCTTTGAAGGAATATCCATACAACACGTACAAGCAGTTGACCAGAGAAGTTGTCCCCAATTTGCGTTGTGGCATTCGCTTGTTATTTTCTTTTGGTTTTGGGGGGCCATCCGTTTAACCCTTGGTCGAAAAATTTTTGCACTAAATTATGCTAAACATTTTACAAATTGCAAAAATATTTGGTCGGTCACTTGCGGTTTTCAATTAAAATGCTTAAATTAGACACACACACACACACACACACCTGTGCTCTCTCCCTGTGTGTGCAGTGTAGGTTGAGAGAGAGAGAGAGAGAAGGGGAGAGAGGGGGAGAGAGAGAAAAGAGGTCCTGGTTACTGCGGCGCAAACTAATTAAAAACAAGCGCTCGGCCACTTGAGCAGCAGCAGCGGCGGCAGCAGCGGCAGCAGCATGTAAAATAATTTCCAGTCTATTTTCGCACACACACACACACACGCTTATTATGCATACACACACACACACACATGGGGTAGGCTGAATTTTGCAGCTGGTTATGGTGACTGCGGTCCCAGGCAATGCTACATAGCTATTTATAATTACCTTGTGCGGCTTTAGTTTCTGCCGAACAACTTTTTGCGTAGCAGCTAAAATCTAATTTGTGAACTAGTCGCATGAGTTTTGCCCCCCCCGCTGCTAGCTCGTAACTTGAAATCAAATAGAGCTACAAAATTAAGCAAATAAACATAAAATTTACCACATTGCGCATACGTCAAGTGGTCCAGCAAAGAAAAGTCTCTCTCTCACATTAGACAGAGCATTAAGTGTGGAAAGGATTCAGATTCAGATTCAGATTTAGCGTTGAATGCTAATTCACATGGTCTGCCAGTCAGTCGAGCAGTCATTCAATCATTCAGTCACTCAGTCAGTTAGTCAGTCAGTTAGGAAGGACGGAAGGAAGGAAGGAAAGAAGGAAGGACGAGCATGTCACGTTTCTTGAGCCGCATTTCAACGTCATACCCAATGCCTGCCCCCGAGCTGCTTGCGGTCTGTCCAACTGCCTGCCAGCCTGCCTGCCTGTCTGTCTGTTTGTTTGTTTGTTTGTCAGTGTCTGCTTGCTGCTGACACTGCAGCAGTAAAAAACACTCAACGGCTCGAGCTAAATACTTCATTTATTTTATGAATAAAAACCAAAGAACTGAGCCCTGTCGCAGTCGCAGTCAAATCGAGATGAGCCGAGGAACAATGGCAATGCAATACGTTATAGCCAACTACCCAACCACCCACAACTCACACACACACACACCCACACACACACACTTTATATCACTCTAAGTGCACCACCCACTCGACATACAGCTTTAAGTGTTGGCAGCGACGATGACTTCCTGTTTATCAGCGTCTGGACGGCAGCTGACTTCCACTCTCCACACTCAACTCTCTCTCTCTCTCTTTCTTTCTCTCCACTCTCTTTCTGTGGTGCTGCTTCGACTTGTTCTTGTTCTTCGCACCGGCTCCGGCTCCAAGTGGCGTTGGTGCATGCTGAAGCGTCCACTTTGGTGCCATTCACATGGCTCGCAGCAACACCACCACCAACACCACCACCAGCACCAGCACCGCGACTCGCACTAGCACCAGCACCACCAACAGTGAGATAGGGTTGTGGTTAGGGCTCAAGATGCAGACTGCAACGTAGCAAACTTTCCAAAGGGAGCGAAGAGACGGCAACAACAGGCTGAGAGCGAACCCCTGGTCTGCGTTATGCATGTGGTTGAGAAATACCTTTGCACCACCACCACCACCACCACCATCACTATCACCAACAGGAACAGCAACACCACCACATAGACAGACAGTGAGGTGGAAGCTTCGTGTGGTAACAGGGTGGAGGTAAGTAACGCCTGCGGGCATTTATGGGCTGCGTTTATTTATTTTTTATAAATTTTAATGCTGAAATTGTAGAACTTTATATTCTGAAAGGGGCCAACAAACAAGCTCGTTGTTGTTGTTGTTGCTGTTGCTGTGTGGGGTTTCTTGCCGCAAAATTATAATTCTTATGCTACATACTTAAAGATAAGATTACAAATAATTCATAATTGGATTCATGCTAAACACAAGCAGCAGCAGCAACAACAACAACAACCAGCAACAGTCTTCAAAAGAATAGCCCAACACCAGACATCAAGCGAGCCGGAAGCAGCACAGCTCATTGTTGTTCCTGTTGTTGTTGTAGTTTTTGTTGGCTTTCAGATGTTGCAGCATAGTTAAGAAACCAGGCTAGATAAACTTAAGCAGCAGCAGCAACAATGATGTTGGCAACAATAGAAAAAACCACACACACACAGAGGGAGAGAGAGAGAGAGAGAGAGAATGTTGCAAAAGAGCTTAAAAATATTTTAGAAAAAAATAAAATTCTCTGCATATAAATTTAATAAACTTAATAAAATACTGCGAATTTTGTAGTTGATTCAACAGTTTTTTTTTCTTCTTCGTCTGTTAGGGGAAATAAAAAAATCTGAAGATAAATGCATTATGGTTGAGCTAGCTAAGCGTTTTAGCGCACACTTTGTGGCTATGTGGTTAATTTGGCAAATTATTATTCGTTAATTTGATTAATTTTGGTTTCATTTGCCTCCAAGTAAATCGATTTAATGCAATTGCCATAAAACGAACTTATGATTGCTAATCAATTTAAACGTATAAGTATAAGTATTAAAGACAGATTTGCAGTTACAGAAAATGTCAAAACATGTATGGCTCAGCGCTCTAAGGAGTTTTGCTCCGAACTAATATGAGATACTTATTATATAAAATTAAGCCCTTTAGAACGTACCAATCCCTTAAGTGACTTCTTTGAAAGTGACTTTTATGCAGTGATTTCTTAAAATGATGTTCTTCAAGTTACATCTTAGAACATATGTGTTAATTGCCATCATGGAAAGTGAAGTCCTGGAAAGCGAAGTCCTGGAAAGTAAAGGCTTCGGAAAGTAAAGGCTTCGGAAAGTGACTTCTTGGAAATGACTTCTTGGAAGTGACTTGTAGGCAATGACTTCTTAGAAAATGACTTCTTGGAAATGAATTCTTGAAAAGTAATATTTTAGAGAGTGGCTTCTAGGCAATGACAAATGGCAATCCAAAAGAGACTTTTCGAAAGTGTCTCCATTAAAGTGACTTCTCCAAAGGGTGAGTTCTCGAAAAAATGAATTATGGAAGATGATTTCTTCTGTTTGATAATACCTTTCTAATCAGCTTATAAATTCTATTCAAACTTATTTTCAGTTAAACTTCCTTTAATCGAAAGGACACGAGTTCAAAATAATGACAAAATATATATATTATTTGATGTGACAACCGCAAAATGATCGTCAGTTGATGTTGATTGTGTTGCCGATTTAAGAGACAGGCAACGAATTTGATGGTCAACCAAAATGCTGAGGTCAAAAGCGTAAGCAATGTGTTTAAATAAATACAAGTTACAGGGATGGTGGCGATGATTCAGATGGATGTTTGATATCTGTGTGTGTGTGGGTTGTGCGGTTGAATGCAAATTAAAGTTGCAAATTATAAACAAACACACACACACACACAAATATGTATGTATATATAGCACACGCAACGCAATGCAATAAAAACAGCACAAAATAATATTTAACCAAACAAAAAAATGTATGGAGAAAAAAAAGGCAAGAAGCAAAGCGTAGAGAAGAGAGCAGCTGCACCAAAAAAGTATGCTAGCAAAATTGTTGCTTCTTTTGCATAAATATGAATAAATTAAAATCAGAATCAACATTTTTTTTTGTGATATGCATACACGGTTTGAGGCCTCACTTGGTTGGCTCTCCCGTTCGGCTCGTTTGGCCCGGACATGGACATGGACATGAATCCGGACATGGATACGGACACGGACACGGACATGGACATGGACACGAACGCGGACGCGGACAGTGGAAAATCGAATCAACTGGGTTGCGTGTGTGCAGAGGGTGTTAGTGGTGGGCGGTGGGTGGGGGGTGGTGGTGCAACCAAGTGACTGACGCACTTTTTGTGGCCTGCAATTAAAAATTGCGCGCTGTTGCACATTTAATTATTGGGAATCGGCTTTCAGGTAATCATTGTTAATGGCAACTACGCTGCATTTAATCTTAACGGTAATATTGTTATTGCTGTTGCTGTTGTTTTCTTTTTTATAACCAATCCAACCTCATACGAACGCTGTTGTTGTTGTTTGTGCAACCGTCGCCTTTAAGTTGTCATTGCTCATTTGCATACACCGATATGCATATATACATATATATATATTGATATAATTACTCCTGTCGTAAGGGTGATCTGCAAAATTTCGACGCCAACATAAATACGCATTATCCATAATTTGGTGCAATGGCATTAAGTGAAACGAATACGAAAACGAAAAAACATAATCAAATCATGTTTAAATAAGGTTCTTGTTCATTAATTACAATTTAAATGCATTGTAAACTGATCAAAGGCAATCCATAAATTGCTTTTACGTATAGAAACAATAATAAACATTTTGTTCCACTGTGCACCGCTGGACACTTGCAAATACAAATAACAGGTAGGCAGGCAGGCATGCAGGCAGGCAAAAGCTTCATTTTAAAATATTTATGCTTTAAAATTGCATAAGCTGAAGCGATGAGCGTTTGTACGCGCGGCGTATGCGTGATATGATGCGAAATTGACTACAGCAATCCAAAATCGCTTCTGACATATACGCACGTGTGTGTGTGTGTGTGTGTGTGTGTGTGGGCGTGCTTGTAAGTGAGTCACAACGTTGATCCAATAACTCGAATGAAAATAAATTTGCATGACACCATGACACAGTGACAGAGACAGCTAACAAAGAGAGAAGCGAACTGTAAACGAAATATATATGTATATATATATGTATATAATATACATGTATATAATATACAAATATTAATATATCTATTAGTTTGGTATTCATATTCACATTTTAACCGAACATTAATTGGAACTAGCGAGAAATTGTCGGTAAATTAATTATACTCGATTTTCTAATGAGTTACACACACACAATATGTATGTGTGTACGTGAATGCTTATAACAAGAAAAGGTATGGATATTGTGAATACAAATATCTTTGGGTATATAGTACAAAGACCATTCAGGTAGTTAACCTCAAGGCATATTAATGTATGTAGCTTCAATCTTGTCTTTCTATAGAATATAATGCTCATAATACATATTTCGTATTGTATTTTTATATCCCAATACTGTGATTGTATATATATATTTAAATAAGTAGATAAATAAGTATACACACAGAATAGTTTTGTGCTAAGAGCAGCTTTGATCTTTGCTTATCCCAAGTATTTCGGTCAAGGATTTCGGAAATGCGGCACAAAAGTAAGCAAGAGAAAGACATGAAGAGAGATGCAAAGAGTGACTGAGAGAGAGAGAGTCCAATTAGAATTTGTTTGATTTAAGCCCTGAGATAATACAGAATAACGAACTATTCAGATAGAAAAAAAATGAGACAAATTGCAAAGAAAGACAAAAATATTTCTCATTATTGTTGGCAATATTAAAAATGATATTTTAGTAGGGTGGCAGAATGGTGGGGGGGGGGGGGGGGGGTGAATTAAATGCAAAAGACTATCACAAGAAAAAGCACAAACGACCAAACAAACAAACGAATGAACGACAAAAAATATCCAACAATATGAATAAAAAATAAAAAAAAAAACATAATCTTAAAAAACTGCACACGATGCAAAGCAACAATAACAACTGCATTATAAGCGGCAGGAAGAAGAAGACAACGCCATGGCACAGCCTCGATAAAAGTAAGCGAGATTCGGTGCCACAAGGAGACAGAGACAAAGACAGAAAGACATATCGAGAGTGAGTGTGAGAGAGAGAGAGCGAGTGAGCCCTGCTGCTAAGACGCCGTTTGCCTGGCTTGGATTAAAGTATCAGGCTGGAAATTTGAAACCTTTTTAATAACAGCAACAAAAATAACAACAACAAGGGGAACAAGGAGCCTGGATAGGGCGACGGCTCAGCTCAGCCAGTTGAAGAGATAGCCTGCAAGAAGGCGAAGCGAAGCGGGAAGCACAAAAAAAAAGAACCCAAACTGAAACCGACTGAAAAATTAAACAACAACCAAGAAAACGACGACGACGACGACGATGTAGCGGTCTTCAAAAAGAACACGGCGAAAGTATAATGTTGCACTGCCTAGCCAAGGCAGAGGGAACAGGGGGTGTGCCATGAAGGTTGTGTAGAGGCGTGACGGGACAACGAGAGAGAGAGAGACTGTAAGAATGAGAAAGATGGATGGAAGGAGATGGAGGGTCGTGGCATCAATGTGACGTGGTTGAGGTTGCAGTTGTTGTCGTTGTCGTTGCTGGTACAAAAGGGGATACGAAGGGGTTTCTCCTTCCTTCGTGCAAGGATTGGTTGACTACGACCCTGACCACCTTTCCATCAGCAACAGCAACAGCAGCAGCAACAGCAGCAACAGCAGCAACAGCAGCAGCTACAAAAATATTTTTAATAACAAGGCCGGCCGCATAAATAACATCGAAATATGAGCCTCCATCCTGGCAATGCAGCAACAGCAGCAGCAGCAGCCATCGTGTCCTTCGGCCAGTCCAGCCAGTTCAGACCATGCCAGCGTCTTTTGACCATTAAGATATTGCATTATCCACCGCGCTCCCTCTTTCTCTCACTCTGACACTGATTCTACCTCTTGAAACGAACAGCAGCAACATTTACATAGTTCCTGGAACAGTTGTAAACCGGTTTGACAACTCTGCAGATCCATCCATCCACACACACACACACACGCACGTGTGATGCAACCCTTTTGCGACAAGGGTGCGAATACACAAGCAAAATAAATAAATCAGTTGAGAGCTTTCACGAAACAAAGAAGCATGATCAGCTAGAGATGCATAATGTGACAATATATGAAAAAATCCAAATCAAAAGCTAGTTAAATCTGGTTAATCATTAGATCTAAGATATTCAGTTTAAGCAAAGTGAAAACTTATTGTAAACAAATATTCAAAACGGCGTAAAGATCAACCTTTTTAATGAATCAGAAACTTAAGTTCATTTTTTTTTTTTGTAATAATTGTAATTAATTTGATAAGCTACTAAAAATATTTAATATATAATAATAAAACATTTATCAATTTTAGAGGATTCGCAATGCTTTTAGACCTAGATTTTCATATAATGCAAGTTAAAGAATATTTATTCCCATACTCTTAGTTAGTTCTTCAGCCAGAAGGCAGGTTATACGGTTACTTAAAAATCATCAAAACAAAACAGTTCTTAAGTCATTTAAAAATCTTAGCTTAAATAAAATCTAATAAAAATACAAAGTTCTTTCCATTTAAACTTGTTTCCGTATCTTAAAAATTTAGTTTATGCGGCAATTCAATCAAAAATCCTGTTTTGCAGAGCATTTAAAGCTTCGTCTTGAAACCAACTTAAATTTGAACAGCAAATCAGAATAATTTTGCTTTCTGGCTGTTGACGCATTTGCCCTAACCGCTTGCCTTTGACTTAATCACCACATGACGCGGCATCGTTCCCAACCTCATCCTTACAATCATCATAATCATCATCGTCATCGTCATCATCATCGTCAGCGTCATCGTCAGCGTCATCGTCAGCGACAGCGACACCCTTCAGCCGCAATTGTAAGACGCGTCGTTTCGTTGGTCCCGTTGCGACATAAGGGCTGGCATTGGTTTTGGGGCTTGAATGCGTGCCGCTTATCAATGCAAATTGCTGACGACAACCAAGCTGCCCCTTCCCCCCCACCAACTTCAACTCGAACTCAACAATAAAGAGGAAGGGCTTGAAAGTGGAACGAGAGTAGCGAAGTGGACCCTCACACACTGCGGTTGGCAAGAGCCTGTTTATAGTTTGGCAGCAACTAAATTAAAATTATTTCTACTTGAGTGACGTTTAGTGCAAAGTTGGCTATAACGGAGCCTGAGCCTGATTCGGAGCCTCATACGAAAATACATCAGAGAAATCGTTCCACTAAGAAAATCAATGGATGTTAAGTCTTATTGATTTTGGTTATCTTCTCTCATATAATCAAATTTATATAAGTTTTATTTTTTTTAATTGGTGATAATAATTCCAAAGATTTTTCAAAAAACAAGTTTGAATGCAAATTTGAAAAATAAATATTTTTAAATTTTTTTGTTGTGTTGAAATTAAACTTTTCTTAAACGAAAGGGTTTAACGAACAATTTTAATAGCATCAATTATTTTTTTTCGAGTGTCTTTATGAAGTTTGCAGTGTGGACACTGAAGCTTGATATTGCCCCATTCCTCATGCCCCATGCCTGAATCTCGATAC
The DNA here is from genome assembly GCA_035044465.1 of Scaptomyza tumidula. Classification (NCBI taxonomy): domain Eukaryota; kingdom Metazoa; phylum Arthropoda; class Insecta; order Diptera; family Drosophilidae; genus Scaptomyza; species Scaptomyza tumidula. The sequence continues at coordinate 1,603,506 of JAWNNW010000130.1, forward strand.
CTTTCGTCTGATGCCTGATGCCAGGACCCATGAAAACAAGTTTATCGGGTCCAGCTGCAGCAGAGGGGGATTCATTCGAAACGGTTGTTATGTAGGGATGGTTAGGTGGTTTGTTGGTGGGGGGGGGGGGCTGTAAGCATTTTGATTGCTATTTTTCAGCAGCACTTGTTATTGTGCTTATTGTTGTTGTTGTTGATGGTATCAAGTTATAATCGTTGGCCCAAAACAACCAAAACCAAAAAAAAAAAGGCTAAGCAATAAATAATAATTATGATAATAACAAGCAACAACAACAACAATAACAGTAACACCAAGAACACACAAATCAAAGTGTGGCGCTTGCAATTCTCGACAAATGACACATTGAGACAAAAGGGTTAACAAAATACAGAAACAAACAACCAAAAACAAAAAAAACTCGAAAAAACAAAACAAACGTAAAGTGTAAAGTCAAACAATTAAAAACTCAATTAGCGCCATATTGAAAAGCTGCCAATCATTTGCCATGTCTCTGTATATGTATATGTGTATGTGTGTGTGTCTCTATTTGTGTATGTGGATGTTTTTAGTGCTTCTGGTTTGTTTGCATTGTGTGCCGCAAATTGGTCAAAAGTACAAAAATATCAAAGATTCGACTGCAAAACAAAAACGAGCATTGAAACAAATAACAAAAAAAAAAAAAAAACCGAATCAAACAAAAGGCAAAGGCAAATGGCAAACCTCACAAATAGAGCGTGAAATTGACATAAAAGAAACAAAAAAAAAAATACAAACAAACGAAACAAGCAACACAGCAACAGCAACAAGAACAACAACAACAGCAGCAGCTACAAATGCAAAATAGCAAAGAATTTTTTATTTTTTGGGGCAGTAGCATGAATTTCAACTGCATAGATACATATGTATTTGCATATGGGTGTTACCGTGCCAAGTGCACAAGTCTGCACATGTGTGTGTGTGTGTGTGTGTGTAGCCGGAAGGATAGAGCATATGGGGCAAGCATATGGCTAGAAGCATTGTATCATCATAATAGGAGCAAGAGCAAGAGCAAGAACGAGATACAGAGTGTACAAAGAAAATGGCTAGCAAAAGGGTTAAGGTGCAAGTAGAAGCAAATAAAGTTGTGCACACGATTACAAATGAGTTGTTGAAAGAATTGCAAACCGAACGTTGAACAAGAACAAAACGAAAACAATCGATACGATACAAATGAAGACAATTACTTCAATGATAAAAGATTTAAATAAACTTAAACCTAACTTGCCTTTAAATATAGCAAATTTGTTTGCTTGTGATAAACTTGATCACATTTTCAATTGCACGGTTAAAAGCTTCGTCAGGACCTTTAGGGTCCCCTTTGGTACCCCTTTGCACCCCCTTGCACCCGGTGTATTGGTTTCCGTTGTGGAAACACTTCAAATGGCAATCTAATCATTTTCTTACTCAAGCTTCCAGGGCTGTCGGCTAATCAGCAACAACACAACACAACAACATCTGCATCAGCGTTAGCGTTAGTGCGACAGTGACAACTTTGTGTCTAGACTTGGCCACGCCCACTTCTTCTTCTTGGCTTTTGCCGCCCATGTTGGTTGGTGGTTGTTGGCTTGTTGGGTTGTTGGTAAGCATTTGTTAGCTTGCTTGATGGGCAAAACCGAGCGTCAGCAGAAAAAAACGGAAAGCGGCAGCCAAATGCAATTATGAAAATTCATTTGATTTGTGTTTATGATTTTGCCAACGTCCGTTGAATGTTTAAAAATGTAATTTAGCATAAGGATGACGATGACGATGACGATGAGGATAACGATAACGATGTGGATGAGGATGAGGACGAGCAGGAGGAAGAGACGAGAACCTGCAAGCGAGGACTGTTGGATATTGCCACAAAAAAGTGCAAATCATGGGACTAAAGATCTTAAGATTCAAAATGTTTGCAACTGCAACAACAACAACAGTTCAACTGCATGTCACAAACCATTCGCACCCCATGCATATGCAACACGCAACTGTTGCAAAAGTTTTTGCCGTTGTTGTTGCTGTTGTTGTTGCAAAGGTGTACGGATTTTACTTTTACTCAACTCATTGCCTCGTAATTAGTGGAAATTACTTGTGCCGCTTCCCCCAAAATACAGCAACAGCAGCAAATAAACGAACAACAGCAACAGCAACAACAACAACAACGTGCAACATGCAACAGAAAAGAAGAAAAAAAAGTGCGGCTGCAGCTGAGAGTCGCTTGTAATTACCGCAACGATCACCAAACACACAAACACACACACAGACACTGATCAACGTCAACGTTGCCGCTTGCCACAGGTGCGTGGCACAAGCAAAAACTATAAGAAGACAACAACGACGGCGACAAGTGGCTGCCACAGGCAAGCAGCCAAGCAGTATCGCAAATACACTGCCATGCAACAAAGGCTGCAATAAAAAAAAATTCACAGAAATAATCCAAAACAACTAATAAAAATAATAAATCAAATTATATGTAGTTGTATTGCCTTAACATATAATTTATTTTATTATTTTTATTAGTTGATTGGTTTAGTTATATATATATATGTGTATATATATATAACTAATCTAATCAACTAATAAAAATATTGTTTTTGTATTACCTTTACATATAATTTTTTTTATTAATTTTATTAGTTGATTCGTTTAGTTATATATAAATATGTATATATATATATTATATATATACTTTAATGACGTAGAATGATTTAAGTCTTCATTATTTATGTTACTTAAAAAAGAATTATGATTAAAATTACATTTTAAATAAAACTTGACTAAAATAAATTTGAAAATATATTCAAATATTAAATATTTAAGCAATTTTAATTGAAAAGTTTTTGTCACAAATAAAACTTTTTTATTACATTAAAAAACCAAAAACAGGCAAACGATTTGTTTTTATTCATAGTAAAAATACTAGCAAACAGTAAATTTAAAATTTAATTAATGTAAATGAATATAACATAGTTTTGGGATTATTAAGATTAAGTGCAGCTTATAATGAAGTATTTTAAACAAGAATTGCTTAACTTTTTCATGCATATTTTGTGTGTTAAGCCGCATAACAAACTTGAAATGCTTTTGCTCTCAGCTCTTGCTAGAAGTGCAAGTAAATAATAAAAATAATAATAAAAAACGCACAAAAAAACCAAGAAAAAAAAAAGACTGAGACAGAAGCACACAGTGTAAGTGAGAGATCGAGAGAGAGAGAGAGAGAGAGAGGGAGAATAAAAAAATAAAAAACTTAGCTCTGGACATGACACGGCAATTTGTGTCGCCAACGACGGCTTGCAAAAATTAATTTGTGTCCGCTGTTATTATAAACTTTTTCTGTTGTCGTCGTTGTTGTTGTTGCTGTTGTTGTTGGTGTTGCGGTTGTTGTCGTTGTCTTTATTGAATTAAGCGGTTTCGTATAACTCGATATCAATTTGTGTCAAAAAAGCCGAAACGAGCAAAAATCTCGGCCTGTGTTTTTGAGCCAGCGGCAAGGTAAGCTTCATTCGCACTCTCCCCAATCTCTCAACGAACGACCTCGTTTACCTCACACACTTGCTGGACACACACACACACACACACTCTTCAAGTGTAGTATGTGGGTGTGGGGAGGTGTGTGTGTGTGTGTTACCGTTTTGATTTCTGGATGTAGTAATATGATGACGAGAAGCGAGAAGCTGGCGTCTCATTTGCACTTGACATTGACAGCAGCAGGCTGTTGCTGCCGTTGTTGTTGCTGCTGCTGCTGCTGTTGCTGCGTCTCGCATCAACACTTTATGCTTCATTTGTTTGCCGCACAGCTGGCCAGTGGCAGCATCTTGAGCCCAGTCAGCCGTAGTTGTTGTAGTCAGCGCTGCCCAATCAATTGGAAAAGTAAACAAAGCTACATAAGAAAGAGCAAGAGGTTGCATATAAAATTGATATATATATATTTATATATATCCTGTATATCAAATGGCCCAGGCCAGGTCAGAGAGAGACGCCATTAAAAACCCTTTTTATATATTTTTGGGTATACTTCACTCTTGATTGTGCGCCACTTCATTCAGTTGATTCCACGTTGCCACTTCTCTGTGCAACTTTTGCTGCCACCTTCCACCTTCTCTTCTTCCCCCTGTCCGTTTGTTCTGGCTGGTACTTTGACAAAGTTTTTGCTGGCGGTAAGTTTTGCGAGAGTTGTTAAACTGTAAATTCTTCTTCAGTGGGCCCCGGTTAATTAATTGAGTTAAGAACAGTAATGTTCTCGTTTGGATACTGCTTGTTTCAGGTAGTATCCAAAGTACGTGACGACTGCACAACAAATGACAAAGCAATGTTTCTCCCATGTTTGTTTACTTTGTATAATCATCTCTCTCTGTTTTTAATTACAAGCAGAATTTCCTTTGTTGCACTTTCCACACACGTCGCAACATTTACTTTTCACTTCGCGAATCACAACTGAACGAGCGAAAATATATATTTATATATATAAAATAATACCCAATCACGATTTTGAAACATTTCACAAAAGGTTTAAAGAGATATTAAGCAGAAGAATGCTTGTTGCATACATTTAAAACGTGTGCAACAAATACTTTTAACTACAATCACATCTTTTCTCTACTCTACACACCTTATCACTTCTTCTTCCTGCTGCATCTCTCAACTAAGGACACTTAAGCACTCACAGGATCTTAAAGAATTATAGCCTTTGTATTATTTCAATATAATAAAATAATAAATAAAAGCGAGAAATCCCGACTATTAGATACCCTGAACTCTATAATTAACGCGAACAGTCAGTGCTTGCAAGTATGTGTGTGTATAATGCTTGACTTGACTTAACTCCAATGTTCTATATCTCCGGTGTTTCTCAACCGATATTGATATAAATTTCACAGTTTTCTATTAAAGTTTTCCATATTCAAGATATGGTTGTTATCGATCGCATGTGTATATTGAAAACGGTAAGAGTTATCGATTAGACAAGCTTATATACAAAATCTGTAGTCTCTAGCTCTCAGAGTTGCATACTCTCTCTCTCTCTCTCTTTTGAGCCATTTTAAATGGGTTTCGGGATATAAAATATAAATCAATGTTTCATTTTGTTAAGTTCATAATAGGTGATAATATATTTTTTATTTCACTCCCAATTGACCAGTTTATGCCTGTCACATATCATTTATACATTATCTATGTTTATGTGTATGTTCGTGTGTGTGTGTGTGTGCATACACAATTTTGGGCTTTGAGTGCTGCGTGCTGCGCTGCCATTTGCAGTCGAGACAGCGCCAATCAATTAGCCAAATTGTGCATAAATTTGCGACGCTTATCAATGTCAATATTATCATTATAACAATAACTGCCTGCCTGCCTGTGTGTGTGCGTGTGTGTGTGTGTGGGAGGTAGAAAAGGGGCGTAACGAGGCGTGGTCGTAAGGCAGTTCCCTTAAATTAACACATATTTCAGTTTATAGCATAGGAAATATTATATTTCTACATCAAGGAAGAGAGAGAGAGAGAGAGAGAGAGAGCGAGACGTCAAGGGGGTTTCTCTCTCTCTCACTCTCTCGTTTCACAGTCTCTATCTTGCTCTTTCTTAACTTGGCTAATACAATAAATTGCAATATCGATAAAATACACGAACGTCACGCATCGCTCACGACTATCGACTCAACTCCCCCCACCCTCCACTCCACTTCTTCCACCCCACCCCTCTTCACCCATACGTACGCTCATTAGATCGGCCTCATTTTATGGCGTATGGGCGTTCAAGTGGGCGTGTACCAGATTCTGTAGCTTGTGCATAGACATAAGCATGTGTTGAACACTGCAAAGGGAGAGTGAAGGTGGTGGGCGATAGAGAGGGGGTGGGTGGGTTGGATGGGAGGGGGTTTCGTTTGTCGTTTTGGCTGCCGCCCTGTCTGCGCAAATGGCGCAGCAAATTGAATTTCGTTTATTGATTATCCAGGCATTTTATTTTCTTTCTTTCTTCTCCTCCTCTTCTTATACATATACAATTTCTATCTTATTGTTGTTGTTGTTGCTGTTGTTGTTGCTGTCTTGACTGGCAGGATATAAGAACATAAATGGAATGGGGTGTTGGTGTTTGCTGGAGAAGGGGGCGGGTGGGGGGCGTTACTGTTACTGTGTTACAATTTATGCAATTTATGGCCCAACAGATGTTAAATTAACTTTTTGCCAAGCCTCTGACAACAACAACAACAAAAATAAAATAAATTAGATGCTTCAAGCTCAACAAAATAGAATAATATAGATGCCACACACACACACACACACACACACAAATACAAATAATAATAATATCATTATATGACGGATCCAAATCGCAATCGCTAAGAAAAAAGGTGAAACTGTCATTTTGGGGCGACAAAATGAGTGAATACGAAATGTTTGCTTCAAACCAAGTTCATAACAAACTGGTCAAGTCAGGCAGTCACTCATTCAGTCAGTCATTCAGTCAGTCAGAGAGTAAGTTAGTTAGTTGTTGGTCTTCATGCAAGTGCCAAGAATTGAACTGCGAGCGGAAGATACTGTTGGCTTTCATGGCCATTAAACTGTGGGACCATTACAAAACCGTGGCACGTAGCCATTGTCAATCATTATGACAACTTAACACACTCACACACACACACAAACATGTGTTGGTGGACCATGCATCAAAGTGCCAAACTGTGCCCAGCCCAAACAAGCCAAGAAGTAAGTAAAATAGCAGTTAAAAGTTAAAAGTAACATTCACACACACACACAAACACACACACATTTAAATACAATAATGATCAAGATAGATTACAAGTCAAAAAGCAATACGAATTGAATACCAAAGTCCAAGCGAAGCCAAGTAGCTGATATGCATAAATTAAAAATAACAAGTAAGAAGGCTCTAGTCGAGATATCCCGACTAGACTATACCCTGATCCCTATACTTTACGCGTACAGTCAGTGCTGGCAAGTATGTGTGCGTGTGTCTACGCACATACTGCATACAAAACTTCAATGTCCCATATCTCCGGTGTTTATTATCCGATTTCAATAAAAATTTCACAGATTGTCATTATTTTGTTTTATAATTCAAATTGCATCTCAAAGTTTTCAAAATTCAAGATTTTTTTGTTATCGATCCCATGTGTATATCGAAAACGGGAAGAGTTATCGAAAATCGGAAAGAAACTTGTACTGCCTAGGGATTAGGCGAGCTTAAGTTCCAAATCTGGAGTCTCTAGCTCTTATAGTCTCTGAGATCGACGCGTTCATACATACAGACGGACAGACGGACAGACGGACAGACGGACATGGCTATATCGACTCGACTTTCGATGCTGATCAAGAATATATATACTTTATAGGGTCGGAGATGCTTCCTTCTACCTGTTACATACTTTTGCACAACTTCATTATACCCTTTTTTCCCATTTTTAATGGGATCAGGGTATAAAAACTATGTAATAAAAAACGAAAACTCAAAAAAAGTAACACAAAAGAATTCGATTTAAATAAAGTGCAGGTGTTTGTGCCTCTCTCTCTCTCACTCTTTCTCTCTTTGTCTGTCTTTCTCCATTCCTCTCCTTTTTCATGAGTTCATACTCTTCATACATAAGTTCATACAATCAATAATCGTTAACCATATGTGCGAGGAATGCTAACTGACGAAAAAAACAATAAATTTAATATCCTACAAAATATATAATAAATTGTATTATTTTATCGCTTTGTTAACCAATTAAATATGTTCATGTCTGGATTACGTTCCATACTATATATATATATATATTTATATATGCTTGATCAGCCTTGCGAACTGACTCGATTTGACCATCTTCCTCTTTCCGACTGTTTTAATGCAAAGCTTATCTATTAGTCTTTGAGCTAACAAGCTGAAACTTTTGTTATTGTCTCTCAGCGATCAGATTGAACTACTATATCGTGTAGCTGATATATAAATGCACGATCTGTAATAAGATCCTATGTTGAATATATTGATGCCCAATGCTTAAATACACTACTAGAAAAGTATTTAAGTTCGCACTTTCAGCGACTGCGGTTGCTCATTTCATACGTTAAAAGTTAATTTTTCCTTTTTTGACAAAGAGCAAAACCCCAAAAAAAAAAACAAGCGTGTGTTAATTGCGAGTAGACGACAAGGAAATACCCTGTATGAAGGGAAAATTCCCAATAAAATACTCACCATCAGCATAATAATCCTCTCGCAGCAACAACACATACATAAGATATTGCACTCACACACACAAACAGACACAAGAAAAAGTCCCAATAGGAACTTCTTAGTACTTTATGCTCTTCTTCTTTGTATTGCCTTTGCAATTGGAGAGTTAGCATTGGAGAGTTAGCATTGGAGAGTTAGCATATGCAAAGTGTCACGCCACGCTTAAAACAACAACAGCACCACATGTGAAAATCTACAAAAAATTAATTGCGCAGCAGGCTGCCTGCATTTGCACAGAAAACACTTTAAAATCAATATCGCGGTTAGTTTTCGATACGGCTAATACTTCGCGCACATTCGGAACACTAAATAAACACAAATCAACTATTTTTGTAGTTACACTCAATTATTATTGCACAATTTCACGGATAATTAAAATTCAGCGAGATGAAGATGCACAACGGCCGACGCCAACTGACTTCTCTCCAACGATAGTTCCCACGCTCACCGAAGCTGCTCTCGTTGTTCCAGTTTGAGTGTATACATTGATGCTCACATAATACGAAAGAGCGTATTTACAGTTATAAGAATATAAATGTAAAGTAGACAAGAAATACGCTGATATGTTTCAGAGCGTATGTCGCACTTTTTGAGTTCATCTTTAGTTCGTAATCAACCTTCAAATGAAGCACATCATTATTAAATTTTAAATAAAGAATATTATTGCTTAAAAACCGAATTCGCTGGAGGCCTCTCATAATCTCTTTTTCATCAGTTTCGTTAAGTTTTTCGTTGATCATGTTCAGGTGTCCTTATGTGTATGTGTGTAGCAGAGTTTTTTTGTTCAGCTTCTCGCTTACTCACAAAAATACGCCTCATACATACGGACGGACATGGCTATATCGACTCGACTGTTGATGCTGATCAAGAATATATATACTTTATGGGGTCGGAGATGCTTCCTTCTGCCTGTTACATACTTTTGCACAAAACCATTATACCCTTTTTCCCCATTTTTAATGGGATCAGGGTATAAATACAGAGAGAGAAGGGGAAAGAGAGAAAGGGCATGTTAGCGAAGGGCTTGGGGAAGGGGTTAAAACAGTTACCGACTTCATTTAAATGCAGAAGAGACACAAAAATCGAATATGAAATTTAAGTTGAGCCAAAGCATTTGACAGCCAAAAGTTTTTCGATTCACATTTAGATGCTAATGGCGGATGGGCGACATTCTGTTGGCCAGTTAGGGTAGTGACAAAAGGGGTGGGGTGGATTGGGGAAGGGTTAGGGTGCAGTGCAACTTAAATGTATCGCACGCTGACTGCATAATTGATAAAGCGAGGCATAGAAGAAAGAGAGAGAGAGGGAGAAGAAGAAAAAGGGGAAGACACACAGATCAATGGAGATAACCTTGTTAAGATGCCAATTACGAAAATTAACTTGGCCCTATCTCAAGCAGATCAAAAAAAAAATAAAAAAAATAACGAAACGCAAAGAAAAGAAACGAATTTATTGATTTTGCATTGAAATTGAAATTGAAGCCAAAGCCAAAGCTGAATAAAAATGAAAAAGGAAAGAAAGAAATAAACCCAAAGCCCTAAGAAACGTGAGGAAAAGCAACAAGAAAATAACGTTGAGAAAAATGCAAAGTGGCAAGCGAGTCTTTTGCTTTTAGCCCTCATTGCTCAATTGGCAAATGTGTGTTGCAACTGCAGCAAAAAAAACCAAAAAAAAAGAGAAGGAAAAAATGAACAAATGAAAAAAGTGCCAAGAAATGTAACAAGCGTAAGAAAAGCTTTTGCGCCGGTTGCAAAGGGAAACCCCAAATGAAACCAATGCACAAGACGAGTGAGAAGAAGGAAAAGAAGAAGAAGAAGACGAAGATGACAATGGTTTGTCCAAAGGGGTTAGGAGGGAGGGAAAGGGCTAAGCAGCGGAAGCGACAGCAGCAAAGAGAGAAAGAGATAGTTTGAAATAATTATATTGAGCTGGCTTTCGAAAGGCGAAGGGGAGCAGGGGGTTAATGGGTGGGTGGTTGGGGGGTGGTAGGCGCGTTACCTTTCGGGGCCACCAATAACAACAACTAAGAAGAAGACGAAAAATAAGTGACAAAAAGAAAATCGAACAAACGCTCTATTCTATATATTTTGTATTGAGCGCAGCAGGCAGCGTCATAACGACGTTAACGCTGACGCTAGCGCTGACGACGCTGACGCCGACGTTGACGCAGCAAAAGTACAAATAATTTCATTATAATGTTGTCGCAGGTTCGCTAGACGGGGGGTGAGTAGGCGCAAGGGGCGCTGCGGGGTGGCTCAAATTGAACGACAGGTTAAAAAAGAAAGAAAAAAAAAAGACTTTGCAGACGTCTTTGCAAACCAAAGAGCGAGCGAGAGAGAGGAAGAGGAAGAGGAAAATAGCGCGTGTGCGAATGAGATGGAGGCATAGAGAGCGTGGGGACACAAACTGACAAAGCAATCTATAAATAGCTTAACTGGGGTGTGGTAAATGTCAGTTGTGGCAATTGGTTAAGGCTGATAGGCGCAGGGTGGAAGGGAGGGAGGTAGACAGGTAAACAGTGTCAGTTGCAGAAGTACAAGAAGAAGAAGAAGCACAAGCAGAAGCAAAGGTAAAGGTAGCAGCAGTGACGACAGCAGCGGCAGCAGCAAGACGTATTAATTGCGACAGCAGTTCGTCAACATTCCAAAGGAGACAGGACCTGAGCCCACAACCGAGGCGCACAAAGGGTTGGGTGTGTGAGTGTGTGTGTGTGTGAGGGGGGAGGAAAATAGGCAGCAACATAATTAAAGCTGCCAACATGGCGCGTGATCAGCGGCAGCGATAAGCGAGAATTGAGAGAGCGAGAGAGAAAGGGAGAGAGACAAAGTCTTGAGACATAGACTGACACTGAGAACTGACACTGGAGTGACAAGCGATCGATCGGACGGACGGACGGACGGACGAAACGATCCACAAAGTGTAAAAGAACAGACAGAAGAAGAAGACGAAGCAGAGACAGGCAATGATTAGACGGAGAGAAGGAAGGTAATAGAGAATAAGTTACATAGCTTCAGCTTAATGAATATGTAATACATTTTATGCATCTACATGTCCGATAAAAGAGCCATCATTTTGCCAGCGACACAGAGACAGAGAGAGAGAGAGTGAAAGAGATAAAGAAGAGTTCGAGATTCAAAGATTGATAGATGGATAGTTGGATCGTTCGATCGCTCGATGAAAATTGTTAGGCAAGTAGAATAGCAAGTGAACCGAGAAGAAAAAGTATTTAAATTCCCAACAGATGCAACAATTTTGGATAGCTTCGTCTTTTATCAGACATTAAACATAATGTGCAATGACTTGATTCTTCAATGTGATAATATACAAACATAACTTGGAAGAGATTGTTAAAATAAAAATGTTTGCCCTTTTATAAGTGATAAGTCTGTTTTAATATACGAACAAAAAAATGTTGCTTCGTTTGGTAAATCCTTAAAAACTTAATGACAATAAGTGAAAAACTTTAAACTATAAATTTTGTAACTGTATAAATAGTAATTTTTGGATTGGTAGCTTTATAAAAAAACCTATAGAAATAAGAATTTCTTGGAATATCTATTCACAATTTTTTATTTGACTTATTGTAAGATCTGTTCAGCATTTTATTGAATTTCTTTTGAAATTAAATATTTTTATAGGTTTTTTGCATGGCATACCCTTTAATATTTGATTAGGTCTATGAAAGCTATAATTTTAGGTAATGTTAAAAAAAATTTAAAGCAGTACAAGAAAAACTTAAAGTTTTTAGTTATATTGTGTTAAAAAGTTTTCTTGTAAACAGATTTCACAAGCTGCTCGATTAGTTCATTGAATAAAAGCTATTTGCATGCTGATGTAAGAATTTCCGTTTGCTTCTCATTCTTTCGATATTCGCATTCAAGAATATGTACGTTTAGTTTTGAAAAGGCTTTGCGTAAAGTGCGCAAATGATGTACAAATTCGATCAAGTTTTGCATTTGGATTTTGTGGCGATGTGGCAATGTGGCGAAGGCATGCGGAAATCAGAGCCTCGAGCAGCAGCTGCATGTTGTTGCAACAGCATGCTGTTGCATGATGTAGCGTTGTGGTAGTTAATTGCACCTGTCGCCTACTCCTACTCCTACTCCTATACGTAAACCTATACGTATTCCTATATTGCTGGGGAACACACATCTGCTGGTGGCTCAACTGGCGCTACATTTGCGCCCATATTTGGCGATGTGGCATTGATGTTGGAATCACAGTCACAAGGGCAATATAATAATGCCAAGTGTTGCTTGGTTGCCTGCTTGGTTTTTCTCGACTGATTGAAGCCGAGACACAAACCAGTCAGCCTGATTATGAGGCCAGCAATTTATAGCTGGATACGAGAGCACATTCAAGCAATGGGCATCAATAATAACAAGCAGCAACAGCAACAGCAGCAGCAGCAGCAATCGTTACTCGGTGGTCCCAGGCAGCAGGAGCCTGCGGCACGGTTAGAGCCCAGCTTGCAACCAGTTCTAACAAGCAGCGGCAGCGGTGGCGGCGGTGGCGGTGGCGGCAACAAATGCAACTCCGACTCCAACTCCAGTCGTCGGGATAGCTTCGGCCCTCTTTCTGTACGCGTGGCCATCGCGTCTTGGCGTTTTATGACTTTGTTTGGCATCGGCTGCCGCTTTGGCTTAGAAACAGGTGCACTTCATATCTGAAGACGAGCGAGGCCACAGTCAAACACTCGAAACACTTAATCAAGGCGTTGTCGTTGCCACAGTGTTGCAATTCGATAATATCTTTGCTACATGAATGAATCGATTTTTTTGTTCTCTTATTTTCTTGATTAATAGTTGAAGTTGGGGAGAATAAAAACATATATTAAGGCTTTCTGTAAATTACTATAAGTTGTCATTATAATAATGTAAAATATATATATATATATATAAATTCTTGATCAGCATTGTGAGCCAAGTCGATATAGCATTCAATTCAAACTTGTCCCACAGTTGAAACTTTGGTCAAGGTCTTCTTTAGGTTGCAGTAATATTATTCGATTTTACTATAAAGAACAACAAGTTGACTTTGCAAGTGTATCTAATATTCGGCATGCCGAAGATAGCTCCATAACTTATGTTTTGTAATGCCAGTTGCATTGGCATTATTAACATACTTTGAACCACTGTGCAATGTACGCGCTCATCGCTTTGGCCGTCTTGGCATTCACGTCTAATTACCGGGAAGTCAAATGCAGTCAACATATTGCGCTTTGATTTGCGCTGGCAGCATCTCAGCAACTGGCTAAAATAGCCGCAACAGCCACAAGACACAAGACTTAAGACTCAAGTTGCAACGTTTCAACGTTGCAAGTAGTAGTTGTTGGTCTGGGTATCATCTTTGGGCCCGTTGCCTGTCTTCATGGTCATAGTTATATGTTTTACTCCTCGCCTTGCCACACGATGGGAAAAATGTGCGTTTGCTCTTTGGCAATGGGCAATGGGCAATGGCAAGTGGTAGCCAAAGTGTGGAAACACGGCCAATTCAATGGCCTATGTCTAACAACAACAACAGCAACAACAACTAACAACAACAATAATAGCAACAGCAATAACAACAGCTGCCTCAGTCTTTGCCTCAGCCTCAGGTTGTGCCCTGGCCTAGCCATAAATCAGGCTCATTTTAATGACGCAAGCGAAATGCATCTTGAAACGTGTTCCTCTAGCTTCTTGGCTGACCAGTTGCCTCTTTCACCTCTCTCTCTATCCCTCCTCCGTCTTCTTCTTCTTCTTCCAGTTGACTGCCTGTCGCCAGCAATTTGATTCTCTGCATGCACTTGCTCCAGTTGGCGGTCAAAACTCGTCCACAAGAAGCTTACAAAAAAAACAGGCAACAACAACAAAAAAAAATGTAGAAGCAGCGCGCCCGCCGCTGTGCCTCCTGAACTGCAATTAGAGTATCAATCATAGAGGCATTAACAATTGAAAAATTGTCTTTGAAAAATTGAACGGCAATTAGAATACGCAAAATGCAATTGATTGTTGTTGTTGCTGTTACATTTTTATGGCCAAACCAACCCAACCCAACCCAACAAATCCCAGCCAGACAGCTAATGATTATGGCCAATTAATGTGACCAGAACACAAAATACTAAGTATTGCAATATTTCTTAAAGCTAACAACTTAAGATTCATTGCACCCAGACTTTCTTAGAGGAACTGTCTGAAAAACTTAAACATCTTTTTTTTTTGAGAAATGTGTATGAAAAAAGAAACTGCAAAATATAAATATTTTATCACACTTTATTTCTAAGTTAGCTTAAAGGTTTAATTTTAATTTATTTTGTTTGAAAACTGAAAATAAAAAATAAATTCACTTCTCGCCTTAATAGAAAATGCGTTTATTCAAATATTTTATAACTTTTAAGTAGCTTGAAAAATATTAAAGATTAAATTTGCCATATAAATATCACCACTTAATCGATGACTAATCCGATTGACTTGCTTTAACAAAAAATATATCACTTAACTTAACTTGGTGAATGGCACTTTGTATTAGAGAAACAATTTGTCACATTTAACGCTGCTTGGCCAAATATAGTTGAGGCCAAAAACAAACAAAAAATCAAATAAAGTAGCGAAAATGTTTTAAACACCAAATTTGGCCAAGCGATATGTAAATGAAAAAGTTATTGATTCGCCAATCGATCGATGATTCATTTTCATTTTGCCAAAGAATAAACTTTGAAATCTTAATAACCAAATCGGTGATTGAGTGGTCTTAGTAGTATACTACTAAACAAAAAACAAAAAAAAAAGAGCGTCTGCTAATTGATTTAAAGACACAATCGAATGGTCTTAGCGACATTACATTAAGCTTATAAGGTGTTTACGAAGTGTCCAAAAACAAAACAAAAAGTTCGAAACACTTTTATGGACGCTTAGAGGCGCAAATTTTATGCTAAACTTATGCAATTCGATGTCCAAATCGATGGCCAGAATTTAGATGCGCATAGATTTTCCCAAGCGGCTTAAAACAAGCACGTGGACACAAGACGAAGCGAACACGGGACGCAATCGGGATGAGTTAGAAGTGAACAAAACCAGACTGGACTCAAACAATGGATGAAATGTGGCATACGAGTAGATAAACGAACGAATTGTGGGGGGGGGGGGGGGTAATGGAAAGCGGATTTGGCGGAGGAAAAACGTAGGAGACTTAAACTGAAACAGTCTCTCTTAGCTGTTTGCTGAACATTTGAACATTTTTAATGAGTCTTTCGAATTTTTATTGGTTTCATTTGTTATTGTTAATTTGGATGGGTTAGGGCCACGTTGTAAAAGCTGTGAAAAAAAAAAACCGAAAATGCCATAAAAATCATCGCATCGACATTTAAATAGAAATGATGACCAGCAAAACCGATTACATAAAACCAAGAAGAACCAAAGAAGGCGCTCTAGAATCGAATCGACATATCTAAACAATGCGACACTTTTTATACCCTGATCCCATTAAAAATGGGAAAAAAGGGTATAATGAAGTTGTGCAAAAGTATGTCACAGGCAGAAGGAAGCATCTCCGACCCTATAAAGTATATATATTCTTGATCAGCATCAACAGTCGAGTCGATATAGCCATGTCCGTCTGTCCGTCCGTCTGTCCGTCTGTATGTATGAGCCAACCGATCTCAGAGACTATAAGAGCTAGAGACTCCAGATTTGGAACTTAAGCTCGCCTAATCCCTAGGCAGTACAAGTTTCTTTCCGATTTTCGATAACTCTTCCCGTTTCCGATATACACATGGGATCGATAACAAAAAAATCTTGAATTTGGAAAACTTTGAGATGCAATTTGAATTATAAAGCAAAATAATGATAATCTGTGAAAATTTTATTGAAATCGGATAATAAACACCGGAGATATGGGACATTGAAGTTGTGTATGCAGTATGCGGGTAGACACACACACACATACCTGCAAGCACGGATTATACGCGTGAAGTATAGGGATCAGGGTATCGTCTAGTCGGGATTTCTCGACTAGAGCCTTCTTACTTGTTTCTTTTTATTTATATGTGGTTTTATTTTGATTCTGGGGCAGCTTTGTTAATCGAATGTGCGTTGAATGTGTGAAGAAACGATTTGATAATAAAACTATATCACACGTATACCCTGTAAGAGCACAAAAGGGTATGCATAGTATCTACATATTAGGCAGGGTGAATTTGCCTTAGCTAAGACATTATTTAGAAATTTGGTAAATAAAACAAATCTTATAATATATATATAAATTTAATTTATTTTGAAATTTTTCTTCATATTTTCTGCTTTAAAGTATATGTTTTATTTACAGTTGAAGACCTTAAACTTGAACATCGATATGCAAAGGGCATTTTAAGTTAGTTATTCGTTTATTGTCGGTTTCTTTTCTATTCAATTTGAATGCAAATAGAGGTCGAGCAGCTTGAGGTGACTGTTTCTGTGGCTGTGGCAAGGGTCAGCATGAGGTACATAGCAACGGCTGGCTACGTTGACAGCCCTTCATTTGACAAGCAGACAGCAGACAGCAGAAGCAGAAGCAGCAACAGACTCGTTCTGCTTGTTGTTATTGGCGTTGCTTGTTTTATTTTGACATCTTTTGGCTGGACCTGGGCCAATGGCTGGGCTTGTTAGCTTTCGCCGTTAATTAAGGTTTATGGACAAATTATGCCCACAAATTGGCAATTAAAATTAGAACGCGCACATAAATTCAAAAAACATCTAAAAATGCGCAGTTAACGTTTTGTTGTTGTTGTTGTTGTTACTGTTTTTGTTGTTGTCATTACGCTGACAAAATGTTGTCACTTGACTGGTTTCTTATTTTGTTGCACAACCCAAACTAAAACTGCATGTCGACTATGTTGATAAGGTCAAACTGGTTTTCAGGCTGACATTGGAGCAAAAAGTTGACGTTTAAGACTTTCAAGATGAAGCTGAAAATAATAATGATATGATAATGATATCAATGTGGGCGTACTTAAGGTTTGTTAAATTAGTAAATCGAACCGAAATCCAAATCAAAATCAAAAGAAATTCAAATCTTACAGATAAGATTACAAAAAAAACACTCTTGGCTTGTAAAAGTTTATTAAGAGCTGCTCTTGGCAAATCTATTAAAAAAACCAACGGAAAAATACAAAAATAATATAAAATATAAGTATAGTATAAAAGTATACAGTTAAGTGTTGGAGTGAAGCTTAAAATGAGCTAAATTTCATTCATATATTTTTAACATTTAATTAATTTTTCTTTTCTTACTTTTCCAGTTTTACAACTAGCTAAATTTCATCAACTTATTTTTAAATTAATTTTAAAATTAAATTAATTTCTTTTAATACTTTTCCAGTAGCTTAACTAGACTTTTAATATCATATGCAATTCTGTTGAATTATTTATTTTTTATTTATTTGCCTAGTTAGCTCAACAATTATTTTATTTATATGTTTTGGTTGCTTGTAAGAATTTAAAAGGCTGAATGAATCTTAACTAGATTTTTGATATTATGCAATAATTTTTAATTATTCATTTCCTTTGTTAACTCAATAAATATTTTCATAATTATTTTTTGTGTGTATCTTGTAGAAACTTAAAAGCCTTTCAAAACAATCTAATCTAAACTCAATAAGCAAAAATGCGTCTCTGCGCATATTCCAATTAAGTTTTTTACTACATCTCATCAAAATTGATCGTAAACTTGTTCTAATTTAACCACTCATCCATATACAATAACAACAACAACAACAACAACAAAAACAACAACTTGGCTAGAAGCTTCTAGTTTTAGTTTAATGTAACTACATACTGGTAATAGTAATGGTATCAACTCTGCCATACATAACTCGTTTCCATAATAACAATTTCAAATTGCTACCGCTCGCAAATCGTGAATATATATATATATTTTCTCTCTCTCTCTCTGTCCCCCTCTGTTGTTAGCAAAACTTTTGGCATCTATTGCTCTATTTTGAGGGCCCAAAAAGCACATCAACAATGGCCAACAAAATACACCTGCTACAAATGCGCTGTCAATAATTACGACAAAACAGAAACAGGAAAAAAGATTCGCAGGCGCAGTTTTCTTAGTTGTCGGCTCTCGCATTTGCCACAATCATTTACACTAAATCACTTAGGTGTACAAGTGTCTGTGGACCACAACGCCCTTATCTCCCCACCTCCCCACCACTTCTACTCATTGCCACCCTTTGGTCCATTCCACATAGATGGGAGAGAGAGTATGCTAGGCGCGCTTATGTACGAGTTTGTGTAACTAAGTATAAGTTGGCCAGAGTTTGGCTCGTAAACATTTACGCATATTGCAAATAATCAACAACAACAACAGCAACAACAACGGCAGCAACGGCAGCAATCATAAAAACCAGTAAGAGTTCTTGAATGGAACGTACATTGACCAATTGATACCTTGTAACCAGGTTTTACTCAGTGATATGGTTTAGAAATACTTCAAAGTACGTTCTTCCATTAAAAAAAAGGTTGCAAAGGTTATTAAAATGAAATCTTTTCGAGTTTTACAACAATACGTATCTGAAATGAGTTTAAGGTTAGAATGTGATTGAATCTATATGAAATGCTTATCAATTTGATTCTTATTCAGTTAGGAAATCAAAAATGCCTTCGCTAAGAACACCATTTGTATTTAACCAATTTCCGATTGTAGTCCGATTATTATCGATATAAGTAGCAGTCTTAACTGGCTATGATATGCTATTAATTTTAATTTCTTATTCGGTTTGGGACACTTTATTTTGAAACACATTTTAAACTATAAACAAATCTTCGATAAATGTTGCATTCTCAGCTGGCTCTGAAATGCGTTCCTTATTCGGTTAGGAGTCAAAATGCCTGTGCTGAGAAAGAACTATTTGTATTTACAGGGTATAACAAGCGATGCTGGCTAGCAGGTCCTGCAAAACACAAAATCGAAGGGGGCCACACTAATTCACTTTGCTGCACGCTGATTGGTTGAGAGCGCCAGGTGGTCGCCAAGTCTAACGCGACCGCCGATGCTTAATCTGCCACTAAACCCCCCACCCCCCACCAACCACTCCCGCTCCAACCAACACAACCACACTACCCAAGCAACATGTTTTCGTCAGCCAGCAGCCGCACACTTGATCTGCGATAGGCAAAGAAGAAGAAGAAAGAGAAACAGGCAACGGCATCGTCAAGCGTTCGCATCCTGCCTTCGTCAGTTAAGTTTGAGTTTCGAACTGTTCGCTTGATTCCTTGCGCGATTCTCGTCGATTCTTGTGCGATTCTTGCACGCAGAGCGGCGTTTCAAAGCTGTTTGACTGCTCCACTTTGGCGGCGGCCGCTTGTCCCCATGTCCCAATCCATCCATCTCGCTTGCTTGCTTGCTTGCTGCTCGAACTCCGACTTCAAACTGGTTCACTCATTGGCTGCCCCCTTGTTGCACATGGCATATAACGAGCTTTGCTTTTCGGTTTGATTTTTTGCGCACAGGTGGCTCTCGCCAGGCGATTGTTGTTGTTGTTTTTGTTTGTTGAGCGAGCGATCGCGCGTAATAAGCCGCGAAAACATTGTTCAGCTACGAGTATTGGCCATCCATTGCTTGTGGGGCAGCACTCCATTCCACTCCACTCCACTTCACTCTCCCTCCACTCCAAAAACCAGTTTAAGCGGCACCTTGATTTCAGCATAGCACAGCAAAGCAAAGCACAGCACAGCACAACAAGGATGCCGATTGCCACATACGATAAGCAGCCAGACCCCTTAACCGTACCCAACGCCCTTCCTCCCTTTCGCCCTGCCTTCCTGCTCCAGCATCATTGAATCCCTTGCAAAATTGGAACCGAAAAGGGGACCGCATCTATCTGTAGGCAAATTATGCAAGCAGCAGCAGCAGAAAGAGAGAAAGAAGCAAACCTTGCAGGCAAACAGGTGATGGACTCTTTAAAGGATGAGAACGAAGAAGACATCGCAGGCAAGCAGGCAGGAGTCACAGGAGAAGGCAACGTGGAACAACAGCAGCAGTCAACACTTTCGCAGTCCGCTCACAGATATAAACATTTGGCCATTAATCATTGACTGCCGCATTGCAGAAACAACAACAACAACAACACAACAGTAACAGCAACAGCAACAGCAACAAATAACAAGAAACAAAACCAAATTCGAACAGAAAGGATGGATAAAAAAGTGATTGCTGCACTTGGTTGATCTCATTATGCCAACTAATTGAAATGTCGTAGAGAGAGAAGGAAAGAGGGAGAAAGAGAGAAGGAGAATGTCCGAGTGAACACAATAACCAAAGAAGGCTTGGTTAAAACAAAGTTTGTAAACTATTTAAATGAATTAAATGCATGCAATGATACAATTATTAAAATATTAAGCACTCATTCAAAATATTTAAAAATAAAGTTGTGATTATATTAAAGAAACTTCATCATTTAGCCAATAAACATTATAACACTTTAGCTGGATATTTGAAAGTTTATTAATTGACTAACTAATTGCTTATTTTTGTATCCAATTTAAATGAAAAATTAAATTATTTGTTTTAAAGCATAGATCATAAGATCATAGGGAAGGGAAGAAACAATACAAGTGTATTATGCTTTATTATACGTTTAATCAGCTTTGATTTAAATTTTAGTTCACTTAATGATAAAAGCTTTAAGTAAAACAATGTTTATTTATAGTTTTTTAAGTGCAGCTTAAATATTTAAATCTCTTAAGCGAATGCTAAATATATCTTGATAAACAACATTGCAATTTTATTTTGCATGCAAGGTGAAATAAATTTTTTCTTTCGTTGAGGCATGTCGTGTGTTATATATATATATATATATAAAGGTTTATATGTATTTTTATTTTTGTATAAAGCTATCGTATGTATAATCGTATGCATTGAAATTCAATTGCAATTCAATTTTCTGTTGTTGTCTCTCATAATTTCCAATTGATGCAGATGCCAATGATGATGATTTTGTCATATACATATACATATATATGTTTGTCTGGTTTTGACAATTGAGGATGCATCAATGCGCAGCAATTTCAATTTCTACAACACACAAACACAGTGTGCAGAGACACGTGTGCACGTTGCCCTAATGTCCTTATTTGTGCAACTGCATTCGCATCCGCAGTTTGCTTGCAACATTTCGCATTTCGTTAGCCTTTGAACTGCAGCCTTAAGCTGCTGCTGCTGCTTCATGACACACGGACACAAGCAAGCCGCAACAGCAGATACAGAGACAGAGAGAGAGAGAGAGAGTGGAATAAGGACAGCCATGGCAACGTTTGGCCCCAAAGACAGTTCAGCTTAACCCTTGGCTGGACCCCGAGGTCGTGCCCATTGCGTGCATCTTTTTCTTTAGCTTCTTTTTGCTCTGACTCGTTTTTATTATTATTATTTTATTTCTTTCACTTGCTAAAACTGCCAGCGACAAGTGGCAACAACAGCTTTAACAACAAAAAAGAAAAAAAAACACACACACACAGAGGAAAGCAAAGAAACCTTTTGACAACTGCAACAGCAGCCGGCAGCAAAATGCGATGACATTTTAATCGACAGCCAGAGCCCAACTTCAACTTCAACTCCAACTCCAACTTGAGGCATCAGCATTTTAGCTGCAGCTTCAGCTGCAACTTCTCAAAGCCTTTAGCTTCTGTTTCAGTTACTGTCTCTCTCTGTGTTTGTGTGATTTTTTTTTTTTGCTGCTACTTCTTCTCTCTCGCTTCATTCTGTATAATAATGTTCTAGTCGCTGTTTGCAGTTGCAAGTTCCGCCTTGGCCAGGCTAGCTGTCAAGCCAGCTTCGCCCTCAACAGTTGTCTGAGCCGCCTCCCTTTTTGTTTCGCCTTGATTCCTTCTTCTTTCCTTTTTTTTTTATACCCTGAACACATTAAAAATGGGTAAAAAGGGTAGAATGGTTTTGTGCAAGTGTATGTAACAGGCAGAAGGAAGTATCTCCGACCTCATAAAGTATATATATTCTTGATCAGCATCAACAGCCGAGTCGATATAGCCATGTCTATATGTCTGAATGCGTCGATCGCAGGGACTTTAAGAGATAGAGACTCCAGATTTGAAACAAAAGCTCGCCAAACCCCAAAGCAGTACAATTTTGCTTCGATTTTCGATAACTGATTCCGTTTCCGATATACAAATGGAATCGATTACAGCAAAATCATGAAGTTGGAAAACTCTGAGAACACGTTTAAGACATTAAGCCAAGTAATGACAATCTGTAAAGTTTTTATTAAAATCGGTTGAGAGACACTGGAGATGAAACGTTGAAGTTGAGTATGCAGTATGCGCGTTCACACACACACACACACTTGCAAGCACTGACTGTACGCATAAAGTAAAGAGTTCAGGGTAGCGTCTAGTCGGGTTTTCTTGACTAGAGCCTTCTTACTTGTTGTTGTTATTGGTTACAGTGGCGGCCACAGCGTCCTCCTTGTCGTCGTCATCGTCGTCGTCATCGTCATCATCATCATCATCGACTTGTGCAGCATCACTGCCTCGTCAAAACGTCAATCGGTGTAATCAAGCGTTAAGTGATTCTGCGGAAGCGCAGCGCATCGCATCGCAGTCTGAGGCCTGCTTGGGCGAGAGGATAAGGTAAGGGCCAGTGCGGTTTGGGGCTCGACTGCAGCATGACTGATTTCACTGAGATAGCTGCGTCAAGCAGCAGCAGCAAAAGCAACAGCATATATATATTTATATTTTTTTTTTTGTTTGTTATTTTTATTTAATTGTTTTATTTTTGGTTTTTTTGGTACAGGTAAAGCGAATTTTGATTGCGAATGGGTAGAAATTAGCAAAACTGTACAATGAAAGACAAAAAATATGTTATTATTCCACTTAAAAGCGAGCGAGAAGAGTTGCGAAACTTTTAATTAAAATCAACATATTAAAAGAAAAATATTTTGAAAAGATTTCAAATACGCAATTTTTCCTCAATGTGAAAACGCGCGAATAATCATGTTTTGACCATGTTATACTCTATAATGCTATGTCGCAAGAAATAATATATATATATATAAAATATATTTTGTTAGATGTCAAAGTGGAACTAAAAACAAACAAGCCAATCAAAAGTAAGTCGAAATTCAATTAGGAATTGGTTACACTCCCAACAACACCCCATACAACCAACTAACATTCCCCACAATCAAAGCAATTACAATTAAGACAACAACAACAACAACAACAGCGATAAGGGTAAGAAAATAAGTGCTAGCTGAGTTGGCAAGTTGGCGACTTTGGCTGTTTGGTTAAAATGGTCATCAGGCATGCAAATTGCTGTCGATATGTTTTGTTCTTTACTTATTTATGTACGGATACCGATAGTTAGTTCCAATTGAATTGTTCGAGTCCTTCAACCCATGAGATACAAAAAGCAAAAAGCAAATGGCATGACATTATTATTATGTTTTTTTTTTATAGATTTTATACATTTTCATTATGTTCATAAAGTGAATACAAATCATTATTATTGTCAATCAATCGATATTATCGATTGTATTCGCTGTATAGTTTCCATACTTTTCGAAACTTTAACATGCAGGCGATGTCCTTCGATGTCATTTCCTTATTTGTCCTTAGGTTCTTGGTTCCTTTTTTATTCTTCTGCCCACTCAAGCTATGAAAATTTGCTATGGCAAAATTCACAAAAATTTTGTGGCCATTGCATATTTATGCGCAACATGGTAAGCAGGGGCTGCAAGGGTTTGATTTACCCCACCTCACCCCCTGTTACCCTTTTTTGCCTGTCAATGTTGTTGTGTCTGTATATTTTGGTGTTGTTGTTGCTGTTGCTGTTGCTTACCTTTGTCAGGCAACGATTCGATTTTATTGTCTTCTGCTTTCTTTCGATGAACGATTTTTTTTTTGGTAATTTTTTCATTCGCATTTTCGGTTGCTTTTTTTTGTGCTTTCAATTGGATAGCACAACGTTTAAATGAGTTTGGTAACACGAACATTTTTAGGTGACAAAAAATGTCACGAAGCGAATCGAAGCAAAACAACAAACAATGCAATACTCTAACAATATGCAATTTATTTATTTAAATATTTGGCTATCGAAAAAAGTTTAAAAAATAATAAATACAATAAAAATGTCATAAAAAATGTATCATAATTATACAAAATATATATATTTTTGTAGTTAATAAATGCGAAAAAAATTTATAAAAATTTAGTTAAGTTCATTTTAACTTAATAATAAATAAATGATAAGAAATCTTTAGAGACTTTCAACAAACTTGAATTTCTAAGATAAAATATCTCAACAAATTTGTTTATTAATTGGATAAGAAATTTTAAGTTTTTATAAATTTAATTATAAATATGTATTTTCTTTATGTGTGTGTGTGTAGATGACACAGTGCATTAAAATATCGCTGCAATCTAAATCAATTTTGAATTTTTCATTTTCGGTTTCGGTTTTTATACCCTGATCCCATTAAAAATGGGAAAAAAGGGTATAATGAAGTTGTGCAAAAGTATGTAACAGGTAGAAGGAAGCATCTCCGACCCTATAAAGTATATATATTCATGATCAGCATCAACAGTCGAGTCGATATAGCCATGTCCGTCTGTCCGTCCGTCTGTCCGTCCGTCTGTCCGTATGTATGAACGCGTCGATCTCAGAGACTATAAGAGCTAGAGACTCCAGATTTGGAACTTAAGATCGCCTAATCCCTAGGCAGAACAAGTTTGTTTTTGATTTTCGATAACTCTTCCCGTTTCCGATATACACATGGGATCGATAACAACAAAATCTTGAATTTGGAAAACTTTGAGATGCAATTTGAATTATAAAACAAAATAATGAAAATCTGTGAAGTTTTATTGAAATCGGATAATAAACACCGGAGATATGGGACATTGAAGTTTTGTATGCACTATGCTGTATGCGCGTACACACACACACACATACTTGCAAGCACTGACTGTACGCGGAAAGTATAGGATCAGGGTATCGTCTAGTCGGGATATCTCGACTAGAGCCTTCTTACTTGTTTTTTTTTGTTGTTTGTGTTTTGCGATATTGCAGCCAAATTCGATTTGAATCGATTTCTTATTTTATTATGCATTCGATTGCGACTTTCAGCGCGCTCTGCCTTTAGCCATAATACATCGATATAGTATACAAACATATCTATATCTATACATCTATAGTATATGTATGTGAGTTGTATATAAATATATTTCATTTATGCTCAAAGCAAATTGCTGCTGCCAAAAGCTGCCAAAAACCAATTGCAATTTTCCATGCGCCGTATGCATAAATAATACACACACACACACACACTCGCACACACACACACACAAAGGCTGCAAATAAAACAAAATTACGCATACGCCGTGTTGGCCACCACGTGAAATGTGGGTGGGAGAGGAGGAGGCGCACTCTGAGCTTTGGTGACATCGACTGGCAATGCCATGATACTCAGTTTTGTTCAATAATTTATGTATATATAATATGCCTTGGCCCACACACACACACACATAGAGGAAGTGAATAAGAGAGAGAGAGAGAGGGAGAGGGAAACACATCGGTTACATATGTTTCATTTGCGCGTCTGTTTGTGTAATTTACAGTTAAACAAAACCGCAAATAAAGTTGCCAACATTACGATCCAATGCAAGGACTATTAAAAGAGAGAGAGAGGTAAGGGCCAACATTAACAACAACAACAACAACAATGACGACAACAGGCCAAAGAACAAGAAGACAAAACGTTAAAAAGTCAACGTTTTGCCGCTTTGCGAAAAGGGTTTAAGAGAGCAACACAACAAATACGCAAGCATATAGTATTTAACGTGATGGGGGGTTGGGGTTGGGGTTAGGGTTGGGGGTTGGGTGATCCATTATGACAATAACATGTCGCAGTTGAAGTTGAATTTGAAGTGCTCAACATGAAGTTCGTGACGAAGAAGTTACTTTTACCGTTTTCGTTGCTCGAGCGACAACAGTTGCTCGTAAATATTGCAATTGCCTCCCATCCCTTGCCAACCTTGCCACACACACATAGTGACACAGCCGCAAAAACGATTGCAACGTAATTGAAAACATTTCGCAAAATACCGAATGTTCACCGTTTAAGTTTCTTACACTTATTGATTTTAGCCAGCACAACTTTCAACTTATATCAGGAATCAGGTAACAACCAAAGTGACAACTTACAGTTGTGTGTTTAATTATTGAAATAGTTCGATAATACAATCAATTTATTGAAATCAACTGCTAAAAAGCTTTAATTGCCATGTCGAATCTTAAAACCTTAAACACATTTCAAAAGCGCAGCTATCAAAAGCTTAGAATCGACTTTGAAATTGTTGCACACACGAATAGTGTCATCTGCTTGTTTTGTGGTTGCCTCAAGCAGACAAACACACACACATACAAACACACACACGCAGTGGCACACAAAGGACATAAACATTTTCAATAGATTTCCGCTAACAAGATAAATAGTTGAAGCTAAGTTGCTGGCGCACTTTAAGATACAAAGATACACAAGTGAAAAGCAGAAGCAGACGTTCCAAATCGCCAACGAGTTTCGAAAGGCAACAAACGACAGAAAGAGACAGTGAAAGAGAGGGAGGGAGAGAGGGAGAGCAAACGAGCAACGAAGCGAAAGCTCAAAAGGGATATAGAATATAAGAGTAAGGGTTGTGCGGGAGGTTTGGTGGATTGAAGACAGGTTGGCTGCTCCTTGACTATTATTGATATCAAATTGGAAAGTGTCTTACGACTAAATGGTTTAACGGGCGAGAAATGCTTTCATAACACAAATAACATTTCGTTGCCCTTACGACAACAACAACAACAACAGCAAGCGGATATTATGGATATATAGTTATGTTCAACATGGCCAACACGTTGAGTTCATTAGCTATAAGCTCTATGTTCTATGAAGAAAGCAGTTTGTTTCAATATGAATAATGTAGAAAGCATCGAATAGAAGTTTTACTATGCTGAAAACATTTAAATGTACGAATTATGAAAAACATATCAAATATATTCATTATTTTTATATTTTTTTATAATACTTTATACTTTTTTTTCAATATTAAAAGTGTTGAAAGCATAGAATAGAATTTTCATTATGCTGAAAACATTTTAATGTATTAAAGATACAACAACAAATATATTTGCAATTTTAAGCCCATTTTAAACAGTTTTCGAGAGTATTTCTCGCTTCGGCATTCCTAAGAGAAAAACACTTTGTTTTTATTTTTTCCTTGCTTGGTTTTTGTTCATTTTTTTTTTGGTGTTAGTCTCAACAATTTCATAAATAATATTGGCAAAAAAAAAAACGAATAAAAAAAGAGAGCCATAAAACGACAAAACAGGTGTCTTCTGTACGTACAACGAGTGGGTGGTGGGTGGTATTGTGGGTGGTGCTGTGGGTGGGTTGGGTTAGCTTAGTGTGGTTTTAGTTTTTGGTTGGGCCTTGCTTATAGGTGCACATGTATTAAATATCCTGCTTAAATATCCTTATACTGTTTCCTATTGATTTTACTTCGTCTCTGTTCGATTCTCGCCCCCCCCCCCCCACTCCTTTGGCAGTCCCACAACATTTTCATTTCCTATTGCAATGATTTTCGTTTTTGCCGGCTATTTATACTGCCTTAGCATTGGAAGCCGTCGTTTTCGTCCTCGTCGTTGATGCCTGGCCATGGCACTAAAAAAAAAGCGGACAATAAGAAAAAGTTCGCTTCCCATCATCATGAAGAAATTTGTAATAAAAATTCAGCAGCAAATGAGAAAAGTACACACACACACACATACACACTAACGCACCTGACGGCAACCCATCTTCATCTGCCTCTTCCTCTCCTTCTCCTTCTGCCACTGCTTGTCTTTCTATACTCTTTTCTCGTTTCTGTAGTTTCGTTCCTTATGTTCTCTCATGTATCATGCGTTCTCGCTCTTGCAGTGTCAGTTACCGTTATACTACGTGTACAAAAAACTATGCCACTGCCTTTGTCTATCTTTGGCCTTTTTCCTCGAATTCTGTCACCACCAACCCCCCCCTCCGCCGACGCCGACGCCGCCGCCATCATCCTTTGTGGTGCAGTGCAGTGGGGTTTATTTAATAGCTGTAGTTGATGGTACTTTTCGTTGCCCTAGGCCAACAACACACACACACACACACACACAGAGAAAGAGACATAGACAGAGACAAGAGAGAAGGCCTTCAAGTTTCATTGGTGGAGGGGTGGGTAGGGGAGGCTTGAGAGGGGATCAAAGGAAGCTTACGCTGCTCACACAGCTCAGGATTTTCAGGTGGATGCACGAAAGTACTTCCTTTATAAGCCCAAAGGGAGCCATCAATGTGGCTAATAGCGATTGCTGCTGTTGCAGCTGCAATAAAATTCGATCGAAAAATCATGTTGATATATTTGATATTTGGGTATGGTATGGGATAACAAGTTTCCAATGTAACTATTACAATGAATTTGACAAAACAGGGTTGTCATATTCAATTGGTTAAGTTCACTCTAGATATTATATACACAAAAACATACTTCACATAGATATATTTTTATTTGTTTCTCATTGTTATGAAGCATTGCTGAAAGTTTAGCCAACCTCTATGTATTGTAGTAGGGTTGACAAGTGTTCATTCTTACTCCTTAGCGAGTGTTTACTGTACCAAAAAAAAAAACACATTCAGCTTAGCAAAACGATCATCTTGCAGCTGCTGTTAACCGCAACACAAATAGTGTATGGACAAAAAAACAAAAAAAATGTATCTAAACTGAAAATTTAACCTCAGGTGCCATGCAACATATCGTGCCAAGGATGGCAAAAAGGAGCAGCAACAGCAGCAGCAGCAGCAGCAACCATAAATGAAAATAAAGCTTAAATTATAGAAAAACATTGCATTCTAAATTGCTATTTATTCAATTTGCAATGCGTTCACACAGAAAAGCGAGAGAGCGAGAGAGCGAGAGGGAATATTATTCGTTGCTGCAGCTGTGGCAAATTAAACATGCATCGCACATATGGTGGTTGGGCGGGGAGTGAGTTTGGGGAAGGGGAAGTGAATATTGCGAATTATGCATCCGTTTCTATATTAAATTATCGCTTGAGCCTCAACCCCAAAATCAATGGGGGCAAACCCAAAAAATGGCCCAAAAAACGGAAATGAAATGCGACATTATTGTTGGCCACCAAAAAGAAGATGGGGGGGGGGGGGGGGCAACAAAAAATGTTTCTATAAAAATACCATTAAACCATAGCATAGGAAACGGAGCTGGTCATGAGTCAGCTAAAATACACACACACACACATACGAGGAACAACAACAACACACACACACACTCAATAAGCGAAAGCTACACAAATCAACACGTAGCTAAAAAAAAAAGGGAAAGAAATGTTTCTCAGAACCAAGCAAAACAAGTAAGAAGGCTCTAGTCGAGAAAGCCCGACTAGAAAATACCCTGAAACGTAACTTTAAGCGTAGTTGGTGTTTGCAAGTGTGTGTGTGTGTGTGTGTGTTAGTACTTGACTTAACTTCAATGTTCCATATCTCCGGTGTTTCTCAACCAATTTTAATAAAAATTTCACAGATTGGCATTATTTCGTTTATTAATTCAAATGACATCTTACAGTTTTTTCAAATTCAAGATTTTATTGTTATCGATCTTATGTGTATATCGGAAACGCGAAGAGTTATCGAAAATCGAAAACAAACTTGTACTGCTTTGGGATCTTAAATCTTAAGACTATAGCTTTTAAAGTCTCTAAGATCGACGCGTTCATACATAAAGACGGATGAACGGACAGAAGAACATAGCTATATCGACTCGACTGTTGATGTTGATCAAGAATATATATACTTTATGGGGTTGGAGATGCTTCCTTCTGCCTGTTACATACACTTGCACAAAACCGTTATACCCTTTTTACCCATTTAAGGCAGGAAAAAACAGATAGAATAATTTTTTTTTTTCTTGTGATATATATGTTGTATATATAAGACTTCTTTTTGTACATATATATGAACCCTTTTTTTCAAGTCAACTTGTCAAGCGTTTAAGTGTTTTGTTGTTGTTGTTGTTGCTGTTGTTTATGTATCCCAGTAGACAGCAAATATGAAACTTCAAATGCGCTGCAAAAAGTTTTAAGCCAAGAAAGTTCGAAATGCGTTAAAACTATTAGATATTGGCTAACTTTAGCGCCAATGTCCAAGTTAATATGTAAATGGGCAATGACTTTATTTAAGTTAAGTTGCTTTTTTTTTCTCCTAACTTTCCAATTTTCTTTTTTTTTATACATTTTTTTCGTTGTTTTGTTGGCTTGACAATTATGAGCTGTGTGGCGCTCAGAGCGGCTGCTAATGATAAAACAAAAGCGTCAGCCCAGACGGCAGCAATAACAAATGCAACAACAACAACAACAGCAACAAAAACAAATAACAACAAACGCTGACAGCTTTGAGTGTGTAAAAAAAAAACAACAACAACAAAAGCATGAGAATAAAAATAAATAAAAGCGGAAGTGACATAAAAAAAACATGTGGCAGCATTTTTCCTCCTCGAAGCTCTTCAACAAACACACACTCTTTCTCGCTCTCTTTAGTATCCTTTCTCTCTCACTCTCTCTAACGACCCCTTTTGCTGGTCTATCTTGGCCACGCACGCAAAAATGTGTTGCCTGAGTGGGGTGGGGGAGGGGGATGGGGGCCAACACGATATCCCTTTTGCTGCTGCTGCTGCTGAGCCGCTGTCCGAAAGGCATGCAAAGCCCTTCTAATATATATGTAGAGAGTGTTGTGTGTGTGTAATTTTTTTTATACCCACTCAGCATGCCTTCAACCCTTCACCGCCCCCCCCCCCCCTTACCCTAACTGCTAGCAAACTCTTGAGTCTCGACGCCTTGGCAGGCCTTTTTTCACTTTAATATGCTGCCCCAAAGCGAGTCAGCGAGACAAATATTAATAAAATATACAACTATTAGTCATTGGCGGGCTGTGTGTGTATGTAAGTGTGTGTGTGTGTGTGTGTTGACTTGAGCTTGTATTTTTAATATGAGAGACAAAATAAATATTCATAAAATGGCGGCCAAAGCCAAAGAACCAAAGACAGCTGCAACTTTTCGTCATGTTCCATAAAACGATTTCGCTATTTTTTCACATCAAAACAACTTAAAAAAATCTAAAAAAAATACTATCTTTTGGAAGAAGAATACAAAATATCTAAGAAAACATTTTTTTGAAGAATTCCCTTCCCTGCATGACAATGTAATGCGTTTTTCTACACACTTACTTTGAGTATTTTGAGTTTTTCGAATGCCTTGGATTTATCCGAAAAGTATTCTGGTTTTTTTTTCTTCTTAAACACAGAACACATTTCGGCGTCACTTTCGCTCTCAACGCTTAGCCCACCATGCACACCCATTCGCTACCGCCCTAACCGCCCACTCTCCCCACAACCATCATTGCCCCGTTTGAACTAACAATAAGACTGACGAATGTTGAGCCATAAAAATAAATACCTGCTGACATTTTTCATTGTAAATATTTTGTAGCTGCTGACGCGCGGCCAAAACTGACTTCAATGTGAGCGTTCAAAGTGGGCGTAACACGACTGATGGGCGTCCTGCAGTGCGTGTGTGTGTGTGTGTGTGTGGGTGTGTATCTGTGTGCACACGCACCGAACATGCGAAGAGAGACACACTGAAAGGATTAATGGGGTGGGGTGTAGGTAAGAATGAGCAAAGAGGGGGTGTTAGACAAATGAACGTTACTTTAAGGGTGTGTGTGTGTGTGTGTATGTGTGTTGCTGTTTGAGCCTGATCAACAGCATTACCAAGTATCAAGTCTGTCTCTTTCTCTGTCTCCGTCATCAAACAACATTATGGTCATCATTGTCTGTATGTGTGTGTGTGTGTGTGCGTGTGTGTGTTAGTAGTTGTGTGTTAGTTGCGGTCCTAGTTCACATTCATAGTCTCCTAGTCCCGTTGTCTTTGCTGTCATTATGGCAAACACCAAACCGTTAAGTACGATGATATGTGGGCGCTGGCCGTTAGGTCTTAACTTCTTTAGGGTTAGGCATTTATCAAGTTGAGAGCTGGGCGCGTTTTCCTTCAGCTTTCAGCTTAAACTACGACAACTACAACATCAACAACAACAACAAACGCAAACAAATGCCTTGCCATTGACTTTTATTAAAGCGAAATACTTTCAAAAATATGATATGAGTATTTTAAGCAGCCAATTTGTTTACTTTTTGCTTTTCGCACTCGCTGCTTAACGTATTAATAGCTTTGTGGGTTAAATGTGAATTCAATGTTTTTTGGCTTTGCTAAATCCAAATCCGAAATTCGTTTCAGTCCAATAGATCAAGAAAACCTTAAAGAGACCAATATGAACAGTTCTTATCTCGAGAACCTGATCTGATGGCAAGAAACACAGCTCGGATTCGGAATCAGCGATCTCAAGAACATGTAGTAGACTTATTAAGACGAACAGATCTTTAAAACAAGTTGAACTAACCAAATTCTGGACATTTAAAGAGTTTAATGTTTATGGAATATTTATTTTCTATAGTTGAAATTCCCCATCACAAACTTTATTTATTTCTTGAAAGTTCGACTGCATGTTTAAGAACAACTTTTATGAGATAGAACACAGAAAACTACTCGATTAACCCTTTTGGATACATATAAAAAGTTGCACACTGTTCAAAGTATTTCAAAAAGTATCTTAGGTTTGTATAGCTGAATCAATCCTGTATTCATTTACTTATTTCATTTAACTTTAAATGTTTTCATCATGATATTATAGTTAAATAAATAAATGTGTTGAGATATATGAAATAAATCGGGACTTAGTGGGTTTAAATCCCTTAAACTGAAATAAGATAAACAAATATCCGAACTCACAATTTTTGATTCCATTCCATCATTCAATATTTCGAAAAAAAAGATCGCCCTTTAATAAGGTTTATAGCACGTATTTGTCACTGTCGCAATTTTTGATTGGTTTCCCAAATGGGCCCAATAAATTAATGAGTATTTAAATAAATTCTTTCTTTTTTTCCGTTGTTGTTGTTTTTAACTGCTGCTCATTTTGCGTAAAGCATAAATAATTGTTTAAATATGTTTATATTGTTAACAAAAATATTTATTACTATGCAGCATGCAATTAAAATACAACAACAAACGGCAGCAAAATTCGAAATTTGTTTTTTTTTTTCGTTTGTTTTTTCAATTGATTTATGCGACGATGGCCATAAAGCAAACGCCCTCCATTAAAACCGTTAGGCGAAACAATTGATGTTGGTTGATTTTTATTACTATTATTATTATTAATATTATTTTCTTGTTGTTGTTGTTGTTGTTGTTACGTTTTATTTCCCCTCTCTCTCACCATCTCCCTCTTTTCTTTTTTTATTAAACGTAATGACTTTTAAATGAGACGCGTGCCGCGGTTGCTTTATGCTTCATCATGTGGCACAGGCACAGTGTGTAGGAAAGGAAGGTGGGGTGTAAGGTGGGTGTGGCAGCAACAACAACAACAACAGCTAATGAAGCCATCAAAGCGTCGTTGCCAAAAAAAAAAGAAACGAAAAATTGTATTATTATTAATAATGGCAGAAACAATTAGAGTTCGTCAACATCATCAAAACATGTTTTTGTGCTTGTATGGGAACTTAAGTGGTGTGTGTGTGTGTGTATGCGGGTGTGTGTGTGTGTGGCGCCTGCATTAGTTGCCTATTTGAATAATTAAAACTACTTAAAACGCGCACGCGCTTTTCAATTAAATCAATTAATATGCAAAAATATACATTTAAGAAGATTGCCTAATAATCTTTTTATTGGGAACAACAAATAAAGAGCATTTAAAAAGCTGCAAACTAAATACCCTTAAAATCATACGTAAAAAGATAACTTTAATAAACTTTGTATAAATATTTTGCCAAAATGATTTTTATGATATTTGCAAAACTAATGAAAACCAGTATAAATGCTATATATTTCTTATAGATAAGAAATAAGCCAAAGATTAAAAAAATATATTATATTTTCAGTTAGGAGCAGATTTCAAGGTATAATGTGTGTAACATTGTACAATCCAACTAGAATATAGTGTATACTCTATACAGAAAATATGAATATTGTGGCTTTAACATTTCGAAACAATTAACATACAGATATACACGTAGTTCTCTAGTGATACGTGAAAGTCTTTGTATGCACGTTAGAAAAACCACTAAGTACAGATCAACAACAACAACACAAAGCAAGACCAATCACAAAATATCTTTCAAACTTATAGCTGATGTATAAACTATAATCATGTAAAGTTTCATTGAAATCCATTCAGTACATCGAAACTTTAACATTTATAGTTTTTGTTGAATTTTCCCTTGATATTCTTTACAAATTTAATAAGAAACTATTAACCCAATTGAGTTCACTATATGCAGTGCAGACTGTACTCATGCAAATAGTATTTAGTTTGTTCGTTTTTGCTCATAACTTGCAATAAATATATAAAGTGTTAAGATTGTTAGCTCTTGGCCACTTGGCTACCTTTTGCCTTAATTACCAACTGTGTGCCTCATTAGGGCCGCTCGCTGTTCAGATCGCACCCGCCCCCCCCCCCCCCCCCCGCACACTCTTCCTTTCCTTCCTTTCCTGCATCACGCAGTAAGCCTAGCAATTTGCATGTAATCGTTGCTATTGTTGTTTTTTGTGAGCCAGCTATTATCAATTGCCTTGGCTCTTGAACAAAAAAACAGACAGAAAAGCAGAAAAAATAAATAGAAGCGAAGACGGAGAGACAGTTGAGGAAAGCAGCAGCAACAGGAGCAAAAGAATCCGCCTATAAGCAAAACAACAAAAAATATAACAATTTAATTAAAAAGTTACATTAAATATGTTTGGTATTTTTTGTTTTTCTTTCCTTTAGCATTGTCCCATCTCTTTCTCTTGCTGAACTTTTTTTTTTTCTTTTTTACCTGAACTCTATATCCCTCTTAGTATACAGTGCTCTGTGTGTGTGTGTGTGTGTTCTGGTGCGCTCATTAAGTCATCGTTGAAGTCGAGTTATTCAATGGCTTTTGCCCAGCCGACGACGACCTTTTGATGGGTTTGGTACACTGCTAAAAGGGGCTCATAGTGTTTGGTGGTGCGGGGCTCATCTCATTTTATTTTCTTGTTTTTTTTTGTTTTTTTTCTTCATAATTTAATGTGCGCGCCTTTTGTTTTTAGCGGTACCCAAAACACTCAACAAACAACATCCACAAATGCGCGGAAAATCTCTGCTGCCAAAAAAAAAACAAACGAAAAAAAAAAAACAAAAAAAAATGATGCAAAAAAATGGGAATCCGAAGGGTGGCGAAGTTCGTTGGCTGTATGAAGTGTGGCGTGTATGCGTGGCAGCCACAGAAGCGTGACACCCCTCCGCCTCCGCCTCCACCTCCGTTTTTCCAGCCACCTTCACTGCCCCGATCAGCTTAAAAAGCCCAACAGCCAAAAGCCACCCACATATTGTCCCGTTGAACTTTCACTTGTGCCCGGCAGCCTCAAGCAACAGCGCCAAAGGGTGGTGCGAAGGGGCGGAAGGGGAGAAATAAGCAACGGCTGCAAAATGAGCGTCAAAACGTTTAGCGAGTTGTTTACGAGGCTGCCATTTTGTTTTGGCAAAAAAATTTTTTTTTTCTTGTTTTTTGCTAAATTTTTTGTGTTTTTTTTTTGTTTGTTGGTTTTCCTGCTTTTATATTCATGTGTAAAACGCGACCGACATGTGTTGAGTGCTATATATATATATATGTATATATATATATATATATATATATATTTTTATCATATATATCATATATATATGAATGTATAGCACAGTCAAATAACTTTCGCATCATTTCGAGATTAAAAACCCAATTTTCAATTGAACTTTAGGTCGCGCCTTTGAACTAATTCTTTCTAAAAGCCGGCGCAAATAATTTTAAGTCAATTAAGTGAGCTTATATATAAATATATAGAATATCTGTACAAAAAGATGATATAGAGCAGCATTGTTCGATATCGAAAACGCATTGCTCTTGTTCTTAAAATCTTTTTAGTTTTAAACAAAGTTAGATGCATCCCTAAGAAATAGATTTACTTAAAAGCAAACAATATTTTTTAATAAACAAATATTACGTTATAAACTTTGAGTAGTTAGTAATATGAAATTGGTAAGGTAGCAAACAGATAAAGTTAATACATACAAGAAATGTTCTTAAGCTGGAAATTATGTTTATTATTGGTTTTGTGTTGTGTTTAATCAGGGATGAGTTGAATGCAATGTGCTGCATCTTTCTCAAGCTGGTATCCAATTGTCAATATGCGGCTAAGACGCTTGCCTCAAGTTCAACCAGTGCAGCCATTGCTAAGCCGCATGCTGCTGTCGAGTGTTGTTGCAGATGTCTTTACCCATCAAAATCACCAATCGAAATCATTTGCAACGCTGCGAAATGTTTAAGTTTAAGTTCGTTTGTTCGTTGTTTAGATTAATTTCGAGGTTTCGAAGAATAGAGAAATTATGACCGTTTGAATAGCTTGGAACTGTTTCTCCAACAGTTCTTAACAATACGTTAAGCATTGAAACTTTAATTGCTATCGCCAAAAGATTTTTTAGATTTTTATCGATAAGTCTGCAACGATTCGCTTAGAATCGTAAATATTTTGGTAAGCTTTTGACCTCAGCGAAATAAATATTGTAGAAACTAAACAATCGGTTGATTAATTTGATAGAGAAAACTTTTTCTACTCTCAAAATGCAGTTAAACATTAAATTTTGTTCCAGCTGTTTTTTTATGTGGCATCCTTCCTCTCTCTCTCCCTCTCTCTCTCCACACTCCCTCGCTATTTTGGTCTTTAAAAATGCTGAATGCTTTTCGCGTTAGAAAATTCGATTACTTCACTTTGGGAAAGATGCTTATGCTAATTGGACGATAAGTTGTAAAAACGGCCTTTGCATACATTTGGGGCACAAAAAGTACTTGTGGCATGGACGTAGATGTATATGTATGTGTATTATCGCCCCATGATAAGCGACAAAACATCCCCTCGCCCCCAACCCCTACAGCCCCCCCTGCTATGAGCCATCATCCCCCATATACACAGAATTGGTTCCAAAAAAAAACTTCATCTTCTATTTTGAATATGTGTTTTAGGCTTTTCTTCTTCGTCTTCGTCTTCTTATGCCGCTTGGCCTTTTTTGTTGGCGTTTATTAGATTTGGGTAGGATGGTGAAGAGGAAGGGGGGGATGTGGGGTGCCGCAACTCATGGTGACTAACAAAGGAATTTAAAATTCCAATAAATCTGCCAGCTTCAATAAGTGCCGGGCAGTTGGAGTCGTGCTGTTTAGAGGGGGCGTTGGTTAGGCGTGCGAGGGGTTGGTTGAAGTAGATGGTTGACTCTTGACTGACTGAATGAACGAATGATTGAATGATTGACTGACTGACTGAAACGCAGCTTTGTATCTGCTTCGGTTTTTTTGTTGTTGTTGTTGTGGTTGATTTTGTTGGGTCATAAAAGATGCATGCAACAAGCCAGCCAGTCTGACCAACCCCCCCCCCCCCCCACCTTCCCCTTTGCACAGTTTGCTGACAACACAGAAAATTTGATTGGCGCCACCCTAATGTGATTTCTTTATTTCGTACAAACATTTTGGCTTGGCAATTTAGATGGCTTTATAATTTTTATTGGTTTTAACTTGACTAAATCGATTTCGAGTCGTTGGCGTTGTCGTTGCA
This sequence comes from Scaptomyza tumidula, assembly GCA_035044465.1. Classification (NCBI taxonomy): domain Eukaryota; kingdom Metazoa; phylum Arthropoda; class Insecta; order Diptera; family Drosophilidae; genus Scaptomyza; species Scaptomyza tumidula. Next base: position 1,641,492 of record JAWNNW010000130.1, read on the forward strand.
AGCCACCCTTTGACTCATCGCCCCCCCCCCCCCCCATCCATCCCCCTCTTCGTCTTAACTCTTTCACATTTTTGCAACGCGAACAACAACGATGGCCATTTGTTAGCCATTTTCTTACTGTGAGGGCCGTAAAAGTGGAATTTATTATTTGAATTATAACACGACATTGCTTTTGCCTCCCGCATCTCGTTTTTACAGTTATAAACCCGTTAAACCGTTAGCCATATTTAGCTAGCTACGCGGTCAGGGTGGCTTTGGAGCTTGCCTTTGCCTGTCTCCATCTCCCTTTGTGCAGACTTTTTGGCGACAGTTTCTGTTTAATTAAAGCCTGAAAGCAGCTTAAGAAATTCTAATAAATATGCAAATGATAAATATTTGATTAAAGTACTTTATATATATATATAAAAACATATATAAAAGAGTTTCTCTTTCACACAAAAACTACATGAATATAGTTTATACATCGGAATAACGCATAGACTATACATTATAAATATATGTTTTATGTTTTGAAAAATATTGTGCGATTGACTTTGTTTTGTTAAGTTTAAAAAATGATTTATGCAACATTTAGAAATTAAATGTGCACAAATATTGACTTTTGAATAGCACAGTTACTATTTAGATTACAACTAACACACCTTAGTAACAACAACAAAAACCAAATTAACATAGTTATTACAATTTCAAATTGAATACATTATTCATAAATACTCCATGCTATTACTGTATACATAATTAAATTTATAATTTTTGTATGTTATGCTAGTTTTGAATGTTTATTTTATTTTATTTTGTATTAGTTCATTCTCGGACAATAATAAATGTAATCTAAAACAACTCTTCTTGCTTGCAAATGCAATTTGTGTTAACAGCTTGCTTTGCTTAACATTAACCAAGAGCGCTGTTAATGTTAACAGCATCAGTTGCAACATGTTCGCAGCACGTTCGCTGCGAACCGAGGAGTGTTGAGTCGCTTGGCGCCTTAAACCAACAATTATATCCAGCCATATGAAACAATCAACATATATGTATATATATATATATATATTTGTATAATTCTTGTAAATTGCAAACAATATTTTTTGTTATTATTTGGCCAAAGGCACAGTGGCCTTTTGTTGTTTGCCAAATGATAAACAAATATATTTGAGTACACTGTATATATGTGTGTGTTTTGTTCTGTATGTGTGTGTGTGTGTGTGTGTGTGTGTGTGAAGTGTTTGTGTGGCTCATTATCCGAAAATTGCATTTTGTATGCGTTCAGAACTGGAGAAAGACCGAAATTAAATTTGCAACTTAGCAAATGTTGCATATTTGATGGGGCAGACACACCCTCACCACCCATTACCCACCCCATTACCCACCCCATTACCCATCACTACCGCATTAACCGCTGCCAATTGGTGGGACTGTGAGTGTGTTTGTGTGTGTGTGTGTGTATATATATTTAATTAGTGTACACACACACACACACACACACACACACACATGTATAATACACCTGTGCATCGCCGGTTTTTGGCTAATGTAAACAGAAAGCAAATGTTTCCCCTCCCCCCTCCCCCCTCCACCCCTAACAAAACCTAATCCCGCACAACCTCTCAGTTCGTAACCACATCCCCCCGCCGCTCCACCACCTTTTTCAAATCCAATAGCCCCAAAGTAAATTTCCTGCTAATTAAAATCCAAATATTAACTTTAAAATGCAATCAAAAAAAAATTGGAATAAAAAACCTTTTTTACAGTTGACTTTTGGGTTTTTACAGAAAATTAGAAATTGCTAAAAGATAAATATCTATACTATATATATACATATAGTAACATATATAAAGATATATATCTTTACTATACATATATACATACAGTTACATACAGTTATATATATATATATCTATATATCTATATATATGTGAGCTGGAAATGTCTAATCGCGGATGCGCTTGAGCTGTTGCTGGTTGCGGCGACGGTTGCGACGACGGCGTTGCTGTTGCTGCTGCCTACGACGACGCAGCTGTTGCTGGCGACGCTTCTGATGGCGACGTTGCTTGGCCTGCTGCTGGCGACGACGCTGCATCTGCTGCCTGCGTCTAAACTGGCGACGCTGACGGGCCATGGCATCCTGATCCTGGCTGCGTTGTCCATTGCGTGTGGCAACATGTCCTGTGTAGCCGGCAACATCATTGCTATCCTCATCATCCATGTTAATGTCGTAGGCAACTCGTGAAGATGTTGATGGCGAAGAATATGATGTTGATGGTGATGTTGTTGGTGTTGTTGGTGTTGTTGTTGATGACGCTGGTAATGCCGATATTGGGCTGATGCCAATCGAATTCGTTGGTGAGCCATTTGAACCCTGGCCCAATGCAGCATTAAGAACTGCTGCCAACTTGCTGGGATTGTCACGACCCTCGCCGAGAAGCTCAAAATTCTCCTCCTGCTGCTGATAATGTTGACCACGTTTGCCCTGCTGTGGCTTAGCTGTAATCGCAGTGTTCTTTTTTGTGAGCAACCTGTACAGGTGGTGTTTTGAGTGTTCACTTACCGTTAGCCTGCAGCGTAATAGCTGCCAGGCAGGCCACAATGAGTAAACTCCTAAGCATGTGCATGTCCTTTGCTTTGATATGGATCCCTTTCGATGTGATTTTGATCTAGTGCGTATCTCTGTTGGATGCGGATCACTGGCTGACTGACTTTACAACGGCCAACTATGGCATATTTATATGCTCACTTGGTTACAACTTGGGCTGTAACTAATTAATACGCCAAAAAGTATAAAGCAAACAAAAAAAAATTAATAAATAATTATGAGCAAACATACCAAAGAATCGAGATCAGAGCTTAAGAAACCAGAACATTTAGCATAATGCCATAAGTTAATGCTCATGCTGACCCCAACGAAGAATACAGAAAGCAACCTGATAACCCCAGCTAAAACATTTGCATAGCAACTTGCATAAATGTTTCTCTGAATCTGCGAATCAATCGACGCGCATTAGCATATTCAATTCGTATACTATGTGGCTTTTGTTCTGTTCCTAATGCTGCCAAAAAAAAAGCCAAAGGGCGAAAGTGTAACCCAGAGTCAATGAACCGAACCATACCAATCTTAAGTGATCAGCATTCACAGTTCCTACTTACTATATTACATATGCCAAAATGTAATTAGTTTTATGATAATAATGCAATCATGATGTTGATAAGCAAAACTAAAGAGAATATTAAACCTCAACCCAAGTAAAGATTACAGATTGTATGAACTGATCTCTAGGTGCAAGAGTTATACAGAAAAGCTATTCAAATAAATTTTGATCCGAATTCAGTTAAAGCACGAGCTAAATGTTGAATGCTGCAAGTGTTTGTTTGTGTGTGTGTGTGTGTTTGTTTGTGTTTTGGGGTACGCAGAAAGAGATTTCTAGTATGTGTGTGTTTGTGTGTGTGTCAAAAACAACAAATATCAAAAACTTTAAACTTAAAGAAAAAGAAATCAAAAAAAATATGCTAAAATAAAATTTAAAAAACGAGTTATATATCGTATAAACGTAAAGGAAAAAAAGATATATATAAATAAATAAATAAATATCGTTCTACGTTAAGAAAAATATACTTAAAAAAATAAACTTGAGATTCTTTAAGCTTAGAAAAACTATAAAGAAAATCAATCGAATTTAGATTTAAATTCAGCTTCAGTGTTAATTGTTATATAAAAAATGTATCGATATTAATCGATTAGGTCTTCAATTTATTTTGAAGATTTTTCAAGATTTCCTTCGTAGATCGTACGAATTATAACGATTTAATAATGAAACTCTGCCATTTCGTTGATCTTGTGAATTGAAGTTATAAAATAATGAAACTTCGCTGTAAAATCTTTTACTTTAAAGTATAATCAAATTGAAAAGAATGAGATTTAAATAATACCACAACTATTTCACAATTTCCACTTCGCTTCGGTTTGAACAACGTTTTTATAGTTGTTATAAACCATTTTTGCTTTTTTTTTTTCTTTTTCTACTTGTTTTGTGGTTTTTCTTCTCTCTTTTGCTGCACAAAGCCATACAATTTTCTTTAGTTACGACCTAAACGATGCGAGAATTATAAACACAACAACAGCAATAATAACATCAACAACAACAGCAAACAGAAGCAAGCAAGTTGCTTTAGACAAGTGTTAAACAACAACAATAACAACAAGACTCAATCATGCATGTCGCACACCGCACACAGATTGAACATCGAACCAACTCAAACGTGCACACGCTCATTTTGCGATCGAACCAGTTGGCTGCATATCGCTCTCTTTGCATGATCGATTCGACTGACACTATGTGTGTGTGTGTGTGTGTTATAGTGTGTGCGATGTGGGAGAGTTTCTTTCTTGCTCTTGCTGCTGCTGCTGCTGTATGTGAGAGAATTTAATGTTTATGCTAAAAGATTTACAATTTGTGCGTGCCGAAAATGCTAAATGAATTTAGTTATGGCTCCAAACATACATACATACCTCAAATTGTATCTTTGCATGCGCGTGTGTGTGTGTTGGTTCTTTCAAACATTGGAGACGAGCTGTGTGTATGTATGTATGTGTTTAAGCATATGTGAATTTTATGCTCACATAAACACACACATAAACAGCTTTATTTGTGCATGTGATTGGGCCACGATGATTGGTTGGTTGTGGGAAAGGGGGGGGTAAGACGGTAAAGGGGGGTCAGCGGCAGCGGGGCTTGGCTCGATGTTTATGGAAATTATTAACGGTGGTGGCCAAAAAGCCAAAAAGCGACGCCAATGGCTTTTGACCCAAATTAAAACATTATTACTATTGTTGTTGTTGTTGTTATTGTTGTTGTTAATTGTAGAACAAACACATGACAAACAAACAAACAAACAACAATCTCAACCATTTTGCCATGGGAACCAATTGATGGTAGAGTGTGGTGGGGTGGTGGGTGGGGGGGAGTTGCCTTATGAAACTCTGCCGAATAAAAATTGAATGCAGAAAACTAAATCAGTTATTCTCTCTCTCTCTCTCCGTCTCTCCCCCTTCGAGCAAATCAATGGCAATATTTCAAAATGTCAAGCCTTTGGCATACAGAGAAAGAGAGAGGGAGAGAGATGGAGAGAGAGGGAGATGGAGAGAAATGGCAGCGGCACAGGTGTGAGGCATGAAAACTTGAACTAGCAACTAGCAATAAAACGAGGCAGCATCCACATCCCCAATAACAAAACTTACACACACACACACACACACACACACACATGTACACACATTGATGCGACGGGAACAGCAGCTGCTCCATAAAACCCATTATACCCAATCATCATCAGGCAACAAAAAGCAACAACAACAACAACAAAAACAGCAAAAGCTCCAGAAGAAGAAGAAAATGCAGAAGAAGAAGAAGCAGAAGCAGAAGCAGAGTGTCCAGCCTGAATAAATCGGGATCTTGGGGACCCCAAACAAGCTGCTGCAATGCACTGAGAGAAATTCAAATGCAAATGAAATGTTGAACGGCAAAAAAAATAAAATAAAATAAATTAATGGAAAATTTAAAAAAAAATTATAAAAATTAACATTACACCGTTAATATATGTTCATATAATGAACTGTTGGACAAAACGATAAGAATAAAAAATAATTCATATTTTAAAGCAACATTTAAGAATACTTAGCATTTTAAATTTTATTCAATATCATTAAAAAATAAAAAAATAATTTAAAAATATATAAATATATTAAAATAAGACAATAATAATATATACATAAATCATTTTTTTCCTTTTTTTAATGATATTTATAAAAATTATATAGATATATATATACAATATGATTACACAGTTAAACTTCCTTATAAAAAAACTTGCGTAACATATTAATTTTTAGAATTTGTTTCAATTAAAAAGCAATTCTATATCCCGATATCTCTCTTAAGCAGCCAGCGAGAGTTAAGATAATTTTGTCCGTTTAGACCGACTTCACTGTACTGCCAACAGGCTATAATATACCTTAAATGATGTTTTATTATGTTTTAGTGATACAATTTGTCAAAGCTCTAAGTTTTTTCGCTCAGTGTACGCTTTGGGGAGCGTATTTTATGCATAGAAATCACTTTTCATACATATATGAAAAGCAACAGGAACACGAAAGGGGACAAAAGGAGTGTCAATACGGAGAGCGAGAGAGGGAGAGGGGGGGGAGGGGGGGGGGAGGGGAAGCGAGGGAGATGGTGGTTTAGGGTGTTGTATTATAACTGGTTTTGTGTCAGTAACTATAACAACTACAACAACAACGAGCAATGAGCAACGATAACTGGGGGACTGAAATGACTGCGATAGGGGCGCATATTTGCTGCAAGCCATACAAATACAACAAAATGCATAAAGGAGATGAGTGCGAGAGAGGGGCGGAGGGGGGGGGGGGGTAAAGAAGTTGGATAGAAGTTGCTGCGGTGCTTCAATTTGCTGGCCGCAAAAGTTGCCAGCGACAACATCAACAACATTAACATCCAACATGCAACATAAATGCAAGAAGACAGGCAAACAAGCCTCAGCCTTGTGGTTTTTTTTTCTTTCTTTTTTTTTATCAGTGTCTGTGCGTGTTTGTGTGATTTGTATCGTTTACAGGTTGCCAAACGAACCCAACAGCAACAACAACAACGACTGCAACCGAAAAAACCCAAGACAAAAACCAAAAGTGTACAGTTAAGCAAAGCAATTGATGTAAGCGAAGGTGTCTCTCACTCTCTCCCTCATTAGCTCGTTCAAACATAACTGTAACAACAGCAACAGGCATAAAAAAAAAGCAAAGTTCAAACTTGAGCAAGTGCCGCTAATAAGCTCTCACTCGCACTTCAAACACACACATTGCACAACAAGTTGACATAACTGCAGCACTCTCGCTCACTCGCTCTTTCGTTCGATCGTTTGATATCGGCACAACGCGATCCTGGCTAAACGCGCGCGTCGTTCGCAAGTCGTGCGCGTGCGCTAAGTTCGCTTCGTATTACGTTTTGCTGTTGTTGCGTTTCCTTATTTCTTTCTTTCTTTTGTGTTTTTTTTTTGGTGCGCGAAAAACGGCAGCCAACAGCCCACACGTCGTTGGTTTTTGTTGTTCCAATAAAGACATCATACACACACAGACAAGTTCCTTCATTCATGACTACCTTAACTGGCCTCTTACCTGACGCCGACTCCAACTCCAACTCCAACTGCAACAACAACAACAGCACTTGACTGACAGCAAACGTTGGCAACGCACGCGCATTCATGTTGTGACTTCTTGCCTTTGCTGTTTGTGTGTTCGCGATGTTCGCATTCGCCTTCGACTACGACTTGTTTGATTGGTGATTTACCGTATATGAAACGATGTTGGAGGAAACTTCGATGTTAACTTGAGAACTTCCTTCTTTAAGTCGCAACATAGATTTTATCTTAAGAACAACAATATGTTTTGATGTTTCTTACATCATTAGATTCAATATGATTATAATTAATATAGAAAAATGTTGCTTTAAAAGACTGAAAACATATTCAACTTGTAAATATTTGGATTAACAAACTAGATAATGTTATTGATCGCCTTTCGAATTAGTTAACAGACCCATTTTACAAACCCGAACAATCAATTAGATCTGTCTTCTCCGAACTTGTTAACGTTATTTATGAACCAACTTTTATGTTTCGTGTAGGCTGTAAAAAACCATAACATATTTTGGGATCGAGACAAACATGCAATAAACATTGCTGGCATTCCATATTGTTGTTTCTTTAACAACAACAAATAATTACTAAACATTAACAACAACAAACAACAAACAACATAGACGTGTAATCTTGGGCGCTTTGATTTTTTTATTATGCTAGTTGTTGTTGTTGTTGCTCTTTTAATGTTGTTTAACTTTCACTTGGCCAAGTCTCAGACATTTTGTTGTTGTTGTTGCTGTTGGTCAACCAAAGAAAGATAGGAAGAAAGTCTGAGAGTGAGCGAGAGAGAGAGAGAGAGAGAGACAAACAAACCGAATCTGGAATGCCAAAATCTGTAAATCGGAATGCAAATGTATCTCTCATGTGTGTGTGTGTGTGTGCGTGTCTATGTGTGTGGGTCGAGTAGGCGAAAGGAGGAGGTGGAGGCTGGAGGGGGGTGAGAATGTGGGGTGGAGTCAGTTTATGAAGCTGTTTTACTGGCCAAAACAACACGGCACTCCATTAGACCAAGGAATTTGTGTTAAAACCCAAAATACATAGAATTTTGTTGAACATCCCATACCTCCCCCACCCCCCACCCCCCTCCTCCTACACCACACCAAAAGGACAATGTAGGGCGACAACAACAAGAACAACAACCAGAAACAACCAGAAACAGAACCCGAAACAAGAGGCAATGCCATTTTATGAGGCACTTGCGTCATAAAAATTGTTATTGTTACAACAACAGAAACGCATTTGCTGAAGGGCGGGGGGTGCGGGGGGTGTGTGTGTGGAGCACACCTCCACCATCCCTCTTTCATGCAGCAGCGCCACAAAAGGCAGCGGCACTTCGTTGTTGTTGTTGTTGTTGTTGTATTTTTATGTCAATGGCAAAGGCCAAAAGGCGCACGCATAAAAATACCAGGCAATGAGATAGCACTAAAACGGTGTGCGAGGGGCGGCCAAAAACTTTATATATATATATTTTTATGAGATTCGAAAATAAGACTTAAAATGTATTCTTATATGATTAATAAATAAATGTATAAATAAATGGTAAATTAATTTTATAAAAGTCAAAAGATTTTGGTTATAAGCAAATCGGATGTCAGGCACCCAACAAAAATGAAGCCAAAAGAAATTTTCTTAATATTCTTTGCACATTTTTTTTGTGCTTGAACTAATGGGAATAGGTCATCAAATATTAAAGAAACTTCTTAAACAACAGAATAAATATGCGCAATGCAAATTTCCCCAATACAAAATTATGTTTTTCAAGAAGGATAAAAATATCTCTATTTGAATATGCTTCCATAACATTAAACATACATGTGCCAAACTTTGCGGGCAGCCCTCGTTCACTGTGCATATGTACCCACATATACATGTATATATACATATTTTTATAGATATATATATAAATGTGTGTGTGTGCAGGGCAAGTCAATCAGAAAACACAAATTCGATTAAGTTGTTTAAAAACAATTTTTGTATTTATTACCTGCTTTCCTTTTTCATTGTTGTCGCCGCTTGTTTCATCGTTTGTCGCTGCGGTTTCTTATCAGCCACTAGCAACAACATGCCACGCCCAACAGAGAGAGTGAGAGCGAGAGGGCGAACGGAAATGGTGTTTCCTTCAGCTTCGAAACTAGTCGACCTGACCCTGTCTGTCAGGCTGTCTGTCAGTTGATAAAAAGCTGTGATAATTAGCTACGAAATGGAACCCAGCGATCGAAATTGTAAGCCAGGTAGCCCTAATTTATATGACCCTAAGCCATACCTAGAGATAAATAGATCGATCGACCCATTCCCGTGCCCATTCCTTCGCTAACTACTTACCATATCAATGTGGCACAGAAAATGCCCGTCAAAAACAACAAAGGGAACTCCGCAAATGACCAGCAAAGAAATCGAAATGTACCTTATATATATATATATATGTAGTTTGTCACTTAATCAATCTGCATATAGAATAAGGGTAGGGGAAGGGGTAGGGGTGGTGTTGGATTTGCTTCCCATATTCAAGACGTCCTTTCGGACGGACACATACTACATTAGATGGGAAATAGTTATTGGCGAAATAGAGGCGAAACATCGGCACACCTACCCTCAACCTACCCCTACTCTAGTCATCCCTCCCCTACAATGCGAACATGCCTCAAATATCCTAATTGATTGGCCAAACATCACATCAACAAGGCAACGAGACAAGGTAAGGTAACAACTTTGTGTGCGTCGGCTTTTTGGCCAAAGAATTTTTACGCATTTTATGCGTTTCATGCTGTTAACGAGTCGAACGAACGGTCTTTTACTGGTGGAGGGTGGAAGGAATGCAGGCGGACTTTAAATGGATTCAAATGTAATCAAGTTAGGGATGGGAAAATTGACAGCTGACTCGACTAGCAGTAATAATAATATTCAAATGCCAGGGACATATATTTATTTAGGAACGGATCAATGAAACAATACAAAAGAAGTAAGGAAATAATATTTGGGATATAGGATTTGAAAGGGAAGTTTGAATAACACGAGTAATAATGCTCAAATGTGTAACGTTAAGTAATAAAAAATATTGTTTAGGAAACTTAAAGTTCATACTTTAAGCAACTTTTGCACTTCATTTGAGGCAACTCCTTAAGTCAACACATTTCTTCTCAGAAAAGGAAACAATGTCTAGCCAAAATGGAACGCAAATCAAACTCAAAGTGACGTTACATTTATCAGGTTAGTGTGTGCCACACACACACACACACACAGTACAATATACAATATACAAAACTCAGCTGGCAGACGTTGACCCTGTTCAGACAGATCACGAACACGTCCGGCACTAAGTGAGCCATATAAACAGAAAAATAGGCAGAAAGAGAGAAAGGGAGAGGGAGATAAGAAGAGGAATATCATTATAAGTATAACATTGGAATACGTTTAAAAGGAATCGAAAAGGAGCGGAAGTCAAAGCTATGCTATATGTTGGCTCTTATCCTGTTGCGGCTGAATGACCCAGAGCGAACCCAGCACGAACCCAGCGCGAACCCGGTGCGAACCCGGTGCAAACCCGATGCGCAGCCGATGCGAACCCAGGGATATAGGCGACAGGACACGGAACAACTGATTGCCATCATCGCGAATGAAATGACTAATGAAAATGCCTAAAAATGTAGAAGATACATTTCGTATTTCTGTTGAGTCATCGAACCGGGTAACTGAGTGCACAACGACTAACCAGATACCCTACATACCCTGTGATACAATAGAAGAAAAAACCCTTGAAGAAAACTCTGATGGAAACTTTTAATATTTGAATCATATATCGTATCGAATCGTATCATCCATCTGCTATTGTTATATAGGGTATATTTGAAAAAGAGAAAAAGGTCACTACTTAACGGCGAAATGCGAATCATTTTAAATTGTATTCCCTGCAATACAAAGTCGACAAAGGAAAAAAAAAGCCAACAACGAAAAAAGGGACATTTTCGAGCGAATTTGGTAATCAAAACAGGAAAAGGTCACACACAGACACACACACAGACACGCACACACACACGGAAGCATTCGGCGCACTCGAGCCTAATGATGAGCACAACACAGACAGCACGATAGATAAGGAGAGAGACAGAGAAGGAGAGAGTGATGAAGAGTTTTTTTTTTTTGCACAATCGAAAAAGAGAAATGGCGCACTTTGCTCTAATAAATGGCCAAAAAGCAAAAAATGACAATGGCTAACAGAAGTTAACCCAAAAAATCTCTCCTCTCTCCTCTCCCTCTCTCTCTTTATGCGCTTATTAATGGCACAGGTTTTCGAATGAAGGTTTCGCAATGGCAATTATAACGATTTGCCAAGCTTGAAAAACGTTATAATTAAATGCTTGCCCGCAATCGCCATGTCACACAAATAAATACAAGAAAAATATAGAAAAAAACCAAAAACAACAACAACAACAATCATAACTGACCGCAACTGGCAAGACTTCAAGTTGCATGCAAAGTGGTCGAAGGGGAGGGGGGGTTAACTAGCTTCGGGCTACGTTTGTCGAGAGCGTTTCTTACAGGTTTTTGGTTCAAGACACCGCGCGCGTACTTTGTGTTGTTGCCACAATCATAGTCATAGACACAGCTGTTGTTGCAACAACAACAACAACAGAAATATAATTCACAACAAGACTGTTTGTGGAATGACCTTTTGCATTAATTGCTTGCGTCAAGTCAATGCCAAAATGTATTTTTTTTTTTTGACTGACCCAGGACGGAACAGCAGCACCAGCAACAGCAACAACAACGTTGTTATACTATATAGTATATAGTATGTTCGAATCTGTTTCGCTGTTGAGTCGCTGTCGAGTCGACTTAAGTTGAGTTGATGCCGTTGTATTCGGTATGTAATGTGGGCGTTGGGTTTTCTTGTTTTCTTGACTATCGTTAGATATGTAATTTTTCATTTGGCAAAGGCGATATCACAAACGTCAACGTGCAAGTCAGTGGCTTAGTTAGAGTTCACCTTAGAAGGGGTTCAAAATCGTGATTATTCGTTGATTATTCAAGTAATTTGTTTAATTACTCAAGTAGTTGCACATAAGATTGCAAATTAATCATGATGTAAAATCAAATATTAACATTTAAATATAGATAAAGCATATTTACATTAATGCGATATTTACTTACTTAAGTAATTGAATTTGTTAATTTTAATACACTTTGAATGAACATCAAATCTTTTTGTTGTGCTTATAAGATTACCTTGGCAATACTTTTATTCCACTAATATTATAAAAGTGATAGTTTCTTTGTATGTTTATTAACTCTTTCACACTAAAAACTACAGAACAAATCTTAATGAAACTTTACAATAATATAGCTTATATATCAGAATAGCACAAAGGCTCTAATTCTTAAAGATATTGTCTGAGTAGCTTTTAATATTGATGATTGTTTTTAAGCTTAACTCTTTAAGTAATTAAATCGGCTGTTCTTTTGATACCTTTTCTCTTTGTGTTCAAACTTAACTCTTTAAGTAATTAAATCAGCTTTGATACCTTTTCGCTTTGTATTGTGTACGCCACTGTGAAATCGAAAAGATACATTACATTGTATGGCTATCGATCTAATGGTCGACTGTCTCGACTTGGCCGTCTGGCATTTGTTTAGGCGTTTCGATATATATATATAGTTTTTATGTTGAACTAAAGTGAAAAATTAACATAAATTACAAGTTAACTAATGGCGCACGATACGAAAACGACTTGAAGAGTCTTTGGATTTGAAATGCAAAATGAACAGCGACAACATTTAAACGCCCGACTGACGCCAGTTTGGTCACTTCGACAAAGAAGAGGGGGGGGGGGGGGGGGTGATTGTCTGGGATATCTGGTTTTGTTTTTTCGGTACGCCAAACAACAAACAACAAATAACAATAACGATAATAGTAATAATGGAGAACAGCTACTAAATGGGTATCAATAAGCTTCTGATTTGTGTGAAGTTTTGCTCGCATTTTGCAGCGCTTATGCAAATCCATATTAATAATCATAAATAATCATGTTGTTGTCTGTGTGTTTGTGTGTGTGAGACAGTTGGACAGTTAGAGAGAGACCTTCGATACGATTTTCGAGGCGTTGGCTGCTCATTTAATGTGAAATGATTTCCAGTTCGTTAAACGTTTCATCTGCATTGCAACATACAATGGACAACAAGTTCTGCTTGCCACTTGCCACTCGCAACTTGCAACTTGCAACAACAAAACTCCAATTCCAATTTCTTCCAACTTCATTTCCATCTGCTTGACCAAATTGACTTTGAGTTTGCTTTTGCTATTTCAAGTTGCTTCATTTAATTTGTTGTTGCTGCTGCTGCGTACGATTTTCATGCCACGTCAAGTTGCTGCTGCTGCTGCTGATGCTGTTGCTATTGCTGTTGTTGCTTCTGCCTCTCAGTGATTGTGTGTAGAATATCAATTACTTATGCTAAACACCTGCTGCATCGGAATGTCTGTCGGCGCAACGAGCGCTGATTCTAAACCGGGCCTAAATACACGTACACACACACACACACACACACACACACTTATAGACAGTTGCATACACGTGCACTAGCTCATGCACTTATGCTAGCGCAAGTTTGTGCCTTAAGTCTTTCGTTTTTTATATTTCTTTCAACTTTTTTGTTCAGCACAACAATTTTGAATAGCCTAAACCCAATGTTTGGTGTCCATTAGCTATATGCTGCTTTATGTAACACGATTCAACATGATTTGTAACAGCTTATACTACTTGATTACTTTTCAGTCAAGACTTCTGTAATTGTCGTGAAAACTTTGTAAAAAATGTAGGTAACTTGTATTAAAAAAAATAATAATAATAATAAATAAAAAAAACATAGAAAAATATTTCAAGGCGTTAAAAAAGCTTTACAAAATTCCTTTTGTCGTAAAAAAAAAATAAAGTCAGGCAAACTAAAAATCAAAGAGAGAAATTTACGGCATATAAAAACATTTTTACTTTGTACGAAAACCATAAAATTTAATATTGTTTCAATAACTTTCAGCAAGACTAATATACTTATGTTAATTTTATCTAAGTAAAGTATTTACTGAATATTTTGATCGAAATTTTTTATATCATATTTAATAATCTAATATTAACCACAAAAAAAAAGAATGTTTTGAAGTTTTTTCATCGTGTTGCATTTCCACTTTCGAATGTAAGTGTATTTGAAGGTTGATGTTTGTTGCAGGTTTGACGAGTACTTCAGGTTGTGCGCCTCGCGTTGTCTCGCCTCGTTTTATGTTTGTTCATTCAACTGGCATCAACACGCCGTTTCGTGTAACGCCGGTCATGCCACAGCCACAGCCACAGTTGCCGCAACCCCAACTGCAAAACTGAAAACTGAAAACTGGAGTAAGTGGCAGGTCCCAGGTTCAGTTGCAGGTCCAGTTTTGAGTTGAGTTAAGTCCCCTCTTCTCCGAACGAAGCAATCTGTAATCGCTTCTTCAGCTTCTTTGGCTGCTGTCTTCAATGATTTAGTTTTTGTTTCGCTCTTTCTCTTCGTTTGTGTTTTGTTTCTCTCTACCCTTTTTTTGTTTTGTGGGCACTGTCAGGCAGTTAACGTAGATGCCTCTGCTTATGAGGTCGATTTTTCTTAACCCCCTTCACCCCCCTCGAACTGCACCATTTCTTCATGAGCATGTGCATGCAGCTGCCATAAATGGCTGGTATCATTTGCGGTGTTTTGTACTGTGCAAGACTTGTTACAATTAATTAACTGGCGCATCAATTAAACGCTGCAGTCTTGGCCGTAAGTTAGCAGGCGCCGCATTGCCAAATCCCTTTGGGATAGCCCACCGACAACAGGAAACTGCCAGACGATTGCCACGATGCAACGTATCTGGCCATAATCCACAGCAGATAAAAACTCAATTAATAGCCATCATAAAAAAACGCTGCATTCACTTTTGGGCGGCCGCAACAACAACAATACCAATTCTGCCCCTCTGTCTGTGGGCGTGGCAGAGTGTTGGCCAGGTGTTGGCCCCAAATTCAGCTGCAACTTCTTGCATCTTGCATCTTCGTGCTTCTTGTTCGTTGGTTTGTTTGCATTGCAACTTTGAACGATTCCTTGCCGAAACTAATTGCATTTGATTGGAAGCCACAAAATTCTTAATTGGCAACAACAACAACAACAAAAATACCGCCAGGCTCCACGCAGACCTTAACTGTTGTTAATGATCTAATTTCATTATCCGACTTTCCAATTTTCGCAATGCGATTTTATTTCGTTGGATTTATTTGGTTATAAAAACTAGACATCAAAATAAATGTAATGAAATATTTAACAAACCAATTAAACATTAATGAAATCAAAATAGAAATAAAAATAATAATAAAAAAAAAGAAACAACTAACCTAAAATTAATTCGAAATAATCTTGATGGTATAACGATTCTTAAAATTACCACTGATCCCAGCTTAATGCCATAGAGAACACTTGTAAGCTATTAAATAACAAAACGACGCAACTAATTGGAGAAAATGCCAAGTGAAAAGCACTCATCAAATGTAATTCCAGCTAAATAACTTGGTAATTGTAAGCCCCAAAATAACCACAAGACAAAAAACTTTTTGAAGAATCGAGAGAGTTGAGAACTGAGAACTGAGAATTAAATGTGATTTTGGTATCTTGACAAGACAAGAAAACAAAATGGAAATGGAAATGGAAATAAAGTTCTCACAATTAAAATGAGCTTAAATTAAAAAGTACTTTTACAGTTTCACACTTGTGACACGCAGCTGTCACACACATACACATACAGGTGTGTGGAGAGAGAGGCAATTCTGCTGAGGTGCACGAAAATTGATGTGGAACTGGAACTGGGTGAGTGGACCGAACCGAAACTCGAGAAGCGAACCAAAGTGCGGACGTGCCCGCCAAGTAAATGACTTATAATTGATATTCTAAAAACGGATAAGCATCGTGGCTGCCACAACTGCTTCTGCCCCTGCTGCCCCTGCTGCCGCTGCTGCTGCTGCTATCATCATCATTATCATTATCATTATAATGAAATTGCCAACTCCGATGGCAATGGCGCATTCCTCGCTTGCTTTGCAAATTGTTGTTTTTAATTTTTGTTGGTTGTTGTTGTAGCTAGAAGGCTGCCAGCTACCTGCTACCGTGTGGCAAGCAGGCGAGCGCTTTGTTTGTTGGATAATTGCCACAGCAACAGCAACTCGCGGCGGCAACTCAATCTCAATGCGCCCACGGAACACCACGCGCCTCCTCGCCAAGTTGCAAGTTGCAAGTTGCAAGTTGCAAGTTACCGATGACCAATTGAAAATTAACATGTCCACGTTTTGCTGCCTTGCCACGTATGCAAACGAGTGTTGCGTGTTGTGAGAATCTGTTTTCTACTCTCCTTCCTAGCTTCCACCTTGATGACAGGTGCTGCACGCGCCTCGCTTGCAACTGTAACTGCCACAGCAACTGGCCACAGCAACAGCAGCGTCTTTATTGTTGTCAATTTGGTGGTGATTGTTAGCTGCACAACACGTTCCAAGCAGCATTTGCCAGCAATTGGCCAAACTTGCCTACCCGACTTGACCATTAAAAAAGCAATACACACACACACACACACACATACACACATTTTGTTGCTGCCTTTCGACTCTCTAATAAGCAAGCGGGCAAAACCTTGGCTAGCTTTAAAGTATCAACATGGAACCAGGTCTACGACTACGTTTCGCCTCCCCTTTTCATGTATGTGTATGTGTATGTATGTGTGTGTGTGTCTACGCTCCTTTCATTTTAATTTGATGGCTAACTGCATGGACAGTGATTAGGCGTTGGGAAACTCGTGCAGAATGCAAATACGAACTCAAAAACTCTGCAACATCTTAACGCTAACGAAAATTGCACAAAATTACAGAGTTTCACTGAACAACTAATAAACTGAATAACTAATTTAAATGGTTTTTGCAACCAACAAAACAACATTAAATGCAGCTTGAAAAGCGTTAACAAAAGTTTTAAATGAAAGATTAACAACGTTAGTTAAGGCTTACTTTTGATTTATTGAGATGAAAAAAAGTTTTTGTTAAACATTTTCGTTACTTCAAACATACGAATAAATGTTTAGGATTAGGTACAAAACTCAAGTGCAAACGATAATTGATTTATATTATCGATAACTTTTCACCAGCAGGCTAAACTTTTCTCTTCGAAGCTAAAGCAACTTAAATGATGATATCTAGGCGAAATTCGTAAAACTTTCTTTTCTTTCGTTATAAAGTAACTTTAAAGGAAACTTATAAGTGAATAAAATTTAAATAAATTTTGAATTCAGAATTGTTTATTTGTA
This sequence comes from Scaptomyza tumidula, assembly GCA_035044465.1. NCBI lineage: Eukaryota > Metazoa > Arthropoda > Insecta > Diptera > Drosophilidae > Scaptomyza > Scaptomyza tumidula. The sequence goes on from JAWNNW010000130.1 coordinate 1,659,025, forward strand.
CGTGTATTAAAACATCTTATCGCTTATATTATATTATATTATATTTTCTTTTCGTCTTATATATAAAACAATGCCAACATTTTAAGCCTATCATTTTTGAATGAAAAGCATTGTTAATGATTACTGCTTGGATGTATATATAGATACTTATATATATATATATGTACTTTACGTAAGCTATAATCTATTTTAACTATCAGTATTCATTTTGTTACGCTTCTATTCCTCTTCTTGCTTCCCCTTTCCGCACATAGCATTTCAGCGTAATTCGAGCAAGAATTGTTTAGTTCAATAGTTCTTAGAGCGCAGAGCGCAGAGCGAAGGCCTTGGCAGCATTTACGCAATTTTCACACAGAATCGTTATTGTTGTCGTTGTTGTTGTTGTTGGTACAATTGTTTAGTTAAGTCGCTTTAAATTGCAAAACAGTTCCCAGACACTCCGCACAACTTAATTCGCAAGCCCCCCTCTCCCGTTGTACATGTGCTGAAGGCCTTTGTTTTTGGGATTTTAGCAGCGTGTCTAATCTGATTGGGAGCTTTGTTTCTAGGTGTATATATAATATGTGTGAGTGTGCTTTTGGGGTCTAGGACGGAAGCTGACTGCTATAATTAATAATGATTTCAATTTGCATTTGTGGCCCACCTGCAATTTTGAAGGCGTTTTGCGCAAGCGCCAAGCGGCGTCAACGTCAACAGTCAAGAGTCAGCATCAGCGGCTGTGGCAGCGGCAGCGGCAGCTGGAAAAGCGTTTCGTAAATGCAACAGCAGCAGAAACATTGTGGCAGCAACAGCAGCATCAGCTCTATAATTTGCCTAACAAAAAAACACAAAGTGCTTGAATTACTTGAGTCGAGCTTTAGATCCGAATGCAGCAGTCAAAATGTCTTGGGTTTATGGGTTATGCAAGCGTTTAGGCCAACGTTAATCAGCTGTTGGCAAATCAACGCCAATCAAACAGCAACAGCCGCAGCAGTAGAGGAAAAGCCTTTTGCGCTTATTTAGGTGACTTTATTGGGAGCAACAATAACAACAACAACAACAATGTGAGCAACAAATCACAACAAGACCAGTCTAGTCAAAGCAAACGCGACTTGGAGCTACCCTAAACCCAAGGTTGTAACTTGTTATAAGTCAAGTTATTAAATATTTTAATGCGCTTTTTGCTGTGCGATTAAAATAAATCTTAAGTTACTTAATATTTTGCGTTTCTTTATAGATTATAAGGATATTAACTCATGGTATCGATATATTTTGATGCTATAACTTTCAGTTTGTCACTTTTACTGCTATCGGTAATCGAGTTATCGATATATATGAAAAATGTGATTCAGCTTATAACGTGAGCTGCGTAAAACCTTAGATTTTCGTACGCCGATAGAAGAATTTATCGATATATATCGGAAATTTGTTTAAATCGCCTCAGTCGTTGATGCTGATTAAGTATATATATATCTATATATAGACCTGAAAACTCTTCCTATTTGCCTGTTACATATACTTGCACAACTTTGTTATACCCTTTTAATGTGTGTTCACAGGGTATAGAACGTAACAATAACAAAAAGGGTCAACAAGCAAACGTCAACAAGCGAACGTGGTAAAAAAAAAAAAAACAAAAATAATAAAATAGAAAGCAGCTGGCTGGATGTGAAAATTGAACCTGAGAATTGTAACATCGATGGCAGCTGCCCCCCTTCCCAAATCCAAGCCCCCCTCACCCCCCCCCCCCTCCACTCTACACCCATTCGAGCCAACTGACAGACAAAGACAACAACAACAACAACACAAAAAAAATGCGAAAGCCCTAGAAAAAACTGTTGTGAAACATGCTGACAAATGACTCAAATACACACACAAGCACACACACACACACAAACGTATATACACCGCAAAGAAATATGCAGCAATTATTCGCGATATTTCTGTTTGCAAGACATGCAACAAGTTGGTTGCACCAACACAACACAACACATGCCACCCAAGCCACCCACTGGCACATGCAGATGTCTGTTTAGACTTGTTCATATTCATGACTGTCTCCAAGTGGATGTGTGTGTGTGTGTGTGTAGTTTACACACACATAACTTATGCTTAGCTGCAACAACAACAACTACAACATCACTTTATGCGCATCTCTCTCTATCTCTCTCTACTTATGGATACTTTGTGGACCACATCGTGTTTCCCTAAGATGGATTTTAACCCAGTAAGTACTGAATTATTTCTTCTTCTTCTTTGCTTTCTACTCGCTTTTTCTAAAATCTTTTTTCCACTCATTACTTAGTTTTCTTGTTGTTGTTGTTGTTGTTGTTATTGCTCTCACCTCAATTGAATTAGCATTTGTTACTTTCCCACAAGCTGTTTGATGAGCTGTCCCTAGTTATGTTCTAGTGAATACTCTCATTACATACGACACTCTTTAACCCAATTAGTTATTACCTTGAATTGAGTTTTATACAAACAATATTCACATACGATGTACATTTTCATTAAAATTTTTAATTTATAACATTAAACAAGTAAAAGACTTAAGTAGAGTCAGCTCGAGTAAGAGATACCTGCACCGAAGCTTGATGACTTAACTTCAATGTTTCCTATCTCCTGTGTTTCTTAACCGATTTCAATGAATATTCATTTATTTTTATTCCTCGCTTAGAGTTTCAAAAACTATTTCCTTAGTTTTCCAAATTCAAGATTTTTTGCTTTCGACTACATGTTTATATCGTTAGCCCGAAAACTTATCGATTATTTTAGCTCTCCTAAGCTAGGTTCCAAATCTGATGATGTTGGTAAAGAATATATACACCTTATAAGTTCGAAATTGCTTCCTTCTGGCTAATGCATACATTTAAACAAAACCCTTTGTATCCATTTTCAAGGGTTCGGAGTATAAAAACAGCTTTCTATACAAAAGCTTGACTACCTTAAAGACTTACGACCGAAGTGCAAGGAAAAGTAGTTGAGAGCAGTAGACAAATGTGTAAGAAGCCCAAGAAACAATTAATTTGACATTTTCATATTGTCTCTGAAGATACTTGTTGGAATTCCTTGCAAATTATTATTGTGTGCATTGGGGGAAAAAAGTCAAAGGGAAATATATATATATATATATATAAAGAATGTAAGCTGGTTGGTCGTCTTCGTTGTCAATGTCTATTAAGCAAATGAAAACATTTTGCCTCTGCTAAAGCAGGCGACAAGCGACAGGCGACAGGCAACAGCAACAACAAGAACATGAATATCAAGCGAGAAACAAGGAAAAAGCTGGCAAATGCGGCGTATGCGCAACATGGCAAACAACAAACATGACAAAGAACTTTGCAACAGAATACGGCAAACTAACAAACAGCAATGAAAAACTGACAGCATATCCCGGAGGGGTATGCCATACAAGGGGTGCCGTTGTGGTAACGAGGGGCAGGGCTGTTAGCGGTGGGGGGGGAGGAGGTTTGTAGACATTTGCTTAGGTCCAGCAATTTCTATTGTATTTAGCAAAAAACCTAAGCAGCGAGCTTCAGCTTGTAAACGCAGTGACAACTACACACAAAAGGGTGTTGGTGGTGTGGTGTGGGTGGGTGGGGGGAAAGTGTAACAGGGGGGGTTGCGGTTTCAGTTAAAGGGTGTTGCATTGCCATTGCTTAGAAGCAGCGAAAATTGGCGAAATTTGCAAAACTTGCACAACGAAAAAACGAAATAAACAAAACAAAATTGTAACCAGAAAAAGAAGAAGAAGCAACAGCAGCAGAAGGGATGGGGTGGACGGGGGGGGTAAGCGGTCAAAAAAGAGAGTGAAGTTGAACGAAGAAACACAACAAACTAAATGGAGCGCGCCTAGAGAATCAGTTCGGGGGGAGAAAGTAGTGCAAATGTAAGGGGGTTCCGAAGTGGTTGACGAAGGGGGTGTGATAAGGGGTTAGTTAGTGTGGGGTACTTTAGGTGCTTAGGGGGTGAAAATATGACAAATGCATGCGCATGCGGTGGGGGCTAGGCGTGTGGGGGGGGGCGTGGCAAAGCGTGGCTGCATGCAACAAACAAACAAATAAACTGCTGCACAATGTCTGTGTCTGTGTGTGTTTGTGCGTAGTTGCATGGAGGGGGGAGGGGTAGGGGAACGGTTGTTGTGGCTATGTTGTCGTAGTTTGTGCCACAAGGCAACTCCCCACCACCCTCTTCCCTTTTCCACGTTCCACCATATTGCTGGACAATGGCACAAAGTAATTAATTTCAATTTGTAAAGTTCAGAAAAGGCAAAACGCGCTGTTGTATTCCCCCACCTCCACCACCTCCCCCCCTCCTGCTCACCATCGTCCCTTTGGCAGACGTGTGACAAGCTAAAATAATTGCGCCGCATGCAGATAAGCGCCGCACAACAAAGCAGCTGCCACAACAACGCCAACAACAACAACAACAACAAAAGACAACTTAATGTGCAGCGAGAGGAAAAGACTTGCAAGACCCTTTTTCGGGATGTCACTGCAGACCATAAACCCATCCCCTCCCTACTCCCCTTCCTTCACCCACTCAGTTGCATTACTTTCTTTCAAGTTGAATTCGAAATTTTTGGTTAGTTTCCCAGTTTCCCGTTTTTGGTTTTGACCCCTCTCTCTCTCTCTCTCTCTCTCCGTTCTACTCTAATTCTGTCCATGTCCACTTGTCTACTCTTTCTGCGACTCGTTCTCCAAATTGAACGTTTGTTGCACTGGGTAAAATGGCAAATGCAATAAATTAATACAACATAAATTTACGGCCTACTGCAGTGCGGCAACAACAACAACAACAACAGTGGCAACAACAATGGCAACAACAACTGCAACTATTTGAACATATTCAGCGTTTTGCACAATTTCGAAAATATTCTGCAGCACAAATTGGCAACAATTGCAATTGAAATTGGTTACTTGACCAACAATCAAATTGTGATTATAATCAAAAATATTTGTGTGTTGTTTTGTTTTAAGCAACCTTAAATACCGATCAGATTGTATGTAAATATTTGAAATAATCTAAATATTGAAACTGCTCAAATATGAACCAGTCAAAAATATCTATATATAACACACAATTATTGCAAATTATTATTTGTTAAATGTGAAACATCAAAAAAGAATTTGAAGCTGTACAAATTTGAATATCTTTTCATGATTTATGCAAATTCTTTATTATTACAACTTATAAGAACTTAAGCGATTCTCATTTGCTTCGGTTATACTATAACTTTACATTGTTTCTTATGCTAACTAGTAAGGAAGGTTATCTTTGGCATGCCGAATACTATATACACTTGCGAAGCCTACTTGTCTTTCATGGTATGGCAGCTGTTTGATATAATGATCCGACCTTTTAGATTTAAACAAATGATCTAACTGCAAACTCATCACAAGAATTCTTAGCTTGAGTAGTTAACCCTTTTAACTTTGCATTTACTTTTCCTGCTTATTTGTCATAATTTGTAACACTTCTTTTCTCCACTTCCCATCCATCTTTCTTCTCTGTTTGCTTTCTCATCGTTTGTTCTCTCTCTCTCTCACTTTTTCAATTGAGACACACTCTCCTTCCTACTACACTCTTCGACAGTAAAATGCGTGAGTGAATTATGTTGTTGAAGGCTATGTATGGGCTATATGTCTTATGAGGCAAATAACTTCTTCAACTCTCGCTTATTCTATTGAACTTTTTTTTTTACAGAGTTTTTTGAGAGTGTTTTGTCATAACTTACAAGCCATGAAAAGGATCTGAAACAGGCGCCGTCTGATTAAATTTGTTGTTCTTCTCCTTTTACAAATTGCTCGGACTTATTTGTATGTATATATATATATAAATATTATAATTTTGCTGGATTTTTGTTGTGTTTCAACTTTGCCGCCTAATTTTGTAGCGACAGGATGCGAATGCCAAGTCAAAAAGTTTTTAAATGCATGTTTAATAAAAAAAGTGAAGAAAAACGAAATGAAACGAAACGAAGCGAAGTTTTCGAAGAAATTTATAGAACAGACAGCAAACCGCTAATTAAAAATGCATTCATCTCTCTCCCAAGTCGGTTGATAACTGGGCAACGTGTTTAGCTTCTGTTCGGTTTTGGGATCTTGTTGGGATGTTTTTCTGTTTTATATTTGGGATCGCATAAATCTTTATTATCGCACAACGACAAACGACAATGATGCACAACGAAAAATAGAACCCGAAACGATGATAAATATATGTGTGTGTGTGCACGGAAATTAAGAAATATATATATATATATAAATATACAGTATGTATGTTTGTATGTTTGTGAGCCAGGAGGCCAGGCCAATAATAAAGCATAAGACATTAAGCGAACGCGCCAGTTGGCTACCAACTTCAGATGAAGTGAAACTTAATTAGCTCGGCTCGGCAGTGGTTTGGTTTCGTTTGGCTTGGTTTACAGTTGGTCTGATTGGGTCTGTTGGCATTTATGAGCTGATGGTTGTTCGGTCTCCTTGCTTTTCGCATCCTTCATGATGTACCTAATGAAGTTTACACACACACACACACACACACACATACTGTTAAACATTTGCACTTACAGAGCCTTTCATTAGCATTCGCACTAATTGTCCGACAAGCGCCAGGCGCGATGTGAATTTCTTTTCGCTTCTGCTGTTTCTGCTCATTTGATTGGATTTGCTGGACAAGCTGGACACCAAGTACAAACAATCAGAACTTGCTTCAGCAGCAGCTTCAGCAGCAGCAACAGCAGCAGCAGATGCTAATGAAGTCATCTCATCAGCGTGTTGCATACAAATGCGTCGCATTGGCCAGCAATTTCCGCTTTTGATTTATGCTGCAAATAGTGCCAACAGCCAACAACAGGCAACAACGAGAATGAGAACGAGAACGAGAACGAGGGCCAATTGGTTATCGGGTATGGTATGAAGAAGAAATCTGTGAAATCGACAAAACGACAGCAATCATGAATCGATGATGATAGCAGCTAAGGTACCGACAAAAGCTGATTGATGACTTTGATTGATGGCACGCAATGGCTGATTGTGATAGCTAGTTACTAACCATTATTAGGTAATGCAATTGCAGTTGAACGAAAGCTTTTTTAAATATTGAACTAAGAAATTCATGCGATTTTTGATTAATGTTTTAAAGATGAAATAACTCTCAAAGATTGACTTGATTGCATACATTAATAAACTTTCTTTTAACTTTTAAGTATATCGCTGATTGAAACGGACTTAAAATGAGCTATGAAAACAATGACTGAAGATTGAATGACTACTCGTACATCAAGAACATCATGAAACCTTAATGATGCAAGTACATTTAAAGAATGTGATTGATGGCTTGATTGTTAAACAGCAGCAATGAACTAAAGTTATTTAGTTAGTAGTCTTACATCAAGATTGAAAGACTTACTGATTGACTAGAATGTATATTTCGTATGCAAAGTTAGCATAAACATATATGAATGTTTGGATCTCTTTGAGGTGAATACTCCACACTCAAAGATTAAACAACAGATTTGCTTAAAAAAAAATTCTCCAAAAAGACCGGAAATGTATCCATTTACATGGAAATTCGCATAGGAACAATCGCAATTACCCAACATTAACAAATATTTTTTTCTTTTATGCTTGTTTTTCTTCGTCTTTTTGAAGCTTAATCAGATCTTCGTTGTTGTAGTGCAAATTTAGGCAAGAAAACACCCAAAAACACAAAACAAACACAAAAATCACATACAAGAAAAGAAAATGAATTATCCGAGGGAAAGACATCAATTAACGCAGTTAAACACTTTGCTACCTTCATCAAAAGTGGCCCCGACAAAGCAATAACAACATTAGCAGCTAAAAGAAGTTAAGAACATGCGGGTACAACAACAACAACAACAATCGAAATTGAGGCTGTAACACATGTGTGTGTGGTGTGTGAAAGAGAGATGAAACCAAAGATTCGCAACAAAAATCTGCTCAATCACTTTTCACTTAACCCAAACACAAGAACTTCAAGTTGATGTACGAGAATTGAAGAGCGAAGGCGAGAAAGAGGGGAGGGCATAACACATACACAAAGACTTGGCAGATTGGTCAGAGATGATGGTAGGGGAAGGTAACAAAAAGGGGGGGGGGGGGGGAGGGAAGCTGAGTAAAAGTGATGTGTGGGCTTTTGAACACCAAAAATACAAGAGGACAAACAACAGCAACAGCAGCAGTCGAGCAAAAAGCAAAAGCAAACTTTACTTGGATGATGATGATATGCAAAAAGGCCAGGGCCGGGAGCAAAGAGCACAACAAGCAAAGGGAAAAAGCTGCTAAAAGAAACAATAACAACAACAACAACAACGGCACATGTGTGCACAACAAAACACACACACACACCAAAGAAGCATTGCTTGATATTTAATTCCTACTCCAAAAAATAAAATCGTTGCTACGTCAGCAACAGCAGCAACAGCAACAGCAGCAGCCAAGGCAACACTTGACCCAAAAAAAAAACAAGCTGGGAAAGAAAGAAATACGTAAAAATAAAAATAACAAAAATCTGAAATGATTGGACCAAAATATTTTGCCGTAGACAAAGTCAACACGAGATTGGGTAAGTTTTTCAGGGCTAGACGAATAAAGGCAGAACCCGGGAACAATTCATCTGATCTGTTGTGCAAAAACCGGTTAGGATCGATGTTCCTATTGTATCATGATAAAAAAAAAATTAAAATTACGAAAGAATTGGTTCGTCAAATATCGTTCGTTAAATACCTAAAATATTTCCATAGGTATTTCTTTATTCTTATTGAAAGTTGGATTTAAGATAAAATTTAGATCCTTAGCTATGTTCATATATAATTTATTTATTAAGTATTAAGTTTGCAATAAGTTCTTAAGTTGAAATATTTTATTTTAATTATGCTACATGATTGAATTTGAACCCAAAAGAACCCAAAAACTTGATATCAAGAAACGATTTCAAACTTATTAAAGTTCTACAAAATATTTGAAAGCAATAAAGTAAGACCCAAAAATATTCAAAATACTATTATAATAATGCCAAAGTTGCATTTGTCATACCAAGAAACTGCCAATTTTAAATATCAAGTCAATTTAATAGATTTATATATATTATAATATAACATAATATATGAACATCTATCGAAACCCATTGCTTTGGTCACACTGTATCGGCCATTATGGCAAATGCAAAAAAGGGCTTTGGCCCGACTTAAACGTTCATTAAAGCTAGTAAGCGGTTAGAGTAAAGCAGTCAGCCAGCCTGCAGACTTGGGAGCCAATATGACTTGGCAGCTTTTTGAGGGTTCACTGCAATTTGTTATTGCTGTTTTTCTTGTTGTTGTTGTTGTTGTTGTTAGGAGCTTGCACTTTTTTTGCTTGTGTGTTTGTGTGTGTGTGTGTGAGGATGAGGCAGGCGTCGACTTATTGGCAGTTTTAATGTGTCAGCAGCAGCAGGTGCCAGCGGGCGAGGCAAGCCAGACGCCCCTTCCCCTCCCAACGCCCACTTTTGTTGATGAAGAAAGTGCCGTCAAATGGTTTTTTGATTTGCTGTTTGCGTAACTGAGCCAAGAGTTTTGCCTGCCCAAAAACCCATCCCCCCTCCCCACACTTAACCACATCTCCTCTTCCCAACTGGTTGCCTATGCTGCTGCTGCCTAATTGTGTATGCGTGTACAGTGCTCGAGAATTGCGTAAATTTAACAAGTTGCCACTTGAACCAAAGCCTAGCCAAAGTCGAGTCAAGACGAGCCAAGCAACAACAACAACAACAGCAACAACAGCAACAACTAGCTGGCAAAAAAGGGCATACAGGAAGAGAGAGAGAAAAGCAGGATGAGTGAGGCGCAACCAGAAGAGAAACAGTAGCAGAAAGTCTCTGTTGCAAGGATTAATTTGATTTAGATGTTGAACTCACTCTGTGTGTGTGTGTGTGTGTGTGAGTGTGTGGTTTGTGTGTACTTCACACTTGTCATACACTTGGCAAGCTGCTTAGGTGCCATTTGCAACCCCTTTTATGTTGATGATTTACAGGGTATACAAGTGGTCTGCTTGGCTAAAACGTTTCAAACGTTGTCTCAATATTCCATTTACACTTTTTATGTTGCTTTAAACACTTCTTTAAAGAAGAATTTTTTGTAGATTTTTCACTTCTCTCCGATATTGTTGTTAATTGAAAGCTTTTATCATTATTAATGATTTCTACTATGCAATATTTTAATCAAAACCAATTTATGGCAACTTTTTGAGTACTTTGTCTGAACACAATATTGATGGCCAATTTATAAAATGTCTGGTAAATTAATTTTTGTACTTATAAAACAATAAAAAAAAGACAATTTTAGTTTCCTTGATTAAATATGTTAATCAAGGACTTTAAACAATAAAAATGTACCTTAAGTCAGGGAATGTTTAATTTAAAGTTAAGTTTACAGAAATTTCAATTTAATTAATATTTTTTGAAATTTGTTCATCTGAAGATTATTTTTTATGTCAAAGAAAAGAATGTTTATTTCTAAATAAAGCTAAATATTTGTAAAACAAAACAAAAGAAAATAAGTTTATAAAGGTTTAGGAAATGATTGTTTAAAAATACTTATCCCCATCTACTTCAAGCGTTTTAGTTATAGTTGTGAATGAAGTTAAATAAACGAGATATATATTCAAGCTGTTGGACTTGATCCTTATTTATATAGAGCATTAAAAATGCGACGAGCTGTCGCTTAAGAAATGTTGTTGTCAGCTTGATTTGTGTAGCTGTTGCTTTCGTTCATTTTTCTTTTCTCTTATACTTTTGTTTTTGTTTTTTTTTTTTGGCGGCAGTTAGGCAGGCAGCAAACAAAGTTGCCACGTTGCCGTTGACAGCTCAAAAAACACTTAAAACGCTGATTTACGTCACGTCTTAGACTTGCAGTCAGGACACCCTAAAAATTCAACCCCTAACCGCCACACACCCACCCACAACTCCCGCCCCAGTCCAGCCCAACGCTCGTTGATCATTACTACGCACAAATTTGGCACACTGGCAAATTGACTTGGGTGCTGCTGCTGCTTGTTGACTGCAGCGGGTGAGTGAGGCTAAACTAAGCGAAATGCCTGAATGCCTTTGCATGACGTGGCTACAAATCGATGAGGTGCCAAACTACCCTACTCACTCCCACTCTCCCCCAACCCACACCAATTAGTAAGTCAGCTCCTGCTGACTTCTCATACTAATTTTATGCACTAGAAGGAAGCATATTCGATCCCATAAAGTATATCTTTATCAGCATCACGAACTGAGTTGTTATATATCCATCTCCGTCTGTCCGTCTGATCGAGTTCGAGGGAAGACTTTGGTCAAGTTCTTCTTTTCGGTCAGATCAAACCAATATATCATAAATGCGAGATCTTTTAAGTGCATTTAATATTCGGCATGCCGAAAATAGCTTTTCTTACTTGTTCATACTCTTTTTTTTAATCGCATTTTTCCAGTGCTTTTTTTTTGGATTTTGCTGGTTGTTTTTCGGCTTCCTCGACCCTTTCATTTTGACAGCTGCAAATTAATTAGATTTAATTATTTTCTGCTGTTGCTGTTTGTCCATTGATTGCGCTTAATTAACTGTACTTGAAGTTGGCGCACGCCTCAAATTTCAATCATCCATCAGGACCAAACATGTGAGGCACAGCTTGGCAGAAAGAAAGGGCGGTTTATCCAGTCGTCCTTGCATCCTTGCAACCATCCATCAATTCATTCACCTAAGTATACAATGTGTTGCAATTATGAAAATCAATTAATTTCATATGCATTGTTTCAAGTATCCCTTTGTAAAACAGCAGCAACAGCAGCAGCAACAGCAGCAGCAACAGCAGCGCGAGTGTGAAAGGAAAGTGCAAAAGTAAAAGGTTATTAAGAACGTTGCCAAGCAACAACAACAAGCCAAACCAGATCTCTTTCCAACAGCTATAAATTGAAAATGCACTTGAGATATTTATTACAAACGTATTAAATTAAATTCCATTTACACTTACAACACAAGAAAGCCAAACTTATCAGAAAAAACAAGCTAACAAGTTTAACAAATTTGTTCTTTTGTTCAATAAACCAAAATTATTGACAACTGACGATTACACTACCAAGATATCGAGAAAAAAAACCAGCTACTTATATCAAAAACGTTTATGAAAAAACTCTCTCTCTCTCTCTCTCTCTCTCTCTCTCATTCTCTGTCTCTGTCTGTTTCTTATTTATAACTGTCAGCATATATGTCACATTAGGCATTTAATCAACTTAGTGACTTATTAGACTGTTAAATATTTCCATTAATTGACTTAAACTCATTTTCAATTTGCAGTTTAAGCCAAAATATGATTGCAAATGCGCCTTGAAGCAACGATTGCTGTGCGCGCGCGTCTGTGTGTGTGTGTGTGTGTGTGTACATACATACATGCATACTTATCTTGATTTTAGTAATTAACTTTAAAAGTCATTTATCAATCAATCAGCAAGAATGTGTCAAGCTAGAGTCGCACAGCCAAAAACCAACAAGCAACCAACAAGGCAACATTTTAATGGTCGCAACGGGGAGACAACAACAACAACATCATCCACTTCACTCTCCACACTCTAAAAGCTTAAGCTGAGTTCGAGTTTCGAATCGTTTCGAGACGACAAGTGTGCTAAAAAAAAGCAAAAAAGCATTCACAACAAGGTCGCACGCTTGGTGCGGAGGCCGCAAAGCCGAAAATTGGCTTACAATTGGCCTGTGTGTGAAGCGGCCAAGCATTAACTAACTAAATCAAACCTCAAGTGGTCCCCCCCAATAACAACAACAACAACGATTGTGAAGTTAACAGTTCTTAGTTAAAGAATATATATATATCCGACTACTTACATACCAATAAATATAACTTGGCTGTTAAGCAAACTTGCTATTCAAAAGTTAATTCGTTTTGTTAAAAGCCTAGCATCTACTTATATGTGGCCAGAATTGATAAGGAACACGAAAAGTTCTTTAAGTATGAACTTACTTTAATAATGAAGCTAGAAGCTAATAACTATTGTGAAAATGAAAAACAATCATACTAAAGTTAGTATTTGAAAATTTCAATTGAGTTTCAATCAAAATAATATAATCATAACCAATAAAGGTATTTCGTTCGAATTAATTTTTAATACAAAGTTTTGAATGTGAGTACTTAGAATTAGAATTTTAACATGAATTCCAATACCAGACTCTTTTTCAGATTTAAAAAAATATCCAAGAAACGAATTTTAAAAATTGCTCTTTTTTTGGACACATCTACGATTTTAGGAAGAATACATTCTTAATTTTTTTTTAGGTATAGATGAATATCAGGTGAACAATATTTCGTTTTGAAACGTAGCATTATTCTAGAATCTAGATTTTTGTTAGTTTAACAGTTCATTCCTTTTAGAAATCGGCTAATTTATATACAAATTCTGTACTTAAAAAGTTAGGATAGTTTTTCATTAAAAAGAAATGTTTCTTATATCAACGTAGATATTTTTGTAAGCAATGAATGCAAGAAGTTTTGAAAAGTGCCACATTTTTTTGTAGTTGTCACTTAATGACAGGCTGACAACGCAGATTTTTCTATTGCATTTTGAGCGTTACTGTAGAATGCAATATGCCCGTTAGAATATACTTAAAGCACATGAGAGTTATACGCTAAAAAAATTAAGCAAACAAAACTCAAACATGTCACGGCAATTAAAAGCAACGCTTAACAAACTCAAATGAAATCAATACCAAAAAACAAAAAACAAAACCAAAACAAACAACCGTGAACAAAAAACAAATAAATAAATAATCAAATGACCGACGTAACGTAAACGCTTAAATTTTGTTTGGCATGGCAATCGAGCATTTGCAGAATGTTGACCAAGTTATGCTTTTTGCGTTTTTGTTGTGTTTTTGCTTTGTGCTGATAAATGACAAAAAGGCGCCCCATTTATTAACCTAAACTACAATTATTGCTAACTGACCGCACGCTGACCACAAAGCCAGCCTGCCAGCCTGCCAGCCAGCCGGCCGGCCAGCTAGCAGCAGCAGTTAGTAGTAAGAGAAACAGATCCCAAAATCAAACTTAAATTCCATTGCCGACGTCGAATTTCGACACTCAACCCAATCTTCCACTTGTGAGCTCTTTGACTCTTGAGGCATTCTGCATGCCAAATACGAACATTAACTGCCATTAGTTCTGGGCTGTGTGTGTGTGTGCAAAAGAGTGTGGCAGCTGATGATGCGGCATGCGGCTCAAACTTTTCCACTTTGCAACTATTTCAAAAGTAAAGCGAAACTTAGCCAACCTCCTCCTCCTCCTTGTCCTGCGCCTTCTCTTTTGCGCACTGTCAACGCTTTTTTCGGTACTGACGTCGATTTCCAATGCGATTCATGTCTGCTCTGACCTCCCCCACTCTCTCTCTCTCTCGCTCGCTCTCTTACCAGCTGCCTGACTGCCTGGCTGCATGATTTATGATTTTGGCAAAAGTATTTCTGTGGCCAGAAAAGCCTCAAGCGGACCAGCAGCAGCAGCAGCAGCAGCGTTCAAAGTTGTCTGCTCAAATCATTTTAATTGAAAAAAATTACACATGAGCGAAGCCAACGAACACAAAAAAAAAGTTCGTAGCAAATGGTCAGAAAAATCAGTTGACAAATAACGAAACTTGTATACTCTTTAAGACTTACTGAATGACATTTAGTCATGTTTTTCATTTAGCAACATAGTAAAACTGTTTAAGAAAATCTTTAAAATAAAAATATCGTTAGGATCAAATATTATGTTAAATTAATTGTATGTATGTTAAGTAAGGATAGAAAAACTTACTTTGACCTCCTTATACTTTCATCATCTGATCATCAGGTACATATAAAAAGCCTTTTTTTCTTTTTTTTCAACCCAAAGAAAATATTTGTCTTATTTAACTAAAAATTATGTACTTTTTTTCCTGCATCAAAGTTTAAAACATATTGCATATGGCTCATAATTGCAGAGAGCAACAAAATGTTTCCAATGAGTTCACGTGTACATCTTCGTATGATGTAAATGTGTGTGTGTGTGTTATGCAGGAGCCAAGCTTATGCCCTTTAGCTGGGTAAGGTTCAAAGTGGGCTTGGCTTGCGCCCAGGGTGTGTGTGTGTGTGGGTCTTATGCCTCGTCTCCGGTCTCTCTGGTACCGGGTCCCGGGTCCCGGGTGCCTGGTCTCTGGTCTCTGGCATTGGTCTGCTGCTATTGTGAACTGCGACTGGGCCTGGCACGTTCACTAGCTACCGGAAATGTCCATTCACTTGCATATTAACAAAGTTCCGCACAAGGCAGCGATGTCGACGCTGCCATTCGGACTTGCTTGCATATACTTGGCAGTACTTAATAAACTCCCGGGACACACACATACACAGAAAGAAAATGACGAGCAGACGTCCTGCCACATACATACGTATGTGTCTGTGTGTGTGTGTGTGTTTTTAGCTAGGGAGCGGGCCAACTAACTTGCTCGTACATCATATGAAGGACGAAACAAAACGGAACGGGGCGAATGAGGGAAAAAGCGCTGCAAGTCACAGTGTGGCCTTTAGAGTGGCCTTTTGCCATAGCATACAACTGTGCGGGGACCGCCTGTGGCGCTCTGTGGCACTGTCCATGCCTGTGTGTGTATGTGTGTGTGGCTCAACTTAACTGAAACAGGAAAGTATTTCGAAGGCACCGGAAACCGGAAGCAAGCAATAATTCAAATGAATTTCAAATCAAATCATTACAAAACATTTACAAAGTATGCGCAGCAAGCTGCACACGAGAAACCGCAGGAATCCACCAGCCAAGCCAATCCGCAATCTAAAGCTGAACTTGGAGTGCCATATATATATATATATAGCCTTGAGCGCTACCTACAACTTGCAACATGCAGCAGCAGGTGGCAGGTACGTAGCATAGCAGTAGTAGTAGTAGGCCACTGTGCTCGGCTTTGGCCGTGATTAATTTCTATTATTATGACACTGATTAGGGCCACTTACAGGCTCATTACGGTCATGAGGCGGCATAAAGCACAAGCCAACAACAAACACACTGGACTCGAGCACCACCGACTGGAAGTGGACTTGAGACATTTATCAAGGCATTGGGCCAAACACCACATGCAGCTCGGCCGTTTGTCTTGCACTTGACCAGGCCAGCCACCAACAGCAACTAAATCAACAGGCCCGACCAGCTGCATAAGGAACAACTAGCCAACTAGCCATCTAGCTACCAAGTAAATCCAGTGTGGCACGTGGCACGTAGCTTCTAAAAGTTGTCGTAGACACATTAAAGTGCAAAAGCAACAGCAAGAAGAAGAAAAACAAAGGTATAATGGTATGTGGCCACAGGTTGCACAGAGTGGAAAGAAAATATATAAATATATAAATTGTTTTTCTTCAACGGCTTAAAAAAATACTATATCAGACAATTTTCATTTAAAAATATTAAATTTTTAAGTTCTCATATCTTCAATTTTTTATTTTTGCTTTAGAACTGAAGATTTAGTCTACGAATTATGTTCTGGAATTATTTATCTACAAAGAAGGCTCTAGTCGAGAAATCCCGACTAGACGATACCCTGATCCCGCGTACGGTCAGTGCTTGCAAGTATGTGTGTGTGTTTACTCACCATCAGCATAATAATCCTCTCGCAGCAACAACACGTACATAAGATATTGCACTCACACACACACAAACAGACACAAGAAAAAGTCCCAATAGGAACTTCTTAGTACTTTATGCTCTTCTTCTTTGTATTGCCTTTGCAATTGGAGAGTTAGCATTGGAGAGTTAGCATATGCAAAGTGTCACGCCACGCTTAAAACAACAACAGCACCACATGTGAAAATCTACAAAATCTACATGTGAAAATCTACATGTGAAAATCTGCCTGCATTTGCACAGAAAACACTTTAAAATCAATATCGCGGTTAGTTTTCGATACGGCTAATACTTCGCGCACATTCGGAACACTAAATAAACACAAATCAACTATTTTTGTAGTTATACTCAATTATTATTGCACAATTTCACGGATAATTAAAATTCAGCGAGATGAAGATGCCCAACGGCCGACGCCAACTGACTTCTCTCCAACGATAGTTCCCACGCTCACCGAAGCTGCTCTCGTTGTTCAAGTGTGAGTCTATACATTGATGCTCACATAATACGAAAGAGCGTATTTACAGTTATAAGAATATAAATGTAAAGAAGACAAGACATACGCTGATATGTTTCAGAGCGTATGTCGCACTTTTTGAGTTCATCTTTAGTTCGTAATCAACCTTCAAATGAAATGAACCGAATTCGCTGGAGGCCTCTCATAATCTCTTTTTCATCAGTTTCGTTAAGTTTTTCGTTGATCATGTTCAGGTGTCCTTATGTGTATGTGTGTAGCAGAGTTTTTGTTCAGCTTCTCGCTTACTCACAAAAATACGCCTTGCTTATTTTTTGACCATGCTGCAGGGTATACAAAACAAGTAAGAAGGCTCTAGTCGAGAAATCCCGACTAGACGATACCCTGATCCCTATACTTTACGCGTACAGTCAGTGCTTGCAAGTATTTTTTGAATAAATAAATAATTTATTTTTGTAATATAAGAGTACGAAAAAAAAAATGGTTGAAAAAAAAATGTTTGTTGCTTATAAATGAAAGTTAGTAGCCCTGAAGGCTGGCAGGGTTGCGTTGTTCGAAGGGCTCAGCCGCGATTGGGACGAACGACGATAACTTTATTCTTCTTGCCCTTCTTGCCTTTCTTGTTGCCCTTGCGACGTCTGCCGTTCTTGTTGACGCGACGCCGTTGCACCACACGACGACGATTGTTGGTGGGGCCGTTGCGATTTGCAACAGCCTGACCAATAACTTGTGGCAACAGATTGTTGACTGGCGAGCTGCCATAGATCACCTGATTGAGAGCTGCCTGTTGGGCATTGGTGTTGGACACACCAGTAGCTGTAGCTGTGCCCGTTGCCGTGCCGAAACCATTGTTGTTGTTGTTCAAATTATTTAAATTCACATAGACGGCATTAGAGGCAGTATTACCAGTGCTAAGACTAGTGCTAACACCAGTTGTGCCAAGACCAGTGCCAAGACCCGTAGTGCCAAGACCACTGCCACTATTCGTACTGGTTGGACGCAGCTGCTCGAGCATATCCTGCTGGTTGGTGATGTACGCATTAAGTGCCGCATTGAGTCCACTGTTGCTGCCACTGTTGCCATTCAAGCCGGATGCCAGGAAACGCAACTGTCCATTCTCATTGCCATCCTTGACATAGAAACCGGCCAGATGAGATTGATCCGTGTCGGCGGGCTTAGCCGTAACCGTAGCAAGCAGCACTGCGCCCAACAGCAGCGTCGTCCAAATGTAAACAGCTGGCATCATTTTGTGACTGGTGTCTTGGCCAGGCCAGGCAACTGCTTTTATACCCAGACACTTTGTCCAAGTTAAGTGAAAGATGATATGCAAAATGGCTTTAAGCATAGTTCACGCTTTCTTCTCTCGCATTGGATTCTATACGATTCGATTCGATTCGAATTATTATCGCAAATACTTCATATCATTGCTTGGATTTCTGTAAAGATTGTAGAAAGCACCGCATAGAAAAGCCCTGCAGCCAAAAAAAAACAAAATAAAAATACATATTTCAAAGCTGCGGCACGTTATTTTTTTTTTTTTGCTTTCCAAACGTGTCAAGTACTTTTGGATCTACGCACACATATTGTTTGCACAAGATCAACACGTTCAACAACCCGTTCATCAACCCGATCATTATCATCATCATCAGCGGCACAGCTCAAAACTCTATTCACAACTCACAGTTCAATTCAGTTCAATAAGTGTTCAAGTGCTACTCTTTCGAGTATTCTACACAAATGAAAACGAAAATTACCAAAAAAAAATATAAGTTTGTTATGTGAATATAAAAGATTATACACCCTTTGGCAACATATATACATTTTAGATTGCATTTTATAACTGGCCAAAAGCAAAACAAGTAAGAAGGCTCTAGTCGAGAAATCCCGACTAGACGATACCCTGATCCCTATACTTCACGCGTACAGTCAGTGCTTGCAAGTATGTGTGTGTGTGTACGCGCATACTGCATACTGCATACAAAACTTCAATGTCCCATATCTCCGGTGTTTTTCAACCGATTTTAATAAAATTTTCACAGATTATCATTATTTTGCTTTATAATTCAAATTGCATCTCAAAGTTTTCCAAATTCAAGATTTTGTTGTTATCGATCCCATGTGTATATCGGAAACGGGAAGAGTTATCGAAAATCGGAAAGAAACTTGTACTGCCTAGGGATAAGGCGAGCTTAAGTTTCAAATCTGGAGTCTCTAGCTCTTATAGTCTCTGAGATCGACGCGTTCATACATACAGACGGACAGACGGACAGACGGACATGGCTATATCGACTCGACTGTTGATGCTGATCAAGAATATATATACTTTATGGGGTCGGAGATGCTTCCTTCTGCCTGTTACATACTTTTGCACAACTTCATTATACCCTTATTTCCCATTTTTAATGGGATCAGGGTATAAAAAAGAGAAACAATTTTATCTTTTCAAAGTCAAATTACTTTTTTGAAGTGGCTTCGGGCACAAAACTCAGTTAACCTACGATAGCGTAAAATTGTCAGCTTATTATTTGCAAGCAACTTAACAACGATTCTAATTAAATAAAGCACCACACACACACACACACATACGAAGAGCTGCAATGTTTTGCTAGTCTATGGGACACTGTGCCTGAGGTGGAGTTGAGAAAGATTGCGGCTAAGTTGGCGAAAACGACAGTTTGCTGACGACTGCCTGGCGTGTTTGGTTGTTGAAATAAATTTTCACTTACGCCAACGCAATGCACACACACACACACACACACACAGAGAGAGCCGTGGCACATGGACTTCACACATGTGGCGCGTCGTTTACTTGGCAATGCAATTACAGCCGGTAACCGCGCGTGAAAATAGCAACACAGCAGTTACAACAACAACGACGACAGCAGCAGCAAACAGTTTCGTTGTTGTTGCAGCGGCTTAAAACGGCGCAATGACAATTAACAACAGGCGACAAAAACGTGGCAAACGAAGAAGACGACAACGACGACGACGATGATGATGGCCATAGCCACAGCGTTCTGGGTTTTGCGCTCTCAGCGCCATATCAATGACAGGACGAAAACCAGCAACTGAACCAGGACAACCAACCAGCTGGCAGGATAGCAAACGCAAAGCAACAAAACTCCCAGCCTTGCGCATATTAACGGGCTTAAAAATTCTATACCCCCACCCCCCCCGTACCCGCTACCCGAACGGCAAATGCAAAACGTTAAACGAAAACCGCACGCACTTCATTTCCACGTGCAATGGCAATGGCAACGGCAACGGCAACGGCAAAATTGTGTCGGGCAATAGAAAATGCCAGTCAAAGTTTTTGTGCACCTCCCCAGCAGCAGCAAAACATTTACCCCTCTCTCTCCACCTCTCTCAGCGAAATGCTGTTTGCGACAAAACAAAAAGCATTTTGGCCAAAAATGGGCGAAAATTGCAAGGAATTTTAAGTGAAATTCCATGACATTTTAATGGGGTTGCGATTTGGGGCACACACTCAAATGCAGAAGCTTTCACCCAGAGTGGGTTACACAGCTGCTTGTGATCCTCTTAAACTGGCATTCAGAGAGACAGAGAGAGAGAGAGAGAGAGAGAGCTTTTCACTTACATATACATATACATACATCTATACATCCATACAGACAGACAAATTGTAATTTGATTGGCAATCAAAGAAACTTGTTTGAGGTTATTCGTCATAATTGCATGAACTTGATGTTGATGATAAAGCTTGATAAGCTTGTGAAGTGAAGCTTTTAACTAAAGCTTTTTGTTAATCTATGATGAAGTGCGCAAGCTTTAAAGCATTTGCAGCAGTTGCTTGCGGGAAATACATAATTGAACAAGCCTAAGGAAATGTTAAATAAATATATATATATATATATATAATGCCGTGTTCTTTGTGTATCTGGGACACAGTAATTGTCAACATGGCACGTGATATCAATGCATTAACGGAAGTGTTTTCTTTTCGGGGGGGCGGCGGCTGAATGGGCCAAAAATAGTCACGGAAATGTTACAATCTATGCTTAAAGATCAATAATCGCTCCCAGCAGTGAAGATCGTTCAACCTCCCGCCCTCTCTCTCTCTCTCTCTCTGTCTCTCCTGCTGCAGGTAAGACCCTGCCTCGGCAGATTGAAAAATGTTGCAAGCCAAAGTCATAAAAAGACGACATTAGGGGCGGATAGATAGGGAGATTGAGAGCGCGAAAGTAAGAGAAAGAAATGACAAACAGACGCAGCAAATAAATAACATGAATCGGGCGCGGTCTGAAGGAGGGTTGCCATAGCTTACTACTTAAGTCGCGGGGCATTTGCAGCCCTGCGGGCGACACACACACACACACATACGGAGAGGAACAGGAAGCGGACAAAGACATGAGATGAAGAAAAGCCCAACAGATGAGCAAACCATCGAATGGATCTATTTTCAGATCAGACCCAGACGCGGCAGGGAAGTAACGTATACGTTTAATGGTGGAGCATAGGGGGTGGCTGGCTGGCAGTGCGATCAGCTTGCAACATGTCGCACCTTTATTAATTGCAGTCGACGCTGATGCAGACGCGCCCAGACGAGCATTTGACATGTTTAATGCGAAAAGAAAAGAAAAAAATTACAACTAAGAAATCCAAAAGGGGAGCAAGAGAGACAGAGAGACAGTGAGACAGAGAGACAGCGAGAGAGTGGTACGAGGTCAGAAGAAATCTATTTTAAGGTACGCAACGCGACGTTGACATAGGCTGCAAGACGAACGAAATTCTTTGTGGCAACTGTGCATCTATTTCCAGATAGAATTTTCTGGCTGCCTAACAACAGATTTCACAACGGATTCGGATGCAGATTCCGAAACGTCAGACATGAGACTGTAGACAGTAGACAGAAGACTGCAGACTTCAGACTGTAGACTGTAGACAGCTGACGCCACACGCAGGGGCACACGCAAGTCTACAGGTCCAAAGTCCAACTGGGGGGGGGCCAAAAGTCTTAAAGCAAAATGCAAAAAAAGAAAGCAAAAAAAAGTTCTAAACGATCTAAAATGAATGAATGTCTCGACAGTGTATATATTTGATTTCATATCTAAGTTCTAGTACTTCTCGCCGGATAGGAAAGAAATGGAAAATTTCTATCTCTCAACGGTTTCATTACCTATTAATTTGGCAGTAATTTGAAGAAAGAGAGAGAGGTAGAGGGAGAGGGAGAAACACTCAACATTATCAGTGTCATTAATTATGAGCTGTGGCCAGCTGTCAGTTGCAGTTGCAGCTGCCACTTGCGACAATTGAGGCCCATTGAGATGACTTATGCTTTATTTTGTGACAATGTTGGAGACGCACCCACCTACTACAACAACAACCAAAGATAGTAAGTACTAAGTACTCGGCGAGCCATTTGTTCAACTCAAGCATTATTTAACAAGCAAGCTTATTTAGCTGGTTTTGGCTTGCGGGTTTGGCTGGTTTGGCTGGAATGGGCGATACCCAAACATCCAAAACATGAAAACTCAAATTTCGTCTCCGGTGCCAGACACTTTTTGGCAATTAGTGCAGCGCCTTTTTTTTTGTGGAACCCAATGTGTCCTTATGTCCTAATGTTCTACTCGTTGCCGCTGATGGATGCGGATGCACTTGAGGGCGTTCTTGAAGTCATAACCCTGCGGGCCAAGCACACCAACCAACCACTTGAGCGCATCTAATCTTAATGGGCGCCAAAAATGAGGTCTACTCCGCATGTGGTCGTCCTGGTCCTGGTCGTCATGGTCATCAAATGCGAGTTTTATGTAAATGTCCATGCACTCAAGTGGCCTGGCAGGCACTTATACTTTAAGATACTTGCCAAGTGCATACACACACACACACACACACACACTCAAAAATAACCAAATGAGTGGTTGGAGAAGGCACTTGCACAACGCAATCGCAATCGCACTTGCACTTGACTGTCCTTTACTTTTTGTCATTGCTGCACTCAACTATTCTGATTCCTATACACATTCTGCAGGTTTCGCATTACACACACACACAGAGAGGGATAAGGCGGTCAGGAAACACAAAAAAAGGATATTAACAGGCGCTGTGCTGCATATCGTTACTTATATGTACCATACAATGTACATTCATTCATACGTTCATGTCAAGCAAAATAGGGAAAAAATATCGCGCTCAGATTTGTGCTTCCTTTAGCTAAGTTTCGTGGCATCGATTTCAAATGCTGCACGATTTCTGAATGGTTTCATCTGCGCTCAAATACCCTAGAACGCTACAAGGGTAGTTTGTTATGCAAAAGAAGTTTTTTTATTACTTTCAGATATTTTAAATCACACTTATTGCCTACTCCATATGGTATACATATTGAACCTATATCAATTTCTAATCACATTGAGTTAAATTTTAGTTTATTTTTGAAATTTTTAACATATTTGTTAGAAAAGTTAAAACGTAACAGGACATTTTCAAGTCGATCAGTGTTGCATGGACGGATGCCTACTAATTTTTTTCTCATCACTTTTATCATTTTCGTCATTTTTCTCGTATTTATTTTTTTTTTGTAGCTGTAATTTGAGTGGCAACTTTGTGCAGCACGTCGCTCTTGTGCTCTTGTTAGCATCGCTTGGCCTCATTTGCTCATTTTGCTTTTTGCCCTTGGGCTTCGGATTTCCTTTGAATTGGCGCCGGTTGCCTTACTCGACTCGAGTCAAGTCAGCGATTATTGTTTATTTGTTTGTTTTGTCAACATTTGGTCGTCATCTTTAACGTTTTGAAGTTGTGTACGGTTACGCGCAGGGTTTTATTTTTTCCAATGAAAGTTTCCGTTTCAGTTTCAGTTTGTTTTTTTTTTTATATGGAAAGTCTTAAGAATTGGTTGAAAGGGAAATGCAACTCAATCAAATACGCTTAAGATGCCAACTTGGCGCAACTTGTGTGGCTTTTCTCACACATTTTTCACGCTAAAACCCGCCGCGCGGCGTCCGTTTTTAGTTAACGTCGATCTCATCATGACCGACCGAGAAATACAATTAGGAAGCGAGAGAAAGAGAGAGAACGCTCATATCATTCTCTCTCTCTTTCTCTGATTGTGTGTGGTTTGGTTTATTGGCTTAGAGAGAACCCGCTGGGCGGCCCTTCATTTGTCATGGGTTGCATCCGTTGCGCTCTTCTTGTTGTTGTTGTTGTTATTGTTGCGTAATGAATTTGTTTTTATCCAAATTGAGCCAAAAAAAAAAGAAGAAAAACTACCGTGTCTCAGTTTTCATTTGGTTTTTAATTTTCGTTGTTGTTGGTATTGTGTTTGATGGCAACGCTGCATGTGGCGGGCGTCGTCCGTGAAGTTTTCTTTAGATTTTCCATTAATGTTAGCCGTGGAAACTGAAGAGGGCGCATAATTGATTTGTGTCTCATGCTGGCCAGATAAAGCATATATTAAGTATAAGTATATATTTTTGTTTTTTTACCAAACAATGAAAGTAAACGCAAAAAGCGAAACGGTAAACAAACCAAAGTAAAGAGTATTCAAGAGCTTCATTATGCAAAAACAATAAATGCATATTGAGAAGATTTTTGTAAGGGAAATTTCTTTCATAAAATTCATCTGTTCATGCTGCAAATATATACAAACTTGATAAATGTGCATAAGACACAAATACGCTGTATTAATATAAATGCGGAATGCTGAAGATTATTTGCTTGCTTATAATCAAGCTTAATCAAGCGTCAATGTCCTCATTTCCAGCATACAATTAATAACATCCATGCAGAAACATTGAGAGGGAAAGATAGAGGAAAAAACAAGCCAAACAATTGAAATGAATTTCGGCGTTGCTTTTGACACATTAAAGAGCGCCAAATCGATCATTATCAGCAGTGAAGCGACGACATCAGCAATGCCATTAACAATCGTCACAAGTTGAGCCGCAAAACGCCCTCAAAAAAAAAATCAAGCACAAAAAAAAATATTATAAATAATATGTATAAAAACTAAAACAAAACAGAAAACAAAAAAAAATACAATCCAAAGCCGCTTGAAACGATCTTAAAATTGTGGGCAGCTAATTTGGAGCACTGATTTGGTAATTTGCTGTGGGACTCCATTGTTTTTTTTTTGTTTTTTGGTTTTTTTGACGTTAAGGTATTTATAATAATTTTTTTTCTCTCTTGTTTTTTGGGTCAATTCTGTTGCCTTATGTGCAAATTAAGTTTTATTAATTTAATTTTTTAACGAGCTGTGATCGGCTTGAAGATTTATATGCCAAGATTGTGTCGGCGTTGGCTATGCCCCCACCCAAAAAGCAAAGAAATCAAAAACGAAATAAAATTTGTATTGAGACATTTTTATTTTCCTTTTTGGAATTTTTGTCAGACAGTCTACAGCTATTTATTTCGAATTTCGTTCGTAGAAGGCTGATCGTAATGATCGCTGATGAGGTGTTTATAACCATGGGTCTGCTCTTCTCTTCTCTTCAGCATTTTAGCATTAGTCATGCCCATTGTGGCGTCTTCAATCGGGGGCGTTGACTGACGGTCGTTGGTTGCTTCTTGATTTGATTTCGGTTCGGTTCGGTTCGGTTTGGTTTGGTTCGTTCGTGTGTCTGACTGACGACTGACGACTGTCGGCATTCGCTTTGTTTTTTCTCTTTCCCTGTCGGCTTGACCATCTATGGTCAGTCATTAGACTGACTGGGCAAACAGCCTAAATTTGCTACGCCTGAAGCCAAATGAAATCGAAAACAACCAAAAAAGCATTCAAAAAGCATTAGAAACCAATAAATTTTGGGTTTGTTGGTTTATGTCTTTCAATTGCACAAGACCTTAAGAAAGAAATAATCCAGAGTACTAAAAAATATTTTAAAAAATTTTATGATATTATTAATAAACTTGGTTTGGAACCAAAACTTTCTATGATTCTAATATATTTGTAAAATCGAAGAAAGTAATGTTTTAAAGGAAAAGATACATTTATTTTGATGATAGAATTTTGTTGGGTGAATAAAAAAATATTATAATTATAAATAGTTCGATTTAATTAACATATGTTGAACAAAAAATATTTAAAAAAAATATATATAAAAAGATTTCAAATAAAAACAGAATTTAAATAAATAAAAGAAATACTTATGCAAAAAAGAAACATATGTTAATCAATATAAATATTCAAAATGAAACAAACAAAAACTGATTTGAAACCCAGAACATTAAATTTCTAGCCAGACAGAATCCTTAATCAAATGTTTAAACTATAATAAAGTGATGAAGGGAGAGAGAATATTAACTATGAATGAAAGAACCTTTGACCTCAACAGGAAGCAGTCAGTAGTCAGTAATTATGTCAGAAACTTCAAAAGCGATTAAAGTGAATTAAAATTGAAAATCCGCAATTGATATGCGTCAGCTCAAAAGGGCTTTGAGTTGCCTATCAAAGGAATAGAAAAACACTTTTGCTTGTTTATGAATATGTAATTAACAGCAGCATTAACAGCCAGCAGGACAGGGGGGGCGGGAGTGGAGGCGTTTAAATGACCCATAACCTATTGCCATGTGCAAATATGAAGCACTTAGCGAAACTGGTAGATGGAGGCCCAAGCACTGTGTGTAGTTTTTTCGGTGTTGGTGTTGGTGTTTTTTTGCTGGAAATCAAACAATGCCATTAGGATAATAATTGCTGGTCGTTATTGTTGTAATTGTGGCCGTTGGCCATCGCCCATTGCTCCGACAAACAACAACAACAACAAACAGCACACAAAATGTATTAATTAAGCTATTTATCTAAACTAATGCGAGCATTTAGTAGCCAAGACAGAAGCAAATTGCACTCATTAGCCCAACTGGGTCTAGTCTAGAAACCATCGCCATTGCCACTAGCTATCTGTAGAGTGAATCGTCTGCCACTGCCACCTAATTCGATGAGCCAATCGTTCTTTTCTCTCCTTTCTAGCTCCAGCTTCAGTTTCAGCTTCAGCTCCCGATGCGTTGATAGATAATTGCGTTGGATAAGTAGTCGCAGTCGCAGTCGCAGCCAAAGACCATCGTCTTTTGTCTGGGTAAAGCTGTCAGCTACAATCTCTACATTCTCGCCAAGCACCTCTCTCTCTCTCTGTGTGTGTGTGTGTGATTGGCCATTGAGGAATGTTAGAGCCAATTGAAGATATCGTCACTTCAATGCGATCAATGTCTCGACTCGACCCAAGCAACGGTCAAGTTCTACATCATCATTAAAAGCTACAAGGGAAACGAACAGCAGGAGAGAGAACTGGGAACCGGGAATCGGGAACTTTGTTTGAGGGGGGGGCAGCAACAGCAACAGCAGCTTATCGTCTGCCGCATCATTAGCTTGATTATGATTATCAATGAAGGCACATTGAACAACGAAGTCAACATTGTTTAAGCTCCGGAGGCAATTTTATTGGCTTATGCTTCAATGACACTAGCTACAAATGAAGGTTTTTAAATAGTAATCATATTGAAATCAATTTGTGATCTATCTCATTAAAAACCCTTTAAATCCAACTGGATTAGCATAAGATCTAAGTAACTATATATAAATTTATATAATAATAATTTTTTATGTGTGATCGCTTCTTAAATATTGAAACATAAATCTTATTAATTTTTTTTATGTTTAGCTTAATGTGTAATAACTGAAATTCAAGCCAGATTCAGCTAGTGTCGTTGTTGAACAAACAAATTGTAAGTTTTCGTATTACTTTTAACAAGATATCAATTAGTTATTGCAACTTTTGAAACAAGTTTTTGCTGACTGGATTTGTTAGAGCATTTAAAGTTCAGCTTAGCTTTAGATTTGGGTTTCCTGGTGGTTTTTTTTAATGTATGTAGTTCGATATGCAAGATCTTTGTTGATCGATAAATCGAAAGACAGAAGACAAAAAAAAAAAAACGTCAGTTCGTCGTTGGGGTCTGTCAGCGTGACAAATTAGTTAATGCTGGCGATTGTTGTCGCTTTTTTTT
The DNA here is from genome assembly GCA_035044465.1 of Scaptomyza tumidula. Lineage (NCBI taxonomy): Eukaryota > Metazoa > Arthropoda > Insecta > Diptera > Drosophilidae > Scaptomyza > Scaptomyza tumidula. Next base: position 1,687,099 of record JAWNNW010000130.1, read on the forward strand.
GTGTTTTTGTTTTTGTTTTTTTGAATGCACGCTAATGAATATGATTAGCATAATGAGATGTGTGTGTAAAAGAAGAAGAGGAACGAAAGATCGATGCAAGCTTGCAGCTGTCTCAGCTAAATCTCTCTTTTCATTCTTCATCTTCTTCTTTTTGCTTGTTGTTGTTGAGCTGCTGTCTCCACTTCTTCTGCACTTACACACATAATCATAAACGTAATAAAAGGCCACATATGTTCTTCCATGGTGCCAGGTAGAGGGGGTGGGGATGGTGTGTGTGTGTGTAGCAGCCGGCGGCATACATAGCGAAATGAGCTCACATACATTAACATGTGGCACTCACACACACACACACCCCAAAAACGAGAAGAGATTCGAGAACCCCAAAAACAACCCAACATTAAACAACAACATCATCGAATAGAATAAACTCAAACCCTCACCCACCCCCCCCAAAAAAAAAGACGATGATAATAAAGAACATGAAGACGGAGAGGAGAGGAGGGAGATGAGAGAAGTAGCATGAACAACAATAAAAAGCCACATAAACTGTCACCGGGCACGATGTTTGACAGATGGACTTTAGCAACAACAACTCCAGAGATCCAACTCGAGGCTCCAGCTGGGTTGGCTGGATAGATGGCTAGATGGATGGATGGATGGATACGTAACTGAAGCGAGTGAAGCTCATCTAATTTCTGTAACTATTTGTTGTCACGCTGTTGTTGACGGCACGCCACACTGAGTAGCATGCCACATCCTTTCTTTGGCATCCCATTTCGCAAGATTTCTATCTGGGTTCAGTTTTCTCAAAACAGACTTCAGAGTAAGTGCGCGACTGTGTCCCTAATGCTTGCCCGTATCACAATCCCGCACAACAACATTAGAAACAACAAAGAATGCGAAATAAACATAACACAAAGTACAACACCACAAAAATCATTTGGTTGGTATGTGAAAATATTTGCATTGTTGCTCAAATTGGTATAATCCAAGCAATATGCAAACTGTTTCACATTCAGGTTCAGATGCAGAGTTGTCGTTGTCGCAGTCAGAAATGTGTATAATTACATATTGCTTTATTGTGTGGGGGGGGGGGGGAGAAACCCTAAGCCCTGACCTTTGACAGCTAAAACAGCCCGAACAAACCGACAACCCGAACAAACCGAACAGAAAGCATCATAAAGTATTCGCCCCAAAAACCAAAAACTTTTTCAACTGCTTCTGGGTGCTTCTGGGGGACAAAGGAATCGCATCGTTAAATTGTATGTTTAGAGTGAAGGAAGTGGACATTAAAAGACAAGCACATAAAAACAAAGATATTTGACAATAAAAATTTTTATTGGGTTTTAATCGTTTACGAATTGCGACATATGCCAAGATCTGTGGGTATATTAATAACTAAATTGGGAAACTCAACTAGAGACTTTCTTCAAGAGTTGAGTATGACATTAAATGCGTTAAAACTATCTTAGCTTAATCGGGGTAAATGCTTTTTCTCGGTACGCTTTGAGCCCGTTTGCAATGTAATAGAAAAGAAAGAAGAAACAATGCTAAGCTAAAGTGCCTTAAGTTAAGTACAGTACAACCTGCTTACAGCTAACACATGTACGGCGACTTTGCCGCAGCTTAAGTGTTGAGCTTGAGCTTGAGCTTCAGCGTTGTGGCGTTGTGGCGCTGTGGCAGTGTTGTGTAACGGCAGCAGTGGCAATGCTAACGGCAACGGCAACGGTTACTGTTAGCCTCAATTGAATCAGTTTGCAATATGGAGATCAGGCTTGCTCTTGTCATGTCTCTAATGACAGCTTACATGAGCCGGCTCAATGGATCAAAGCACACAGCCCTGTGCCCAATGCACACACACACACACACACACACTTACACACACGAACATGAACACGAACAGTGTTGCCATAGCATACTAAGACTTAGAGACTGACTCTCAACACGTTGTGTGCCTGAGTGCTTGTTGTTATTGTAAATGGGTCTCAGAGCAATGGGGCTATGGGGCTATGAGGCAATGGGGCGTGGCGCCTGCCATCGTCTCGATACTGGTTACCGTTTCTTTTCTTTTTTTGTTTTTGTTTTTGGTGCGGCAGCTGCCGCGTTTTTTGGCTGGATAATAACGGGAAGTATTCCATATCGAAATTTGTAGCGCCTTTTATCGTTCAACGTTGGCAACTTTGCAAAGTTACTCACTTCGCTGCATGTTTGTATGTGTGAGTGTGTGTGGCACAGTGGCACGAGCCACCCAAACACCAAGACCAACAACACCCACTGTGTTTTGGGGGCTTTGACGTAATTTTTCATAAACATAAAAGTTGGTGCTGCCGGCAGTGGGTTTTCTGCAAGTGGCAAGTAGCAAGAAACAAGTAGCAAGTGGCAACCACACACACACACAGAGAGGGAGTGTGTGTGGATGGCCCCCATCTGCATATTGTATTTGTGTTTTGTGATTTTAATGCGGCATTTTGTGGCAAGGTGTATCTTTACCTCTCCACCCACTTCCCTGTTGGGCTTTAACATTAGCAGCCAACGCAAAAACATTTTATGACATAATTTTGTTGTTGTTGTTAAAAAAAAAGGTAAGCAAATCCCCCCACCACCACTCTCTCTCTCTCTCTCTTTATCTGTGCTTGTTCAAAAGACAATCTACATACGACTGTGTGAACTCTGGCATCGATGACCCCACCAGCAAGCAGCAAAAGCAGCAGCCTGCCACGGATTTACATACTTACTTGTATTTAGTTAGAGGTATGGCAAAAGGTAGCAGCAAGAACGTAGCATAACGTAGAGGAATAACCTAGCCTTTTGCGGTATTCGGTATTCGGTATTCGACTCATGTGGCGCATTTTGTGCGTTACTCCAGTGAATTGTAATTACTGGCATGTATGTATGGCATGTGTGTGTGTGTGTGTTAACCTAATGACACGCCCTATGCGCCCATTCGCCCATTCGCTTTGAAATGAAGCAACATGTGCCCAAAACCCCAACCCCAACCCCTATACCACCACCCCCTCCCTCAACTTATGCTTATGAGTAAGTGGCAAACGTTGTTAAAAAAAGAAAGAAGGCTCTGAAACAAACACAACACAACGATAGAAACAACATTTGTAGCGCTACGGCTAGGGCGGGGCAAGGCGGGGCGGGACATTTTTTTTTTGGTTGGGTGTGACGAAAAATGACATGCCCTTTACCAAACAGATCTAGTAGGTAACAAGAAGAGTATGCATATACATTTAATTTAAAAATGTGTATTAAGGCTGCTTTTCTTTTTCTTTTAATTACTTTATTTTAATTATAACTCTTTCTTTTAATTACTTTATGTTAATCATAAGAAACGAATTTTCAGCTGGCAGCTAAGCTGATTTAATTTATTACGAAATTTATTTGGATTATTATTATAAATGGATCTTCTAAAGCATTTATATTAATCGTAATCCGATTCAAGTTAAGAACACTTTTAATGGCAACTTCCATTATCGAAATCACTTTATCAACTTTGAACTTCAAATTTTTATAATGATGAGTTCCTTATTCAACCTATGCTTGAGAACTGAAACTTATCGCATATAGCTATAAGCTGATTTATTCATCTTGCCAACTCGATGTAACAAATCGAATAACTACAAAATTCAATGTGAAATATATGAATAAGTAATGAAAAGATATTATTTTGAACAATTAACAATTAATTATTAATAATAATTAAAGAAAAATCATATTTAAACATACTTAAAAATTATTATGATGTGGCTTAAACTAAATACTTTATTTAATTGAATGAAATAATTCAAAGTAACAAAAATAATAATAATATTAATTTCAATTCAAATCAACATTGAAATAATTTGGCTTGGCTGAGCAGAAAGTAAGTCGCATATAGCCGCTATAAATGCGTGTGTGTATGCGTGTGTGTGTGTGAAGATCATATCTAGAAATAATTAAATGAAACTCAAGAAGAAGAGCTGTTGTAATAATTAAAAAAACAAAAACAAACCAAAATTAGTTTAGATGGGCACGCGCTCATCGTGTTAATAAAGACTATGACTGGCATTAATAAACGCATCATTATATGCTTACACACACACACACACACACATGCGTCAGCTCATTAACAGCTCGAAATGTATGTCACTGTGTGTGTGCGTGTGTGCGTGTGTGTGGGTGTGAATAAAGCCTCACAACAGCACCAATTGCAGGTGTAATATTTCAATGTGTGTGTGTTTGCGACTCTCACTCTCTGTGTGTGTATGTGTGTGTGTGTTGTGTTGTGCTTGCAAATTTATATTTGTGCTTAGCTTAGTGGCTGGCAACAACAACAAGAACAACAACAAGAAGAACAGCTGGCATACTGATGCCTGCCTGCTGCTGCCTCGGATGCTGCAATAAATAGCTGAGTCGAGTTATGGCTTGGCTGTTGCCGCCTCGCTAGAAAACCAGAAGGCAACAACGGCAACGGCAACATCCATAGCCACAGCCAAAGTACAGTGGGTGTATTATCTTTGGAATTTATTACCAGCAAATGTTATTTCTAGAACGTTAGACACACTTGCAACAGCAACAGCTACAGAGCACAGCAAGTTCGGAGCTGGGAAAGTGAAGCAAGATTCTCTCGTTTGTCGGCAAGCGTCTCATCAACGCCTTCATTAGGCGCCAAGTGCCTTAGAGTGTGCGTGTACGAAAGAGAGAGAGAGCTAGAGCAACACCACAAAAAAAAAAAATAAAAAAAAACCTCATTAAATTTACGAGTGTTTGACGCGGAATATAATACAAAATGCAGAGCCAAGAATAGGCCGGAAAAAACAGGATGCTCAAAAGAAGGAAAAACGCAGGAAAAACGCAGAAAACAGCAAACAGATGTTAAAGGCCAGCGCGATTAGATGGTATTTAAGCATACAGTCTATCTCTTTCACTCTCCCACTCTCCTTTTTTCTGTCTGTCCGCAGCAGCATAACAATCAGAAATGTGTGCATTAACCAAGATAGCAAAGTGCAAAGAAAAAAATCATCAAAAAGTTGCAAAAAAAAAAAAAATATGGAAATATATTCAACAAAAGTTTTCAACAAAAATAACATACTTGCTATCTAAGTCAGACATGTTTCATATTTTCTTGTCGATAAGGAAGTTATGGTAATTACCAAGAACAAATTTTCATAAGTGTGGCAAAAAAATAAACAAGACAAAAAGCTTAAAACAAATCTTTAAAAGCATTTAAAATAAAGAAGTTTTACACAACAAAATAATTAGTATAAATATATGTATGTATACTTAGATTAAAATTTAATTTCAATAATTTTGCTTGTACTTTTGAATTCGAATTGCTTTTGATATATATATTTCTCTTCTTCTTTTCTTTTCATCATAAACTTAACTCATTTCGAGCTCAAGTCAATTGTCTGATCACGCAAATAAAAAAATAATAATCAAACGGAAGTAAATGAGTTGAAATGCAAATAAAATTTTATGATTAACTTGGCCAAAACTACCAGCAGTTAGCAGCTAGCTGCCTCCCCCTTCAAGCTGAGGGAGGAAGGGCGCGAGGGTGGAGCCGTGTGTTTAGGGCGCGTTAAATGTTAACACGAAACACACAAAGCAAAGCGCAAATGGAAAGCCATTAAGACAAAGGCAATGATAAAATAGTAAAATTTATTTTATGAATTTCAATAAAAACAAAATAAAGTAAAAATTAAATATATATGCAAAGATGGAAGTAAAACAAAACGTACCTTATGTCATAACATTCTTAAAAAGAAGTTTTCTACATATTATTATGTTAACTTTCATAGTTCCATCTGTGCATCGTTTGACGTATGTTTGTCCACGTTGTCTGTCTGCCAATCACAACAGATCTTTTTAAGAATTGTAGCCTATGTGTTATTCTGATGCATAAGCTATCTTATTGTTAAGTTTCATTCAAATCCATGCAGTAGTTTTTGTATTTCTCACATTTTTAATATTAGTTGGACTTGATTACATTCATCGAAATGAGTTTTAAGAACAGGAACTTGAATGTCTTTGTATTGAATTTCGTCAAGTGCAGCAAATTTCGAAGGAATTAGCAAGACTTAAATCATTCAAAGTGTTTTACTGCAAGTTATCTTTAGACTTTTTTGCGATCGTCATCGCTTTGTATATAGTATCTATATATATATATATATACATTTTTTTTTATAGCATTCCCTTCCAAGAGTCGAGTTGTGTGCTTCTTGGGTCGAGTGATTTTAAATAGATGCCAACTGGCTTGGGGGCCAAGTTTCAGCCAGTTTCATTTGAATTGCAACGCAGCATTGCAACAGTAGCAACAACAACAACAACAACAACAACACCAATACCCCTACCCCTCTTCCGGTCATGGCACGAACTGAAATGATGCAGATTGGCACGCGCCGTTTCTTGATGTTGCTGTTCTGTTCTGTTTTTGCTGGCTTATAAACATTTTTTTTTTTTATGGCTTTTAAATGTATTCATAATATTTTTTCTGAGTTGTAGATTTTACTTTAAAGTGCAGCTCGCTCAATTTCCTGGAACAATTTGCTGGCCCTTGCACATTAAGAGCTCCAACCCGCTTGTGGTGTTTGCTGGTAGGGAGCGGGGGCGGGGGCGGGTGTGAAAAGTAAACTAAGAAAAGCTTAGAAGCTGCTGGCTTGACCTCAGCTTATGGCTGGCTGGCTATAAAGAGACTTTAAGGGCTTTAGCCAGGACAAATATTGACGCCGCAATTCAAATGCTTGACAAAATAGATATAAAAAAAAAAAAATAAATAAATAAATGGCAACATTATTAAAAAGGCTAAAAGATATATAGATATAAATAGGAATAGGAATAAAAAAAATGTATGTTAAGAATAATAGAGCAAAAAAAGATGTTAAATGCCACAGAGCGAGAGGTAAATAAACAAAGTGGACGCAACAGCAACAGCAAAAGTGTGCAACAGTAAAATGAGAAAACCAGCAACAACAACAACAGCAACACCAACAATAATAAATGAAAAGCAAAGTAGGAAATTATGATATCATCTTTATGACGCCATTATGGTTTTACCATCTACGTCTGTGTGTGTGTGTGTGTCGGTTACTCATCCCTTTGTTTACATACTATGACTAACAACCCAACTCCCCCTCCCCCCCACAACACCCCACCCCACCCAACGCTGTCATGGCTGTTGTAAATGTCAAAGACCGGAAAAGGCAACACACACACACACACACACACTGACACAAGGATGACAAAGAATGCAACAGTTTAGAGCAGCAACAACATGTTCGCAGTCTGTCCGAATGTCGAAAGGGTTGAAAGGAAAACGAATAAGGCATTCAAGGGAACCTGCAAGGCGCATCGCTTTGAAGCTTTTGAGGCTTAAAGTGTACAAAGAATCTTTCCAACGCTTCGTGAAAGTTTGATGTACGTAAAAACAAGTGTATAACATGTAGAAAATAACAAATTTGATAGAATAGAAGAAGATATTCTTAAAATGCAAAACTAAAGTTTTGTTTGTGTAAAGATTTTGTTCCTGCAGATACTATAATGCCTTCAGATCGACTTGACAACAAGTTGATTAAAAAAAAATATATGGTTAATATAGTTAAGTTAAGTTAAGATCGTTTTATTGAGACAAATGCACACATATCGATAGTCGCTGTCATCGATAATAATCGTTTTATCAAGTGTAAATATGCAGATGAAGTTCAAATGAGCAATGAAATGTGTAAATGTAAAGCTTAAACTTTAGCTTGTGTTTATTTAGGTATAGATATTTAAATTCTTTGAATCATTAATGTGGCTTGTGGCATGTGGCCATAAAAGAAGCAGCTGCAGCAACAGCAAAGCTATTCAGAGTTCACCATATTGATATGAATAAGCGATTATGTAGTTTGATGTTGGCAAATGTTATAGCTCCTATTGGCTGAAAACTTATTTGAACTGCATATGTGAAGCATAATTAAATCATAGCTATGTATCTATGTATGTATGTTTGTCGCAGCTGGCAACCCTTTTGGCTGAATGCAGTCCTGGGAATGCCTTTTAGCTGCCACACAATAGAATAATATAGAAATGGTTTGGGATGAAAAGGAATGGTTTAAGTAATGTGCAAAGAAACTGAATGAAAGTATGTGTATGCGTGTGTGTGTGTGTGTGAATGAATTGAAATTCAATTGATATACTCATTGCGAATGGCATTCGTTGCAAGCTTCAAGTTGCAAGTTGTTATCTGCAAGTTGCAAGTCACTGAAATTGCTTTCCTTCACAATCTGTTTTGTGTTTTCTGTCTTTTTCTTTTGTGCAAATTCGCATTTTCAATTAATACTAAATAAATCACTGTTGCAAGTGCAACTGCAACAACCGTTGACACAACACAACACAACACAACTGTCAATTGTCAACTTGTTCATATTTAATGCAGCTTTCATTCAAATTGACAGTTTCGAACATATAGTATATTGAAACAATTTCGTTGATATTCATTTGATTTGATGAGAGTCAGCATTTATCGTAGTTATAATTTAGTATTATAGTAAAAAGCTAATTTGATTTCATCTTTGCAATATTATCAATATTAAAGTTGGGCAAGTGGATTTATTAAGCCTGCAACAACTTTTCACAGTCAAAACTTGGCCAATTTTCAAAAGGTAAATATTTCCTATTTCGATGTTGAAATTCCAGACGAAACCTTGTCACATTGTTGTCCTTTTTCTTTTTTTGTTGGATGCTCTTTTTCCGCATTCCTTGTTGCCAAGGTGGTTAATTTGTTATTCAAATGCTTGCCGCACAAGATGTAAGCTGAGCCACGCCTACGCCCACACGCCCCACGGCGCCCACTTTCGCATGTCTAATTAAACGTGAAAAGCCATGACCTTTGAACACACACACACACACACACACACTAAAAGGCAAAGGGAAGTAAGAATGGCACAAAAAAAAAAGAGAAAAAAAAAATGAAATGAAGCAGAAAAAAAGGCAAAAGTAGCAGCAGCAGCAGCAGCCAAGTGGCGCCGCAACCATAAATATTGAAGCGGCAAATCGAAGACAGGAAGTGAAATATTTGCGTTGACATCGCTCGCAATATGTTCATACATGTGTTCTTGTTCTCGTTCTTGTTCTTGTGCTTGTTCTTGTTCTTGTTTTCGTGTGTTTGTGTGCTGCTGCTGCTGCTGCTGCTGTCAGTGATGCTCTTTTAGCCCTTTTTTTGTTTAGATAATTGCTTTGTATACAATTGCTTTAATGAAGTACAACAAAGCTGAGCAAATGTATTATATAGAAAAGTCTAATAAGCCTATTTTTTATATTAATCTTTATAAAGAGTATAGTCCTTATCAGCATCAACAGATAAATCGGCTTAGTTTTGTTTGAACGTCTTGACATTAAGGGGCTTTAGGGTCCCTAGGTTAGCCTACAGCGAAGACATGTCAAATTTGTTTGTTGCCGATGTTAAATTGATATCGATTAGTTAGTTAGTTAAATCCTTAACTAACTTAACTTGAAAGCTTAAGTTAATACTGATCAAGCAAGCGTTTCCGTATACAAAATCTCAAACAGGACTATAAAATTCGTCTTTAATATCATATATAATTGCATTTAAAACATTTTGCTGTAGTTTTGCACTTAATATCATTAAAAGTAGCACTTTTTAAGCCAAGTCAAACACTTGTTTACCTATTATGGGGTAAAGAATATTGAATGATATTACTACGAAAAATATGGTTTATGTATAAATAATCTTATAAATAAAAGTCAATGCAATCTTTGAGGAAATGAAACGAAGATGTGTATATATATTTTCCTTTAGCTTTTTTTTAAAATTTTTATCCTTTTTTTCGTTTCGCGTTGGCATCACTGTTATACTTATACATATACTATACTATATACATACATATATTTCACGTGGTAGTATTCCGTGGTGTTTGAGACTCCCGTTCGCAATTGAGTACAATTCAATTGGAGGGTGTATGTGACTGTGTGTGTGTTTGTGTGTTGTTGTTTTGTGTGTGTGGAAGGGGGAAAGTTGTTGTTTCAAATGGCGTTATTGTTGTTGTAACAATTGTTCGTAAACGCAATTTCATTTGGCCCGCTGTCTTCAAGATGCTCACTCTACGTTCTCTACGTTCCAATACAATGACGACGAAGATTAAAATGATAATCATCATCATCATCATCATCATCATGATGATGATGATTGTGACTACTCCCCCAATTTGAAATACTCTATATAGAGTACTATAGTATGCAAGAAGGCATTACAGCTGGAGTGTGAATCATTTCCGTTTGAATTTGGTTCATTGCATGATTTTCACATTAAACGCGAGTCGAGCAGCGCTTCGAGGAAAGGGGTGAACGTGAACAGGGTGAAGTGCATGAGGAGCGAGGGGGGAGGGGGTGCAAGGGTAAAGGCTCCTTGGTCTGACTG